>JASPKZ010001959.1:795000-1395000 GCA_030220185.1 Diploptera punctata | reverse complement strand
TGGAACTGGAAGCAAGTTAATTCAGTTCCTATCAGGTGGCACATTAACAGTTAATTACAAAACAGTCGAAATTTAGTTGAAAATGGGATTGATGACATTTTAAATATGTCCAGGTGAGAGAATTATATTTTATGAGGTGAAGTGTAAAGTTTCTTATTTATATTTTATTGATTTTTACATCATAGTGTCACTTCCCACTTATATTTGATAAACGATATTGATGGCTTGTTTCAGTTTCTGAATTGATCTGCCAGACTCTTCATTTGATGTACACCCTTAGACAAAACAATGAGTCATCCGCTGATACAATCAATCGATTGGGGAAATTCGTGTGTGCTCGCAAAAGCCGTATTCACATCAACACGTTTTCAATAATTGTAATGGGTCGTTTGTTAGTTAATGCAGTGCACACTCAAGCAACATTAAAGAAAGAGTTTGGTTTAGTGAGTTTCCGTATTTAATAGACATCCTCTGCGTTCGTAACCTCACGGGTTCGATTCCCGTTCTACCTTTTTTAACGGAATGTTAGAATAGCATTTTGCCTGTAATGTAGTTTCATATTTAATTTCATATTTGAGTTTTATGGCTTTAATGCACACACAAAAACATAAATTAAAACCTTCTTCTAATAAGTAAATGAGGAAAGAAAATAATATCTTCTAAATTGAAAACTTTAGCAAAAAGAAATTCAATATCGGGTGTATGAATCCTCAGCATCTAATACCGCCCTCAATCTTAGGGGCATTGATGCAATCAAATTTCCACAGGCACGTGGACGATCGGCTAGAGCATCCCAGGCGTCTTGAATTTGTGCCCATAAGCCATCTTTCATCTTTCGTGCATCTGCAAGTAAATTAGAGTTCATCTCTATTTTTATCTTCGTCCACACATTTTCGATTGTACTCAAATCTGGTGAACAGCGAAATTTGATTTGCCTTCTCCTTTAACAATCAAATCAAATTTCGCTAAACACGTTTCAGAAAGCGGCCACAGTTTCAACAATATCGATAATACAATGTCAATTATACATAGAGAAAATAACACACATAAAATGAACATTTTAGAAAAAATCGAAATTATCAGAAAGGCCAAGAATACAAACATTCTCAGCGAAAATATGCCTAATGAGCAAAACCCTCTATTAGACATACAGTTAATTCAATACTATTTACAACAACTCCAGAAGATGAAGCATGCATCGAAAGGCCTATAGTGAAATCAACGAAAATTTTTAATAGTTGAGGAAGACGGTAGTATACAAGGTAAAAAAATATATAATTTAACATTGTTATAACCTCAACGGTATAAAAAACAATTATGAACTTAAAACGTATAGATTAATTCAAATGTCGAAATAAAATGTATTTAATTCATAAAACGTTTTAATACAAATATCACGAAAAAACTGCGTAATTGAAGACGCGAATCTGCGATCTTCATTAACAGAAACAGTGACGCATGCTTTACCGCTGAGCTATCAGGACACGTAGGAGAGTCTTCAGTTCATGCCACATAACACAGTAGTTCAGGGACTGCACAATTATGACTAGTTTCCTAGTTTGAACCCAGCGCTGTGCCGAGTATGACTTAGAAGAAATGTGCGTTCAAGAGATGACTCTTTTTTTTTTTTTTTGGTCGAAGGGTGTACCTCATTCTTTATTTTTGTAAATCTTAATCTAGACATTCAGATCACTTGGCCAATCCAATTTGTTATTCTTTCCAAAATGTAATATGTTTTTGATTCTTATAATATTTCATTATTTATCTTGTCACTATATATATTGTTTCCAATGTAAATCTATACTTATTTTCAACTCTAAATAACCAAACTTTCACAGTCATATAATAAAACTAGTAGGGCTAGTGTCATGGAACAATTCCAATCTATCCTCTTTCTGAACTTTGAGTTTAAAAATTATTATTGATAATCCTTCTAATAGGTATTTTATAAATTTAATCAGCACTGGGCATCTAAATATCCTGAAATATTTTTCTGTGTTTCAAAAATATAATCTGGAATTAGCAAATAAGTACCGGTAATTATGTATATTATTGTTACTGGATGGCACAGGGTTTTCCTTTTATGTTTTTCGACTTAATTTTTCTTTTCACTTTATTTTATTCTCACAATTATCACTAAATCTTCAATCACAATTTTATCTCACAACTATTCTTCTTTGAATGTTTATCAGATAATCACTTATCACACAATTAAGACATAGTACTTCCTCACAGTTTCTCTTATAATTAACCTCCCGCCGTCCAACACAAGACTTGCAAACTGACTATCGCATATTGACTGACTGACGACGACGACTGTAGTATGGGACGAAATGTCCCTGACAATAGAGGGTCTTATTTTATGTGCCCTCTTTGTCCAATGATATAAATATAGGCTGGTTATGTTTTCATGTGTTTCCTTACGATGGCTGTACAAAGCTCCATAGTAACTCCACCGGGAAGGTCAAGAGTGGGCTGAAGTTCGACGTTTCTGGAGGACGCCTCTGGTGAATGTAAGTTCATCAGTGCGCCGTCCTGGTCGCTGGTTGGTTGTTGGAGCTCCATCCGCAAGCCGCGCTTGAAGTTCTGGTCGAGTTGAAATTAAATTTAAATTTAAATTTAGGTTTGAATTAAGAAGATTAATTGCACTGAAGTTCCGAGGAGAAGTCGCAGTTGGGAGAAGAAAAACCAAAAAAAGGCCCTTTTCAGGATGTGCTGACTGGCGAAATTTAGAATTTAGAATAATTTAATTGATGCCAAAGCAGAAAATAAATTTAGAATTTAGATTCAGGAGTTATTAATTTACTGGTGGAGTCTAGGGAACCACTCCGACATTTGTCTTCACGCTAGGGAAAACAACCGAAAACCCTAGCAGAGTGGCTTGAAGTTAATGAAATTATCTAAAAGTCAGCTTCTTCGGTTTATTTTTTCAATGGTAAACCGGCGAAAGAACCATCAATTCTGGTCGCTAAGGCTGGGGATGGTTCATCAGCCCTCCGTGCCTTTCCGTTCGCAGTTTGTATTTATTTTCGCTTGTATTAAGTGAAATAAACACCACTATTTCGTCCGGAAGGTACTGGAGCTGACTGTTCACTTGATCAATGAGATCATTGAACATTGGGGATTTGTGGGTCTGAATAAATTTATGTTTTCTGGCCGAAACGTTTGTTTTTACTTGTGTGGATTTCTCACTTCCATTTCTGGAAGCTGATTGGTCCGCAGTCGGTCTTGCGATGGGTGGGCTGGGAGGGAGGGGCTGCCTGTTCCTTCTGTCGGGACTGGGTGGTCCTGTTTAATCGGCGATAGGGCTCGATTTTAACTTTAAAGAAACAGAGTTTCTTTATTTTTTGTGCCTCTGGGGATTTCTCTCCATCCGCCATGGTTGCCAAGAACATTGGCATCGGATTCTTGGTCTTACCGGAGGTCATGTTGACAACCTTAAAGACCTCGAACCCTAGATCTTTGAGATCCTCCTGGATATTGGATGGATCCACACTTGGGTCTATGCCTTTAATCACGATGCGATAAGACGACCGTTTTTTTACTTGATCCTCGCCGCTGACGTGCGGGATCCCGTGTTGAACAAGCAGCTGGTTGTATTTTTGTAGCGCTGGAAATGAATCCAGTCGCACCCTTATGCCGGATGGCGTACAAATGCAAGTGAATGCATTGTATCCAGCTTTTTTAACTCCGCGTTCACAGCTGCCAACATCGACGAGGATTCTCGGCGTATTAGCAACGTCGGAGGTCTTTTGTTTACGCTGATGCGCTTGTCCTTGGTCGCCCGAGTCTCCGACGCTCCGCCGCCAGAGGGCGGCAGTGCAGCGGGGACAGGGGTGCCACTAGTGGACCGTATTTGTCGTTTGGTTTCTTGGATAAAGGCGTCCATTAATAGTGGATCGTCCGTATTTTCAAGACATTTGTCTAGTTTTCTGTCGAGATTTCTGCGTCGTGTTCTACGAGCGATTGTGGAATCTGGAAACTCCATCGTCGACGATTGGGGAATCCGTCAGACGGTTTAGCTCTTGGATCTATAGGTCCGACGCGCTGCGCAAGGGAGCAGGGCGCTGGCTGATGGCCGAGGGGAATCGGTGGACTTCCAGCCGATGCTGGCAGAGCCGTCCGCTGCAAGGCGAAGTTCTCGCTGGGCTGGACAACTCTTGCTCTTCCGCTGCGCTGGGGAGACCTCCTTCCTGTCCTTCCCCTCCGCTCGTTTATATAAGCGCGAGGAAAGCTCTCGAAATGGCTTCGCGCAATTTCGGCACCCAGAATCCTCTAGGCATGGATCCTTCTCCAAAGGGGCGAGAGAGACCGGTAGAACCGTCTGGCAACACACTCCAGACAATCTGTCGGCTTGCAGGTGATCTAACTCACCCGGGGCGACTCTCCCGTGCAATTCAAACGCCGCTATGCGCGACACATAACATTATATTAAAAGGAAAGGTGTTAGAATGTTCTCTCGTGATTAGCTGAGTTCTAATGCCTGTATACATGTACAATATCCACATTAGTATTGTTTTGTGCCTTATGTTCCCATGTCAACATGTTCCCATGTCAACATGTTCCCATGCCTTCAAGAACATGTTCCAATGCTCTCAACATGTTGCCACGCCCTCAATAACATGTTCCCTTGCCATCAACAATAAGTTCCCTTGCCATCAACAATATGTTCCCTTGCCATCAACAATATGTTCCCTTGCCCTCAACAACATGTTCAATGTCATCAATATGTCCCCTTGCCCTCAATAACATGTTCCCATACCCTCAACATGTCCCCATGCCCTCAACAAATTGTCCCCATGCCCTCAACATGTACCTGTGCTCTTAACAACATTTTCCCATCCTTCAAAAACATCCATTAGTTAGAAAATTTGGAACATCACATTTAAAGTAATATTAGCTGTAATATTTCATTATACTTGTAGCAATATAGGTCATACTTAAAAAGAAAATGATAATAAAAACTATTATTTAATAATCACATAAAGAAATACTATAAATTATTAATCATAGTTACAGCAATATACTAATTAATTATACCATACGATAGGAAAAATAATCACACTTAAATTTACTAATTAGTCAAACTTAAATCTGTACCTCGGGCTTTTAGGAAATAAAAAACGAGTAGAATTTTATAATAAAGTATCCTGGACTCGTTGTGGTTGTCGAAAACTGTCACAACAACACCAGGACACCAGGATGTAGTTTCAAAAATATCAACATGTTTTGACAGAAAGACCAGAGATTCCCGCATTAGGTAAAAGTTTTGGAAAGTTCAACTACATTAGGTAAAAGTTTTGGAAAGTTGGACTACATTAGGAAAGTAAGGCGATGATGAGAAATTCCCACAATTAGGGACAAGTTTAGAAATTAGAAAGGGAAAAAAATAAACAAATATATACCCGCGATTCTGAGACGAAGGATAGTCAGGAGGCAGGGACTGAAGTATTCACTACAGTTTCCTTTAGGACCAGGAATACATCCCTCTACATGTGTGAGTATAAGTTTTAATTCTCATCACTATGGTGGACCAACAACTTTTCATAACTATAAAGTTCAAGAAAAAACACTAAAAATGTTAGATTAATTTGGTTAAATCTTAATAACTATGAATTAGCAAAATAAGGAGTCCAAAAGGTTGAAATAAACAGTTAAAGTTAAAATTAATAAAGGTTTAAATAATCTACAGTTGACTTAACAAGCTCTCTCGTGAAATAGTAAAATTAATTCCAATTCGGAGCGCTCAAACATGGCGATTCACTAGGTTCTTTGCACAAGTGTTTATAATTGTTTATTATTGGATATGTTTAATATTTACAATAAATGTGTTTTGTTTTATGGTTTTTCTATGTTAAATATGATGTTCCTGTTTACAGATATTTCCGACATATCCAACGGATGTCCCGTTAGTTGTGATTATAGCACTTTCAGAGTCACGACCGATAGCTTACCGCTCGGGCCAAGGTCAATTAAAAATATTGAACTAATTTTAAGTAATATCCCTTATGGGACGCATGACCTAATATAATCTAGGTCGTAACAATACTTTTTGTAAGAAAATGTTAAACGTCAGGATTGTTTACTAAATGTTGTTGTCTTCCTTATGTGCCTTTGTAATTTTGTCAACTGTTTCGAACAAGACTTGCGTAATATATATTGAATTTTGAGACCTATTTTTAACTAAGGCCAGGAAACCCATAACATATAAAGATCAATAAATGCAGAAGTAATTATTAATATTGGGTTTTCATTGTGTTGAAGAAGTTAGGTTTTATAATATATAGATATGCACAATCTGTGTGGAATGAAACAAAATTCACTCTACTCCTATTCTTGTTGGCTGCCTGTTTTCCATATCGTGAATGAATACATAAAGCCCAATATAATTCTCTAGTCTAATGTCTCTGTTTCAGGGTCGATTTACAGTATAATTATTGAAACATGTGATAACTTCTAAAGAAATTAAAGAGGTCAGTTCATTTTTGACCCAGTAACAGTAGTTAAGGGTGAAAATAGATAATGAGTGTACCTCTGTTCTGCCAAGCAGACTTAAATTCCATAGAGTCAGTTTAGTCAGATATAAAAGGAGGCTTCTTTTTCTCTCTCATTCATTGTTTTTTTTTTTTTTTCAAAATCTCCATCCTTCATCAGTTTATTTATTTGCGGACCAACAAAAATTACAGCTTTCATTTTTTCTTGCGTGATGGACGTAAATTTTTACAAAGGAATTTGAAGCAAGGCCCATCCTTTAGTAGAGCCGTTACAAACTGCTTCATCAAGCAATTTGATGTGAAGTAGTGGATGCAGGACTTTTTGATTGTCTACAAGTGGTTCATGTAGGACGTTTTTAGTTCCAAACACAAAATGTCTCCGCTCTGGCCAAACTTTCACACTCCAATGTTTTTGCTTTGCCCGACTATCCCATTCACATAGAAAGCATGGCATTTTTGTGAAACCAGCTTGTTGCCCAAATAATATTCTAATATTCCTATAACTTTAAAGTCACTGCAGATTAGCCACCTGTGTTCCTTCTGGATACTTGTTAATAGTAACTTCATGTTTTCGAATGTCTCCATCATCTGAACTGAATGAGCAATAGGAATGGACCCATACACATCCCCATTATGCAGTAACACACCTTTGAGACTCCTCTTGGATGAGTCTATAAAATGTTCCATTGAGTAGGATCATGCTCATTGTCGTAGAAGTGCATTAACTCATTTATGTTATTGCAGTAAACCAAACAATCATTCTATGATAATAAAGGAAACTAGTTATTTTTTCTCTGTGTCTGTACCATGAGTAATGTATTCCTGGTTCCAGAAGATTATTAGTTTTGAGCTATGAGCCAAGTAGTTCTGCAGATTTCATTGGCAAATTCAGATCACGAACTACATAATTAAGGTCACTTTGAGGGAACCATTTTGGAGTAAAGCCATCCCCAGGCTGATATACATCATCAGTATCGTCGTCAGTGATTGCATCAAGTTCACTTTCGACATCATCTTGCGTGAGGTTCTCTAAAATAGCTAGAGGAAGAGGAACAGGCAGCTCTTCTCCGTGTGGAACTGGTATGCTTCGGACTACAATTTGGTTCTCATTTCTTGGATTGCACACCTGAACATTAAGCAAACAAAAGTAACAGTCATTAAGGTGGTCATTAGGCTCCCTCCACACCATAGGAATCGCAAACGGAATGCATGTTTTCTTTCCTTTTGTCCATAATCTTAACCTCTCAACGCAATAGTGGCAAAGAATAGCTTTTTTCACAAAGTCTGTAATATCCGTTCTTTGCTTAACACTATAATTTCCACAAATATAGAAGAAAACGTTAGGATTGTTCACACCCTTGCGTTTAGACGTTGTCATACTTGCAGTTACACTAGAGAGATAAAATGAGAACAGCATTCATAATGTAAGTGTCTGAGTTGAACAATATTTCCAACTTCACCCAATAACAACCTCAACAGCTGTTGTACCAACCTAAAGGCTTAGAGGTCTGTATTGACAAATTTCCCTCCAACAATACTCATTACCTTCTGGCACATATGCTCTCACCAATAAATATTTGAAAACAGATAAGGTCCATTGTGAAAAAAAAAACTGTACGTCATAGAAGAAAACTAAGAACAGTTCTGGAATCAGCATAAAAAATGAACTAATACCACTTATTAGTTTCCAGTCATCTAATGTCATACAGACTAGTGTAATATAATCATAACATGGGGGAGATGATCCAGAACTAGTGATGAGTCGCAAAAGTCATGCAACTTTGTCAGAATCCGTATCTGAGTAGCATAATTGGCTTTATAAAGTAATGTTAAAATTCCCAATAAAAAGTATTCTTAAATAAGAAGCCATCATTGCATATGTCGAGCAACGGTTCATAGCATTTGACGTTCTGAATTAAAAATGTATATAAGAAAAATTTGTATTTAGAGTGGGAGGCCTTAGGATAGCTCAGATGGTAGAGCATTAGCATATAAAGCTAAAGGTCCTGGGTTCAAACCCCTGTCTAGGCATATAATATTCTCTTCAAATACCCTGTAGCCTGCCCATCTGCTTTGGCTTCACCCATTGCAGACACATCAGTATGACGCTCCTTCCTTACTCTTTCTAACTGTTGAGTCATACATAGTTATTTTTCATCAATTAATATTCTAAACAAATTCTTTACACAGTATATATAGGAAATAGCTTCTTTATGGAAGTAGCTATAATTGTGAATCCTCGCACATATTTTTCTCCAACTGTAATGCTCCTTTTTTTATTTTTGTTTATACTGTTTTTCCTCTTTGTTTTTTTCCTTTTTGTTTCGCCTATTTTGTTAACTTTCTTTTATCCTCACATAAACACAAGGACAAGACACACATGCAGACCCAAGGGTGGAGATTTAAAATCCCCTATTCCGCCAGGAATCGAACCCCGGTCGCCGGAGTGGAAGGTAGGGACTCTACCGACTACGCCACGGCGACGGACCTTATGCTATGGTTTATCTACGACGCAAAGCGACAGCGCAAAAATTGCTCCCCGTGTATTTAAATGGATGTGGTTTATCTACAAAGCAAAGCGCTGGCGCGAAAAATTTTGCGCTGACATGTCGCGTCGTGTATTTGAATCACTTGAATCCGGGACGCAATTTGCCGGCGCAAACAAAGACTATAGAAGCTATTATCCGTACTTATTGGTGTTATTGCTAAAAACAAACTCAGATTTTATGACAAAATATCGGAAATACAACGCTTATTTTGTAACTTACCAATTTTAACGACGAAAGTTTGATAGTTTTGTTGCAAATCATTGAGTTCTATACAATATGAGCATGAAGGAGTATAGAGATTACAGAAAAAAGAGTTATTATGGCTTGAACTTAGTCCGATTGAGGGTCTTTCCACTTTTCAGCGGTTGCCCTTTTACCAGCCGGCTGCTGGCCCTTCACATCCACATGTGTCAATCACAGAGGTAGATGATCAACAGCCAGTGTAGGGATGACATGTGGTTAGCATGTCGAGTCCCCCAGCCGTTATAGCTGGTTCCTCAACCTGGAGCCGCTACTTATTGTAGCTACCCAATTGCCTCACGATGCTGGGTGGGCACCGGTCCCATACTGGTCGAAATACCATGAGAAAATTTCTTCCCCCATGGAGACTCGAACCAGCGCAAGTCCCGTAGCTCTGCGCCAAGGCTTCCTACCTTAACCGCTCGGCTACGGCGCGGGACTGAACTTAGTCAAGAAATAAATAAAAGCTGTACATTTTGGTATTGTATCTTAGGGATATTATGGATGTACATAAATTTCGTTTTCTATTAAACTCAAAATCTGATAAAACTGCTCAGGCGAAAATCTGAAGTATTCTAAAATTTGGTATTATCATCAACCATGTTTATTTAAGAACTAAACAATAATTTATTCTATACCTTTTCCATACATCATTCATATTATGCTGTCGTTCTAGATACTTTTTCCGTCTTTACAAATATTTCGTACTATTTTAAACTTTTTGCAATGATACTTAAAACTTTTTATACTTACTTACTCACTGGCACTATCGAATCCGCAGGTCCATGGCCGCGCGGACATAAGCTCTCCATACATCCCCATCCTGAGGTAATGCTTTCTAATCATTCCCTGTATAATCTACTTCCTTCAAATCATAGTTAATGTTATTCTCCCATCTCATTCTTGGTCTACCAACTGGGCGTTTTCCCTCTGGCTTTCCTACAAGAAGCTTCCATGCAAGTCTTAACTCTTCTTATTATACCTGGCTTCCTATAAAGACCATGTAGTTCATTGTTATGTAGTCTTCTCCATTCACCTCTCTCTGGTCCAAAAAAATTCTAAGTACTTTATTCTCAAATACTTGTAATCTCCTTTCTTCCTTTAAAGTAAGAGTCCATGTTTCACACCCATATAATATAACTGGTAGAATAATAGTTTTATATACTTTCAGTTTAACGTTTTTTTGAAAGGAGTTGGAACATCAAGAGTCTCTGCAATGCTTAATAGCACGCATTTCCAGAATTGAGCCTATGTATAATTTCTTTGTGCATCTCATTCCTATTTGTGATTATTGTTCCTAGGTATTTGAATTCAGCCACTTCCTCAAAATTTCCCTCATTTGTCATTAGCTATCCATTTCCATTATATAATGTATTTCTACGTGCGACCATATATTTAGTTTTATTGATATTTACTTCCAGTCCTAATTCCTTAGTGTTATTCAATAGTGTGTGCGTTTGTCCTTTAGTATCTCCTCGCTATCGGCCAATAGTACTACATCATCAGCATAAACTAACAGCTTATTAATACCATTGAGTTGTAAGCCATCCTCATTCTCTAAAGATTTAATGGCATGCTCTAGTACAAAATTAAATAGTAGAGGAGATAGTGCATCTCCTTGCTTCAACCCATTGTGGATTTCAAAAGTGTCTGAAAACTGTTTGCCTACACGCACCCTACTCTTTGTGCCATTTAGACATTTTCGTATAAGTCTAACTAACTTTTTAGGAATTCCGAACTCCAGCAGGATACTATATAACTTCTCCCTCTTAATTGAATCATATGCTTTTTTGAAGTCTACATATAGTTGATGTACAGTACCCTTATAGTCCCATTTCTTTTCTAAAATCTGTCTTATACTAAAAATCTGATCCGTTGTAGACCTGTTTCTTCTAAATGAACATTGACGATCTCCTAGAATGTCATCAATATAGGGAGTAAGTCTGCTTGCTAATATATTTGTTAGAATTTTTACGAAGTTTAAAGTAATGAGATGCCCCTGTAGTTGTTGCAATCAGTTTTATCTCCTTTCTTATAAATTGGTACGATAATTGATTATTTCCATTCATCTGGAAGAGCTTCTTTTTCCCAAATCATACTAAGCAACTGGCGTATCTTGTCCATCAATTTTTCTCCACCTGATTTTATCAGTTCTGCTGGGATCTCATCTGAACCTGAAGCTTTATACATCTTCAATTTTTCAATCGCCATTTCAACCTCTAATGCATTTGGTTCTGCAACTAGCATTTCTGTAAATTACCCTCCTCAATGTCCTGTTCTGTATGTACATTTAATAGTTGATTAAAGTAATTTTTCCATCTATGTAGTCTGCTATCAAATCCCCATTTAGATTCCGAATTATGTTTGTTCTAGTCTGCTATCAAATCCCCATTTAGATTCCGAATTATGTTTGTTCTAGCGTGAATCCCCTTCTTCTCTACACTAATTCCCTGATATAATTCTCTAATGTCCCCATTTTTTGTGTTCATTTCAAGATCATTAGTCTTCTCTCTCAAATATTCCCTCTTTTTACTCTTTAGTAACTTTGTGGTTTCCCGTCTAATACTACCCAATTGCTCTAAATTTATCTCATTTGGCTCGTGTAACCATTTCATTTTCGCTTGCTTTCTTTTCTTTACAATGTCGGCACATTCCTCATCAAACCATTTCTTGTTTTGCCTCTTTTTTAAACAACCAATGCTTTCTGATGCTGACAATTTAATAGTATCTCTTATAGCCTTCCATTCTTTATTTACATCAGTTTCTTCTTCGTTTGCCACATTGTCATCTGAAGATTCCAGTACTTCAAATCTATTAGCAATTTTGATTTGGTATTCTTGCCGCATTTCATCATTTTTCAAGTTTTGTAATTCAAATTTTACAGAATCATCTTTAGCGTTTGTTCCTCTCATAAGCGATAGCCGTTGTCTGATTTTCACCGTGACCAGATGATGATCTGAATTGGAGTCTGTCCCTCTAACTGATCTAACATCTATGATGCTACTCTGCCAGCGTTTGTCCACTAATACATGATCTATCTGGTTCCGAGTTTCGCCATCTGGAGATGTCCAGGTGTATTTATGAATATCCTTATGCTGAAATGTTGTGCTCTTAACAATGAGATTCTTTGATGTGGCGAAAGTGACTAATCTAACCCATTGTCGTTACTATCTTCATGAAGACTGAATTTGCTTATTGTTGGTTTGAATATATCTTTCCGCCTCACTTTTGCATTAAAATCTCCTAAGACAATTTTCATATGATATCGTGAAAGGCTATGAAATAAGCATTCTAATTCTTCATAGAATTCATCCTTGATCTTGTCATCTTTATCTTCTGTGGGGGCATGTACATTTACAATGATAAAATCATGTCGTTTACCCTTTAGAATTATGTATGATATCCTATCACTAACAAACTTAATATCTCGGATAGCGGATAGGATCCTCCTTCTGACTAAACAACCCGTTCCAAATGCAGGTCTTTCTGTACCCCTGTAGTATAATGCAAAGTTTCCTGATTCCTGACTACCTTCTCTTGGTCACCTAACTTCCAGTAAAGCGACTATATCCAAGGGCGATTTATCTAATTCCCGCGTTAATATCTCTAGTGCCCCGCTATTGTATAAAGTCCTAACGTTCCATGTTCGTAGGAACATGTCCCTGTGTTTGAGCCTTTGGCATGGGTTCCCTGAAGTAGTCCCCGCCCGGAGAACCGAATGGGGGACTATTTGACCTCCGGAAAATTTTACCCCAGTTGAACCCATGTCCGCATTTCTTGACGATTGTATTTTTACGGAGAAAGATCGTCACTCTTTCGACCAAGGTATTTTTTTTCGTTTGACTTATCACCTTCGACCAGTCCGGCATGGGTAACCCTGTCGGCAGCAATGCTACTGCCGGCATAGCTATCAGGATAATTTAAGCATGCAAGCCACTCCACCACGACAAGGTAAATATATCATGGAGGGAAAACTTTTTTGTAAAGAATTTTAATATGTTTATCTATGTACACAAATTATGACTTTTCCTCTCAATTATTTTTCGAAGTTGTTTAGAATTGAAGTTGGCATACGTGAACAGTTATAAAATTAAATCCACCAGATGGCAGGACATATGTGCGAATGACCAACACTTGCATTTAGTTCCAAAATATATTTTAAGAAATAAATGTTGAAACACTTCATTTTATTAGATTCCGATCGGTCAATTTAGTGTACATCAGATTAGTTTATAGTTTACTAAATAGTATGTATGTAATTTATTTCATTAGGTTATGCAGGAACAGGTTTGTTTACAACCATTTTTGTTAACACATTTGGAAATTTATTATGAACGTTGGTCATTTCGACTTCCCAATATATGTGGTGCCATCTGGCGACAATTCCATAAACATAAGCGCTGTACGGTATGCGCTCTATGCGAAACGTGAGTTCACGTCACGTCGGCTGCGACACGTAGCATTAGAGCATGCTTATGTAAAGTACTGGCTGTAATACCGGTATGAACTATGGTGATGACGGCTAAATGAATATCAAAATTTCTTGTAGCAAAAAACACGCTACATCAGGATACCGCTAATTTGGCAACATTTTCTATCGGCCAGTGTAGTCAACATACCCATGTTTTAAATATGTAGCTAAAGTAATTATATGCATTTTGTATATAGAGAATGGAGATTTATCTTTATTATTTTCGATTTGATAATTTAACTATGCAATTTCGTCTTAATAAAGATTATTCCCGATATAACATAGCAATTACAAAGATATTGACTTATATTTTTAGTTGGCCATATTGAAGCAAATTTTAGTTGACAATATGGCGTGCGGTGATTAAAAGTACTGTGCAAGTGTAGTGGAGTTTTCCTGCTTAAATAATTACTTATATACAAAAACTATTTTCCCCTTCGGAAAGGAAATGATTAATGAAAATCAAGAAGACAATGATGATCTGACTAGATTGTTAGGTATGTAACATTATATTGGTTTCGACGTATCCAAAGTGGGATGTTATTCTAGAAAGCGGGATTATCAAATGTGTGTTAGGTTTTCTAGTAATAACAATTACTTCAGATTTTATATCTATCTAAATACATATAAGTATTCAATAACTGTTAAACTTAGCTATATGCTATGTTTTTTAGGGGTTTTATGCGTATGATAATGTATAAATCCATCTCGAAATACGGCAAGCTCATTTAAAAATACGAAAATTAATAGGCGTGTACGTTTTCAATTTCGAATTTTTTACTCAGTTGCTGTAAAGAAAGGTACAGAATTAAAAAAAAAATATATGTTTTACTGAAACCAATGGTTGGCAAATTGTTGTTGGTTTTTAGTTCACAAATGTAAATTGCCAAGTTAGGTATTTCTGGAGATTGTTAATAATAAAGGAGGAACAATCTTATTTGGTTCCTTTGATTTTACATGGGCTTACTAATGCATATCAATTAATTTTATTATTGGCTCAGCTATAGAATAATTTCCACATGATTTTACATACTTTTTCTGTTTTTCTAACATTTCATACTATTTTAAACATTTTACAACGATCATTATAACTTTTTTTTACAATTATTAAATATTTATTTACATATGCAATAAGAGCAGTGCATATGCGCGAGGTGCGCTAATGCTTAAAGTAACTTCCACAAGATGTCAGTAAAATCGATGTTACCAATATTTGCAATTAATTCGACATCATATTTCAATAAATTACCTTCATTTTGTTAGGTTAATGCACATAAGATTTTTACACTTTCAGTAAATAATATACATGTAATTTATTTTGTTAGGTTAGGAAGGGAGAAGTTAGTATACATTCAGTACTAATAAACGTTTGGGAATTTATTGCGCTGGTTGGTCATATTGATTTTAGAGCTATGTGATTTCATCTAGCGACAACTCTATAAACTTATTGTAGGACTTCACAGATATGTGGTTCCACCTAGCGTCAACCCTGTAAATGTGTGTGCATGTGATACTGTTATTCTGTAGGACTTATAAAACTTACAGTGGAAATCAAACTACAGTTTTTCTGGATTATTAAATGAAATATTTGGCTGAACTACACTGCTGTCCTTAGCCAAAAGGACATATCTGAACTTTTTTTTACATTAGTAATGTTTAATGGACATTTGTATCTACAAGTATTTAGTAAGAAAAATAATTATATCTGAACAGAAAGTCCAAAAAATGATACTGATAATGAATTATAAATCATCATTATCATCCGGTATCATGGCTGCTGCAGCCGTCTTCCGGAAACCAAATGCCATTCCTCTCTGTCCATCTATTGATCTGAATTACTCGTTACTTTTATTAAAATCCAAAGCAAAATATCAGTATAATTGTTTGTTAAGCAGTTTAATATTCTGATGTATCGCTATTATTAGTTAAAATTATATTATTTATAATACTAGACCTATATAGGCCTATCATACAAAATTATTATGATGAACATATTGCTGCAGTATGCGATTTAACAAATTCCTTACTTATTTAGTTAATGTTTGAAGATCTTGATGTACAGTTACTAATTTATGCTATATACCATACAACATTCATACAACACTCATTACACTTTTTACTTTTACCGTTTCTATTAAGATCACCTTCTATTTTAAATGTTTTCCAGTGATTTTTAAAACTTTTTTTTTTTTTTTACATTTGGACGGCATTATTCATCAACTGGCTATGCACCATTATGTAAGTTTTGAGAAAAATATGTTTAAAGTTTTAGTCAATCTTCACTATTTACTGTAATGCTAAACTGACAATACTGGATATTGCAAGTGATTTTCCTTGTTTGACAGTTATGTATCGTCAATCTAAGAGCAGGAATATTTGATGCTTAGCTGCATGATACAAAATTATGAAGATCTGGGTTCATAGCCATTTGTTGCAAAACATTGAGTCTGATAGGATTGATTGCATTTATATTTTTCTTTAATAATTAGGCTATATTTAAAGATTTGGTGCTAAAAGTGTGTGTATGCTTACTTCATGAGCCGGTGCAACAGATGGCATCAAAATATCAGTTAAAAAAATGCTGCTTAGCCAGTTCATGCTTAACATTATCCAATTAATTAATATTTCTCTCTGTACTTAAAATGTGGTAATCATTATGCTGTTATCTTCCCTTTCTCTCCCTTCAAGTGTTGTCATAATACAATATATCACAAATTAAATTGCAATTTTTTTTGTTAGGTTAGTGCATTTCTACTTTTTAAAAACATGTCTGGGAAATTCTTGCAGAGGTTGGTCATATCAGTTTCACAGATATGTGCTTCTATCCATCAGCAACTTCATAAGCATTTGTGCATGCACAGAACTATTCTGTGGAACTTACAAGGAACTGTCAACCATTGCATGCTGAAATCTACCTTGAAATTTCTCCCAGAAAAACTTTTTGATATACCAAGGGCGAGTCCAAAAAAATATCTGCCGCTTTTAATTGCAAGGCACTAAAATCCAGAGCCAAATCTCTCATTTAAACTGGGGAAAGTGATACATCTCCTGAATTGGCAGATTGGATAACCCTCACAACCTACTGTCCATTCTGCATCCAGCCTCACTGCACTCTGTTTTATTCGTGCAGTGAGTCAATCAGCATCACACAGTGAGTTGCTATTGCTAGATTTTGGCTTTAATTTCTTTGCCTTGCAGTTAAAAACGACAGATAATTTTTTTCGGACATGGACTTGGTACATCACAATGTTTCTCTGAGAGAAATTTCAAAGTAGGTTCCGCAAGCAATGGTCGATAGTTTCCTTGTTAGTAACACAAGAAGTCAGTGATAAAATATATGTTAGTTGGAGCTACACTAAAATTGTGCTTTATAGTTACTTACTGTAGAATATGATTTGGAAGATCGTTTACCCATATTTAGCTATCTCCGATTTGTCTTATGAGCCCCAAGGCATGACATTCAATTTGATTTGAAGTACTTCTCAGATTATCATCTGAGAAAACCTTAGGAACTTTAAACCAACATGAGAGAGAGTTAAATCCATCAAGTCTTCAGGTCCACAAGATCAGTCAAAAAAGCTGAAGATGGGAGAAAGATCTCCCGAAACATGTTATAAGATAAATAAGTACAAAGTGAAGTTTTAGTGTAAGTTCAACTAATGCATTTTACATCCTAATCTTATATGACTTGATTAGGTTATCACAATTTGACTTAATGAGCATAAAATTAAACTGATTAAGTAAATTTAAAGTAGGCTATTTTGGTGACTATTTAACTCATGCCCCAAATGGGAGTCAGTGACCAATCACATTTCAATGAATTTTGATTTATAACCAATCACACTTGTTTTCACCTTAATTTTATCAATTTAATTTTATCATATTAAAATCAAGCTCCTCCTTTCTAACATTCTGAATATGTCAGAGCATTATTTTGCAGTGACTGACTCTCTACGAAATACATTGAATGTAACAATTTATATATTAAGATGTAACAACTATAAAACAGAAGTTGCTTCCAGATTGTATATATAGTGCAGGAATGTACCCAGATACTGCATGTGAGTTATAATAGAAAAAACATTTGTAGCAATTGATTATACCACAATAAAAAGGAACCACTGTTTGCACTTTCTTAAACATATTATTTCCCAGGAATTTACGTTTCAGAAAAATATAATTTACATCATAGGACATCAGAAATTAATTAATAACCTATAATGTTAGTTAAAAACAGTTTGATGTGTTTCATTTATTCTCCACTAGGGTGCATTCTTACAATATTGTGATCCTTTGGCAATAAATTATATGATCTGGTTGCAGTGATTAACAAATGAAGCAAAAAAAAAAATGTCTCATTTGTTTTCAAACTTCGCTGTTTACATTAAATATATACATATTTGAAAATAACTATATTTAAATAGTCCACCGCTGTGGTCTCGAGGTAGCGTGCTGCCTTGTTACGCAGCGGGCCCAGGTTCGATCCCCGGTCGGGGCAGTTTTTCTGGGTGAGGTTTTTATCGGGGTTTTTCCTCACCTGTAAGACAAATGTCAGAAAAACTTTAAGGCCCAAACGGTCCCCGAAATCATATGGCCATCATCATCATCATCCTTATCATTATCATCATCATCACCATCATCCTTCACCAGTGTGGAAAGCAACGGGAAGCTACCACACCTTCACAATTCCCTAGTAAAGCTGCAAGCATAGCATGAAAATGCTATGATTGCAGTGAAGGACCTGCCTTCGGGCAGAATTACTATGGATGGATGGATATTTAAATAATGCTTTGTGAGTAAACAGCTTAATTTTATTCGTTAAATAGTCCTAACAAATGCCACTCTTGATTTCCAAATTATGTAGATAAATTGGAAATCACTCGTGGCATTACTTATGATAATTATAGGAAGGCATAATATACTGTGTATTATTTAACAGTTTACATAATCAAAAGAATTAATATATTAATATTCTTATCATTAACACGTTTTCCATGGAGATCACTGGAATAAAACCACTTTTACTTTACTCTCACTGCATTTTCCTTTTAGTGACACAGTCAAGAAATATTGCCTTCTTTGACAACATAAATGTAAAATGACAGTTTATAAAATTTTTAGTTTTACAGAATTTTTCAATAATTTGCATTTAAATAGAACGTAAAGAAAAAAAAAAAAAGTACGTGGAAATGTGCCATCTTAATTGTTGGATGAGTGAAGTGTTGTAGCAGATGAGATAGGACCCTAATTTAGTATACTGATTAATAAATACAATTAATCAATAAAAGAAAGAATGAACTGAATATAGGATGCAAAGCAACTTAAATAAATATCTTATTGGTAAAATGTCCACCGCTGTGGTCTCGAGGTAACGTGCTGCTTTGTCACGCAGCGGGCCCGGGTTCGATCCCCGGTCGGGGCAGTTTTTCTGGGTGAGGTTTCTATCGGGGTATTTCCTCATCTGTAAGACAAATGTCAGGAAAACTTTAAGGCCCAAACAGTCCCCGCAATCATATGGCCATTATCAACATCATCACCCTTATCATCATCAACATCATCATCATCCTTCACCGGTGTGGAAAGCAACGGGAAGCTACCACACCTATAATTCCCTAGTAAAGCTGCAAGCATAGCATGAAAATGCTATGATTGCAGTGAAGGATCTGCCTTCGGGCAGAATTACTATGGATGGATGGATTGGTAAAATTTCCCACAAGTAGCAGTGGGAAGCTTAATGTGAAGAGGTCATAAATATGTAGCCCCCAAAGTAGACCAGAAATTCTTATGCCGGGTCTAGTTGAAAACATCACGTTTGGAAGAAACTTCAAACTTCCAAAATTTACAGCCACGGGAAGCCCAAACTGGTAAACATGCTCACTACCCATGAGAATAAATTAATAAACAGGTGGGAGTTTAATAAAAATATTTATGCCCCTAGGAGATATGTGATCGAAAATTCTAACCAAACAAAATAAGTGTTAGGAAGTACAGCTATGTATGGAAATAAAGGGTCCTGATTTCGATACGAAATTCATGAGGACAGACCAACACAATTACACTTAACAGTTCGTGGAAAGAAGACTTACACTCAATCATTCATGTTTGAATAATGTCTCAGAATAACGATTATGGACTTAGTAAAAATTTCTCCAATTTCTAAATCATTTGATAGCTCGAGTCCTTATAAGTTTGAGATATCGGAGGTCTGTAACAGAAAAGTTTTATTCATACAGTGTAAAGTGCATTTAAGTTGGCAGTGAAAAGAAATAAGTAATTTAAATAATTAACTATTATCTGTTCCCACGCAACTCTCCTTCCGACCCCTATATAGATGAGAATCTCAGAGCTCACCTTGAAACAGATAGGAACCGACTAGTTACCGAGGCAGGGCAATCAACTAATATCAATTAAAATAGTGAACTCAGTGACTAAATTAACATTCATTGAAAAATACCACCCCAGTATGTTAATTCCGATTATATTCTACATCACCTTAATTTATAATCGTATTCAAACTTTAAGAATAGAAATATTGTAATATTGTGGTTTCAGGTTAGCAATACTTTAACAAACACTGTAAAGGAAACAAGAAGTCAATTTTTTGTCCAATGCCACCACATTGTCTTTTATGACATATCTGGCTTTCTCCCCTGGCATTGGTGGAATTGTATTTTAGATTGGGCATTTGGAAGTAGGAGTTATATTATGATATGATATGATGGGTGATAAATTATAATGAGACCGTGGGCAACCTTTAAGGAAAAATTCCTAAGGTCTGACCGGGAAACGAGCCTGGGACCTCATGAACTGTAGTCAGAAACTCTGACCACTAGCCCATGAGCCTGGTCAGAAGTCAAAATATACATATACAGATTTTGGGAAAGTTTTCAAAATTTCAAATCAGTTTATCTCAAATTCAACTTTTTTAGATTAACACACTCATAACATAGAATAAACAATTATCACTAAATATTTATATGGATTAAACTAAAATTGAATTAAATCTCTTCAGAAAACATAAATTAATCTGCCTGGAAACAAATTGCAAAACAATATTTAAATTTATCTTAAAATAAGCTAATGTCTTCATCTTTTGTGATAAGAAGTTCCAGACTCTAGCAGTATATACAGTGCAGGAATTAGAATAGTGGGAGGTTCTGCATTGTGGGATGTCAAGTAGCAAATTCCAATAGAATCTAGATATTGGAGTCATTCTCATTAAATATTTTTGAAGAGTGTTTACACTTCTTCATCAATCCTTCTTAGTCGTCATCATCTTCATATATGGCATGAGAGTCCATTTTGGGCCCTAAAGCCTTCTTCTAAATACCCTTCCAGACTTCTCTACTTGTGCTAAATTTTTCCAATTTCTAATTTTACTAATTCTAATATTCTGACATCATCCTTCCATCTTAATTTTGGTCTTCCAACTTTTCTGGTTTGTAATGCCTGTACCATATTTTAACAGTTCTATTATTGTCCATATGTATCAGATGTCCAGCTCAGGTCAATCTATTAATTTTTATTAAAAGTGATCCCACTACAGGCCTTAGGAGGCCCTTGGGATAGTAGGATGTTAAGGCTACCAGTTTTCTAGATTATCGGCACTTAATGTCAGCCAGATTGTCAGTCCTGCGTGACGGTTGCCTTTACCCCTGGAACAAGCATCTGGTACTCATTTCCGTTAGAGGCTGAGTCGACCCCAGGGTCATAGTGTCGCCAGAAGGTTTGGGCCAGTTTAAAAATCCTGACCTCACCGGAACTCAAACCCTCGATCTTCCGGCTTGTAGCGTATTACCTTAACCACTACGCTACGGCATGCCCCATTAATTTTTATATTTTTTTATTATTCCGGCTTTTACAATGAATATACATTTTTCCGGTACCCATGTTCACAGTTAACTACACATTTGTTTCAACACATTTTTCCATTCTTGTCTGTTCATCCATATATCTTCTTCTATTTCCCATTTCCTCTTAGTTTCATTGATTCCCTGAATCCACGTAATATTTGGTCTACCCTTCTTTTTCCTTCCCTGTGGTTCCCAATCCATGATTATCTTAAGTAGTCTTCCTTCTTCCATCCTTCTAATGTGTCCGTACCAATTTAATTTTCTTCTTTATAAAATCTAATATTGAATATTGTACCTGCATTTTTTCTTTTATATATGAATTTCTGATTTTATCCTTCCTGGATATTCTTGCAGCACGTCTCCAGTAGTCCATTTCAGTGGCGAGTAATTTATTTTTCATTTGTGCATTTAAAGCCCACAAATCAGCTCTATAGGTAATAATGCTTCTGATTATTGTATTAAAAATTGTTTTTTTTTTTGTTTCTTTGAAGATATGTTTGTCCCATACTATTCCATTTAGGGCAGATATAGCATACTTTCCTATATTGATCCTGTTTCTTATCTCTGTTTCTTGTTTTCCATCTTTAGTAATTTTAAATTCCCAAATACTTATATTCTTCAGTGCATTTAATTGTCCCTAAATTTTCTTCTAGTATTAAATCTTGAGGAAGATCCCCTATTGTCATATATCTAGATTTATCCATATTTGATCTTTAAACCCCATAAACTATATTCTTGTATTAATTTTCTAGTGAGGTATTCTATATCTTCAAATTCTTGAGCCAATATCAATTGGTCATCTGCAAACTGGAGTGTATATATTGTTGAATTATCATCTAGTGGTATTCCCATCGGCTTACATTTCTTTTTCCATTCTTCAATAGCTTTTTCAGCATAAATCTTATATAATGTTGGAGATATACATCATCCCTGTCGTAATCCTTTATTTGTTTGAAAACCTTTAGACAAGTACTTTCCCATTTTTTATTGCACATATGATTCTGAATATAGTTTTTGAATTGCTTCAATCAGTGTTGGATTTATTTTTTTTAGTTTTAAGATTTTCCATAATTTTGATGTAGGAATGTTATCGTAGGCTTTTCTATATCTATAAATACTAGATGTAGCGGTTGTGCTCTGATTGTTTTCTTTTCTGTAATCTGTCGTATGCTGAAAATGTGGTCTATTGTTGATCTGCCCACTCTAAATACTGCCAGTTCCTCTGGTTCTAACTCTTTGTATTCAAATAGGAAATACTTCATTATCTTTCCATATAGTCTACTTAGTGTACTATTGACTGTAATTCCCCTATAGTTTTTTGCATTCATCTTTTTTCTTTTTTTATGTATGGTTGAAATATATCCTATTTTCCAATCTGATGGTATATCTTCTCCATTTATGCATTTTTTCAAATAGACTTCTCAATAATTCGAACAACTTATCTGTTCCACGTTTTATTAATTTTTATATACTTCACAAAATCAGGCTCCTTATATAATTCATACAATTCGCAAATTTCTCCTCCTCCAAATATCACCTTCTTTCACAGCCCCAATAATAGCTCTGAATATCTTTCTTTCAAAAGTAGCCAGAGATGTCTCATCTGACTTTAAAAGAGTCCAAGAATACCAAAAATTAGTATGATAAAAGCTGTTGCGACTGTATTTTTTGGTACTAAACTCAGTAATACGACTGAAATGAAAGGAGAAAGGTATTCTACAAAAACGAGAAAAATCCGACCATTAAGAGTTAGGGTTTAACGGAAGCCGTAATTTAAAAATCACCCTAGCGGCCGCCATGTTTGTATTCTCGCAACGTAATTTGATAGCCTACATATGATTCAATTAACAAAATAAATGTATGTTCCGCAAACCATCAAAATCGGACCATAAAATGGATTTGCTGTGGAATTCGCTTAGTTTAGAGCCGTACGCAGTTCTTACGCGACGGATTTTTTTTTATTTAGTAGCTTTCTCAATTAGTCAGTACCATTTTGCAAATAATTACGAGCAAATAAATGTATACCCGTCAATATAAGGGCTGTGCTCCACTGGCCCTCATGACTATCAACTCCTGGATTCGGTAATGTATACACATTACATTTTATTCTTATTTGGGCTCTGCTCCAATCCAGTGGCGGCTCGTGGCTTTGAAGTTAGGAGAAGAGCTAATAAGAAAAATTATTTGTACATATGCTTATCTTAATAATTTATTAAACCGCCTATTTCTTATATATCAAATCGACCCTTCGGTCCTTTAAAGTTGCAAACTTCTCGGTGATATCAACATGGAATGGGTGCGTCTTTGTTAACTGCAGCAGAAGTTCTTTCTGAATTGTAATATTCCCCAAAGAAGAAAGTCTCTCTCTTCTGAAATTACATTCCTCAGATATGTTTTTATACGCTTCAGACAAGAAACCTTCTTTCCACAGATGCTGTTGTAGGAGAGGAGCATAACCATGGAAATTCGTTAAACCATGATCTTTTTGAAACTAAATTGTAGCTTTTAACTGGATGTTTAACTTATTTTGTACCACAATGTAGAACTTCCTTCATCTTTCCAACGTGAAAACATCTTTCCAACGTGAAAAAGGCGTTTCCAATAAAACACACAATACAGGGTGTTCCAAAATGATGGACGGGGTTTCAAAGTTAATTAATTTCCCTTACATGATATATATATATATATATATATATATATATATGCAAGAACAAAAGTTACATGGGATTAAAGAGAAACTCTTCGAATTTACATAACATACTTTATAAGTGTTCGATGTGAACACCTTGCGTCACAAGGCACACATCTAGCCGATGGTCGAATTCCTCCCAAACCTTGGTCAGCGTATTTGGAGTAATGGATTCAACAACAGCAACAGTCCTTCTTCTCAAGTCTGGAAGGTCGACCGGAAGTGGTGGTACGTACACATGGTCCTTCACATACCCCCATAGGAAGAAATCACAAGGTGTGAGATCGGGAGACCGTGGAGGGTATGAGAATGAATCATGGCATCCGGACCGACGCGTCATTTGGTGTTCGTGGAACTCCTGGACTTTTCCTTTTACAGATACATTTAGTTGTTTCTAAGTGTTTATATCATCGACAGATAATTTATATTCTGTCGGAGGATCAATTCCAAATTGCCGTCGGAAAGCTCGCTGCACTGCAACAATGGAATCAGACCTCGAAAATTGCAACACACAGAATTACTTCTGTACAGGAATCGCCATTTTCACAAATTTTACGCTGACGTAATAATGACAAGAAACAAATTACTGCATACAGGATATGAAACTTTCACAGTTTTTCTTTCGTTATAGCAAATAATCACGTATCCAATTTCATTTGTAAAGCTATTACCAACTACTTACAACCCCGTTCATCATTTTGAAACACGGTGTACATCACAAACAGGATTCATAATATTGAAACCACCACAGCAATAGCCGAATAGCGCGAAACAAAAGAATCTCATACACAAAGCCACGAAGCAGATGGATAATTCGTTCCCGCTAGTTCATCTGCAGGATTTTGTAACGCTAGACCTCAGCGGGTGACGTCATGGTTGTCATGGTAATCTCTATTCCCAGAGATCATCATCCGTCACGAATTAGGCCTTTATACACCTGGTTTGGCCCCATCTAGCAGTCTTTTAAGAGGTCTTCTTGGTTGACGATGTCTTTTGGGCTTATATTGCATCTTTTTGGGATTCTTGAATTATCCATTCCTTTTACCTTTTCTAGCCAGTTTAATTTATATCTGTTCTGTTTTTCTTCTATTGATTTTGCTTCTAATTGTTATAAAATTTCTCCATTCTTTTTTCGATCTAAAAGAGTGTATCCTGCTGTCCTTCTGAGAAATTTTATTTCCGTTGCTTTGATTCTGCTCCTGTCTCTTTTTCTTAATATCCAAATCTCACTTTCGTATAAAAGTGAGGGTAATGCCAAATTATTATATGTTTTTATTATTGTGGATTTTTGTACTAATTTAGTTTTTAATGTGTTATTTATTATTCCTAAGATTTGTGTAAATTTGGTGATTTTCTTCCATCTTTTATCATTTTGATAAGATATTTCACAACCTAAATAGTTGAAATGTTGTACTTGTTCTAGGCATTGTTTATTGTGTATTATCTTACTTCTCTGCCTTGTCACGCAGCGGGCCCGGGTTTGATTCCCGGTCGGGACAGGCTCCTGGGTGAGGTTTTTTTCGGGGTTTTTCCTCACTTGTAAGACAAATGTCAGGAAGCTTAGGGCCCAACGGCCTCCGAAAATCATCTGGTCATCATCATCATCATCATCATTCTTCACCGGTGTGGAAAGCAACGGGAAGCTACCACATCTATAATCCCCTAGTAAAGCTGCAACGCATAGCATGAAAATGCTATGATTGCCGTGAAAGACCTGCCCTCGGGCAGAATTACTATGGATGGATCTTACTTCTGATTGGATCTTCTCCTAATTCTCCTGAGATAGGAACAACAAATCCTTTATTTCAGCGCTGGGCATAGACCAGAATAACACCCGCGGCGCAGGCGCTCTGTCACAACGGTGACCCGCTTCGTACATTAATACAGAAACACGTTCCTTCTGTAACCAACATCCAATATAAGGAGAATAAAGTTTAAAAATAAGTTGAAGCGGTACTTCACTTACTTCCCTTGCTTCTCCAACCTTCTCTTGGATTCGGCAGTTTTCAAACATCGTTTGGATTTAAATCACAGAAATCATTTATTGTAACAGTAGAAATATCTGAGTTAGAGGAAGGGGATAACTGATAGCATTAGACTGATTGTTATTGGGGATGGAGGAAGGAAGCATTTAGAATCAATGTAGCGGCACAACACGAGATGGGTGTGGTCCCGGATTTCGTGCAATGTCACTCTCAGCAGGAGATTTTCAGTTTTTAATACATCACACCAAGCTCAGATAACAAATGTCCATCTTATTGTCCCGGGACAGTTCTTCATTATGCTGGGCTTCTAGATCCCCCGCTGTTATTCCTTCTTCCCTTCACTTATTACATTTCATTCATTGAATGACTAATTTCAAGTCAACATGCGGTATTATTATGACGACATTTTAATATACAGAATGTTAAAAGATCATATTACAAACTTCTAAGATTAGTAGAGGGGACTGAGTAGATAATATTTTGAATTGAAACCCATGTCCGGAAAGGTACCGTTTCCGTGCTATAGCCATTACAATGTGTCGGATTTGCCGATGTTGTTTTTAAACCGGATAGGGAGTATATGACGTCACGAGTTATGGCCGTTGCACAAAAGATTAACGGGACATCAGGTGTGATGGAACGAGTGTACCGGAACATGATTCGTCGGTGCAATGTATGCAACGACGTTGATGGTCGTCACATCGGGTCTCTGTTGTAGTGACCAGTTTCGTATGGGATACATCCAATGCAGAAGACAGAAACAAATTAGTTTTTTCCACTGTTGACACAAGTGTTGTGATCAGTGAAATTGTTTTTGTTACTTTGGTATTGTTACCAAATAAATTTGGTTTTCTTCTAAAAGGAGTCAATGTCATTTACAGTATCTCTGGTTTAACTTTACGAGAAATTTGTAGAATGAGACAACTGCACTCATCTCTCTCATCGCACCAGTGTTATCGGAATTTCTTCACCAATTGTTAATAGGGAAAGGGGGAAGAGGTAAACTGGCAACAGGATGGGTTCTTTCTTTTGTATCTGGTCTAAAGTGGTCAACGATCTACCCTTGTATCTCCATCTCTCTCTTTGCCAAGTTAAGCCAGCTATACAATAATTCTGTACCTTAAGTTATAACTCATTTGACATAGTGCTCTTCTGATGTCATGTACTGCCTCTCCGGTTGCAAAACAACAATCCGACACATTGTAATGGCTATAGCACGGAAACGGCACGTTTCTGGAATGCGTTTCTATTCAAAATTTTGTCTACTCAGTCCCATCTACTAGCCCTAGAAGTTTGTAATATCAATTTCCGAACATTCTGTATATCCAATATGTTCCTCTTGGAGACATAGGGGTTTCTTGACCAAGCTAATTTAGTTACGTTTATTTCCCTACAGATGTCAGTAAGTGAAATGGGTGAGCACGTCGCCTCAATGAGACGTGTATAAGCTATTACTTGGATGTGCCAGACCTGTCAATACACACACCTGCACACATTTATTTATATTCACACAAATTTTACGAAAGATAAAAATCGTCACTTCTCCCAGCGGCCGTAAGTTTGATTCTCAATTGGGTCGAATTTACTGGTTGAAGTTTTTTTTTCGAGATTTATCTCAACTACAAGGCAGAACATTTGGGCGTAAATTCTTGAAAAATTACCAGCCATATACTTTTTGCGCGAATTTTTTATACTAAAAGTTAAGATTGCGACATAGAAATAGCCTATATATTATTGAGCTGTGGAACTAAGATAAGAGACAATCGGAAGTCTTACTTCTCATTACACTGTGTTACAATCTTAACATACTCATACTCATAATTATTTTCATTCATAAGAAATTAACTTAAGCAATAGAACCATCTAGTTTACAACAATGTAACCAAATTATTTATAGATTTACGTAAGACTATACTTTAGCGTCTTTTAAATTTTTCTTCTTCTTATTATTATTTTTCTTATTTGGTGTTACAGCCCGAGTGAGCCTTAATCTCCTCTATGGTCTTCTTCCATCGTTCTCTATCCATCGCCAACTCCCTCAAATTGTTTATTCCAAATCCTTTCACATCTGCTTCTACACAATTCCACCATCTTGTTGTTGGTCTGAAGACAATGTTCACTTTCCTTCTGGTTTCCATCCTTGTGATATGTCTTAACCATCTCAATCTTTGACATCTTATATGTGTCTCCAAATCCAATTCTTACGCAATTCATATATGTCATCGTTGTATCTGGCTCTCCATCCGTCCTCTGTTTAGTGACAGTTAAATGTCCAACCCAGAGATACTACAGCGATGAAGGCGGGCTATGTTGAAGCTGTTTCTTCATGAAATAAGTACTTTAATGGATTTCTTGCACTCTTTACATACCAGACATCATTAATGAGGTGATCTCGGCATCGGCATGTAGCTAAATAGTGCAAGAAATCAAATTAAAATTGTTCTTTCAACTTACCCAGCCTTCATATGTCTTTAACCGTGACACTCACTTTAGATGCCTCAGAGACAAAGCCAAATCCAGGAACATAGGTACTGCAATAAGCTACAGGTTTTGTGATATCATTGCTACAGTTACAACAAGTAACAAGAGAACAGTATATCCTATTCATTAGATTACAGGGTGTTGGGTTCTTTTAATGTTCAAATTGTTAATACTATGAAGGATGATGATATGATAATGATAAGGATGATGATGATGGCCATATGATTTCGGAGACCGTTTGTGCCTTAAAGTTTTCCTGACATTTGTCTTACAGGAGAGGAAAAACCCCGAAAAAACCCACCCAGAAAAACTGCCCCGACCGGGATTGAACCCGGGCCCGTTGTGTGACAAGGCAGCACACTACCTCGAGACCACAGCGGTGGACTTTTTACTATAAAATTCACTAATTAATAAGTTCACAAGAAAACTCTTCACTGCCTTCTGTTGTGGCTCAAGAAGCGTGCATTATGGCATACATTGTTGTGCAGAATATGTTGGTAATGCATATGACTACACATGTGACATAAAACTGCTCAAAACAATTAGAGGAACACTTGTAATAAATTGAATAAGTAATTGTTTTTTAAAGCTGTGATGCTGAAAGTTGGACAATATGTAAATTGAATTATTAATTTTATCATTGGATACAAATTTTAAAGATCCATGGCCTAAATACAGAGAAATTACCTCAAATAACAAATATAGAGAATTTTTTTATTTTGGAAGGCACTGGCCACTTCTAATTGGTAAGCTTCCTGATGTTGCTATAGTGACGAATGTTGATTATTGCCTTGTTTATTGAAGTCTCTGACAAAATGAGGCATTTAAATGAGTTTGAAGTATATCATGCTCTACATCTTTTACGACAAGGCCAATCTCTGCGACAAGTGGCTAGAGAGATTGGGGTTTCTCCTTCCGTGGTGTCCAGGTTACGCAACAGGCACAGAGAGACAGGTCAGTATTGTAGAAGACGTGGCCAGGACCGTAAATTTAAAACAAACCCCCAGGATGACAGATACGTTGTTCTTTCTGCTCTTCGACAGCGTACAGAAACTGCAAAAGACCTGCAGAATGACCTTCATATGGCTTCCGGAATCCGGGTTTCAGACCAAACCATAAGGAACAGATTAAGGAAAGAGAATATTCGTCCAAAAAGGCCCGTTAAAAAACCACCCTTAACAAATGGGCATAAGGCAGCAAGACGTACGTATGCTGAAAACCATGGTGATTGGAACCTGAACCAGTGGGAGTCTGTGTTCTTCTCGGACGAATCCAGGTATCGTCTTACACGTTGTGATGGTCGATTGAGGGTGTGGGGCGGCCAGCAGAAAGATTTTCTGCAGAGGCTGTACAGGAAATTGATAGATTCGGAGGAGGTTCCATAATGGTGTGGGCCGGAGTTATGTACAACAATCGTGCGGACCTTGTACTTGTTCCCCAGCGACTGAATGCTTTCCGGTATATCGAGCACGTTCTGGAAGAGCATGCAGTACCTGCTGCCATTCGAGTAGGCCCTGGATTTCTGTTTATGCAGGATAATGCCAGGACACATTCTGCGGCTGTCACCAGGGATTTCCTGAGGAGGAATGCAATTGAGGTAATGGAGTGGCCAGCGGTCAGCCCAGACCTCAACCCTATTGAACACTTGTGGGATCTTCTAGACAGGAAGGTCAGGAACCGACATCAAGCTCCACAAAGTCTGCAGCAACTTGGAGATGTTCTGAAGGAGAAATGGGAGAATATCCCGCAAGAGGAAATCCAGAATCTTATTGGGAGCATGCCACGAAGGTGCCAAAGTGTCATCGAATGTCGTGGAGGCCATACACGATACTAACTCTATATAACGAGTGTTTAACTTTGAAAAATAAGCACAAGATTCAATTGCTTACATAGCGGAATTATTTGAAAAGTTAATTGTCAGCGTTATTCATTTGTTTTTACTGACATGAGCAATAAATAAATAACCACAAATAATGTACTTTATTAATTTCATGTTTGTACCTTTATCCAATGAAAACATATTTGCATATTTCATAGTGTTCCTCTAATTGTTTTGAGCAGTGTATAATTAGGATGACTATTTAAGTCATGTCCCAAGTGGGAGTCAATGGCCAATCACTTTTCAATGATTTTTGTTAACAACCAATCACAGTCGTTTTTCACCTCGATTTTATCAGTTTAATTTTATCACTGTAAAATTAAGCTCCTTTTTAACATTCTGAATAGGTCATATCATTATTTTGCAGTGGCTGCATGTGGCTACCAGATTATATATATAGTGCACGAATGTAATCTTATCGTGGTTGCGGGAGATAATATAAAAACATTTGTAGCAATTGATTATACCACAAAAAAAGAAGAAACCACTGTTTGCACTTTCTTAAACGTATTTTTCACTGGTAATAACGTTGCAGAAAAATATAATTGACATATTTACATCATAGGACATCAGAAATTAATTAATATACAGTTTGATGTGTTTCATTTTATCTCCACTAGGTTGCATTCTTAGTATATTTTTATTTATTTATGTATTTAGAGCCCCATCACCACCCCCCGGTTACCTCGGGCACAATGCCCTTATCCCCGGGTCTGCTCTATGTCCCTATCTATATCTTATCTTTATTGAAATGCATAATAAATATATAATTCGGGTGTTTGAAGTGTGTAGTTGTTACATAAAATTAAAATAAAGTGTGTTTTGTTTGTTTCTGTATATGTGTTAATGTGGTGTATGTGACTGTGTGTTTAGTGCTTGTTTGTGTATATGTGTATGTGTGTGTAGTAGTAGTAGTAGTAGTAGTAGTAGTAGTAGTAGTAGTCGACTGGTGACGATTTTAACGCCTCTCTTGTCTCCGCTGGTCTTCATCTCTTCTTAATCCCACGACTCTTCTTGTGTACTTGGTGAGGGATTTGAAGGCTTCCTTCCCGGTCCAGAATTCTAAGGCGGGCGGCCATTGTGTTCCACCGATCATGGCTGTTTTCTCCAGCTCCTGCCTGAAGACATTGTACTTGGTCCATTGATAGAACACGTGGACTACGTCGTCCTCTCCGGGGTTGAAACAATCACAGAGAGGTGAGTCGGCATGTCTTCTTTCGTGCAGTATGGAGCGGAAGAGTCCATGACCAGGGATTAATCCTTGCCATGACCTGAGAGGATCTGTGTGGTGTAATGGCTGGGAGTTATCCACGTAGTCTGCATTTTTTCTGGACTCTCGGGAAGAACTGGAATGTCTGGCATCCATGGGGCTCCTGTTTCCATTCCAGTTGCCACTTGTCGAGCAGGTGAGAGTCGATAATTCTGCAGACGGCGTCCCTTTCATCTGATTCGGCGTGTAGGTCCGGAGTAATGATCGTTTCCTTTGGCAATACGAGGGAGAATCAAATATAAACAGGCCTTTGTTTACTGCGCACGCGTAGAGTGCGATATGAGTTGGAGGCTTTTACAGCAGGTGCTGTGGGGTCTCTGGAAGGGGACCGCGGCCTTGGGAACTCGTTTTGTTTTGTTCCTCAGTTGCTGTGGAGATGTCTGAGAGAGAGGTGCATCCAGTTGTTGCGCAACGAGTAATCATCAAGTTTCTTGTCAATGAAAATGTCAGTGCAGCTGAAATTCGCCGTCGGTTACTCCCACAGTTTGGGGAAAGAATCCTTTCATGGTCCAGAGTAAAACACTGGTGTCACGAGTTTAATGAAGGATGTGAACGTGTTGAAAACTTGGCCCACCCTCGCCGCCCACGCACCAGCAACAATCCAGAAAACATCTAAGCTGTTCAAGACATCATTGAAGGGGATCGCCACATCACAGTGCTTGACATTTGTCGAGAACTTCTCATTAGCTATGGGAGTGTGCAATTAATCATTCGAGGGGAGCTGAAAATGAGAAAAGTGTCAGCTCGTTGGGTTCCGCGGTTGCTCATTGCAGAACAGAAAGCAGTACCAGTTCAAATGTCTCGCACGCTCCTCACGCGCTACGAAAAGGAAGGTGATGCTTTTCATCACTTGTGATGAGACATGGGTGCATCATTACACACCCAAATCAAAGAGGGCCAGTCTGGAGTGGAGGAAGAGTGGAGAGCAACCGCCGGTGAAAGCCAAGTCACGACTGTCTGCAGGGAAAGTTTTGGCCACAGTGTTCTGGGACTCAAAAGATGTCCTTCTGATTGATTTCGTTGAACAACAAGGACAACGACGACGGACCATTAATGCTGCCTACTACTGTGACCTCAGTCAAATTCGAGTTGCCTTCCGGTCAAAACAGCGAAACAGTCCAATCAGAAATGTGTTGATTCTGCAGGACAATGCCAGACCACACACCGCAGCAGCAACATAGCGAAAATTGGCCGAAATTCACTGGACTGCCCATCCACATCCACCCTACAGCCCGGATCTCTCACCATATGACTTCTTCATGTTTGGTTCACTCAAAGAAGCTCTTGGAGGACATCGTTTCACAACCAACGAGGAGGTGAAAAACTTCGTGCGCAACTGGCTGCGCACCCACCCTCGTACTTTCTTTGAAACTGGCAATAAAAAACTGCCTGACCGTTGGAACAAATGCACAGTAAAGATGGGTGAATATGTAGAAAAGTAAAAAATGTTAATTTCAATTAATCTTCATGAATAAAAGTTTTGGAACAAAAGGCCTGTTTATATTTGATTCTCCCTCGTAAATAATATGATCTGGTTGCAGTGATAAACAAGTGAAACAACGTTTCTTATTTGTTTTCAAACATCGCCATTTACATTAAATATATAAATATTTTAAAATAACTAATGCCACTCTTGATTTCAAAATTCCCTAGATAAATTCGTTTCTCACTTCGTGAGCCGTGAATTTATCGATAATTTGGAAATCACTCGTGGCATTACTTATCCATCCATCCATAGTAATTCTGCCCGAAGGCAGGTCCTTCACTGCAATCATAGCATTTTCATGCTATGCTTGCAGCTTTACTAGGGAATCGTGTAGGTGTGGTAGCTTCCCGTTGCTTTCCACACCTGTGAAGGATGATGATGATAATGATAAGGGTGTTGATGATGATGATGACCATATGATTTCGGGGACCGTTTGGGCCTTAAAGTTTTCCTGACATTTGTCTTACAGGTGAGGAAAAACCCCGATAAAAACCTCACCCAGAAAAACTGCCCCGACCGGGGATCGAACCCGGGCCCGCTGCGTGACAAGGCAGCACGCTACCTCGAGACCACAGTGGTGGACGCATTACTTATGATAAACCAAAAATATCTTTAATGGAAAAGTAGGGGTGGAATGGAATTTTATCAATATTACTATTTAATCCTAGAGGATTATTTGACTGTTTAGTGCAGTCGGGAAAATGTTGAAAACCGGGAATAGGTCGGGAATTTAAAATTAACTGGGAAATAGACGGGTATTCGTAAAGCGACGTGCATCTATCTTGTATTAAAATCAAAAGAATCACAATCGTTAAACCACATTCTAAAAATGCGTACAGGTACTGGAATATTTCTTGGAAGAAATGTTTATGAAACTATATACGAGGGCGGATCGGAAAGTAACGCACAATAATTGTTTTTTAAAAAAAGTTTAATAGTAAAAAAAAAGGAAAAAAATCACAAATGAACTTACATCTTTTACCTACTTTTCGACATAGCCACCAACTTTCTCAACACGTTTTTCCCATCGTGTTACCAGTTTCAATATGCCCTGTTCGTTGAAGTCCGTTTGGTTGGAGTGTAGCCATCTGCGCACTGCTGATTTCACTTCCACATCTGTCTCAAAGCGTTTGCCGGCCAGGAATTTCTTCATGGGACCAAACAGATGAAAGTCCGATGGTGCAAGATCCGGACTGTATGGTGGATGCTGGAGCACCTCCCAACCAAATTCGGCGATTTTCTGACGAACGACAGCAGCAACATGGGGGCGAGCATTGTCATGAAGAAGTTTAACGTTAATGTTGTGACGTTTGTCACGAATGGCACGACGCAACTTCACCAAAGTTTTAATGTAGGCCGCAGCATTCACAGTGGTCCCGTGTTCAGCAAAGTCCACCAATAAAACACCATGCATATCCCAGAACACTGTCACAAGCACTTTCCTGGCAGATTGAGTCACTTTGAATTTTTTCTTTACTGGGGAACCAGCATGTTTCCACTCCATTGATGCCTGCTTTGTTTCGGGCGTGTAGTGGTACGCCCACGACTCATCACCTGTGACGATTCCTTCCAGAAAGTCATGTTCTTGTGCGGTGTACCGCGCTTAAGTGGTCCAAGCTTGCCATCATTCGCTGGCCCTTGTGGTCGTCTGTCAGGTTCTTAGGCACCCAGCGAGCACTAACTTTACGGAATTTCAAATTTTCATGAACAATATCGTACACCGCACCATAGGAAATGTTGAACTTCTGCGATAAGGCTCGCAGTTGCACACGCCGGTCGTTCAGAATTGCCGCCTCAATGCCGCTGATATTCTGCGGGATTGCTGCTGTTGTCGGCCGGCCGGAGCGTGGCGAATCACTAAGGTTCACGCGTCCCTCTTGGATGAATGTGCACCACCTGGAGACATTGCTACGGTCCATACAATCATCAACATACACGCCACGCATTTCCCTGTGAATTTCACTGGGTTTATGCCCTTTGGCCCACAAAAATCGAACAACACTTCTCTGTTCCTCACAGGTGGACGACTGAAGCATGCGCGCCATCTTTGTTGCATAGTTCAAGCTTCTCTCGCAAGAGATGCACCTGAGAAAAAAATACCATCTGTAGTGAAAACTTCAAACTATATCTCTGTGAAATTTCAATATTCTAGCTGCAATACCAAGGCAGAAAAAAAATTATTGTGCGTTACTTTCCGATCCGCCCTCGTAATACGTTTGGCGGAGTCAAGCTGCCGCTCTAAAGAAATGCTAACACGATATCTTATTAGTTATTACAAACAATTCTTAAGCACACGAAGTTGAATAAGGCAGATCAACTCGGACTCACTCGCAGTCATCTTATTGAACACATTAATTTTTAACGTAACTTTCGGCGAGCGTTTTTTGTTTGGTCTTTATCTTTTCGTATACAATCTACCAATTCTTGCTATTATTAATATTTTATTGAAATCTATGCAGATTGTCAAACGATTAAAAAAATAATATATGAATAAATTAATTCTAACTTGAGATTGTTTGGAATATTTTGCTCATAACATAGTTAATGTTCAAATAATAAAAAAAATAATTTTGCTATTCTTATTTAAGCCCTTACCATACAAATTAATTATATTTTTATCATTTCCATCCATCCATAGTAATTCTGCCCGAGGGTAGGTCTACTGCTATGCTTTGCAGCTTTACTAGGGAATTATAGGTGTGGTAGCTTCTTGTTGCTTTCCACACCGGCGAAGGATGATGATGATGATAAGGATGATGATGGCCGAATGATTTTCGGGGACCGTTGGGCCCTAAGCTTCCTGACATTTGTCTTACAGGTGAGGAAAAAACCCGAAAAAACCTCACCCAGGAGCCTGTCCCGACCAGGAATCGAACCCAGGCCTGCTGCGTGACAAGGCAGTGGACATTTTATCACTTACACATATTTACAAATATATATATATTACAGAAATAACTTTAATAGAATTAATTTAACGCTGACAAAATTCGGGAATTATTTTTTGATGTCCTGAAAACCCCAGGAAATAGTCAGGAAGGAAGTACAATCATATTGAAAAGATTCTCCCTATTTACGAAACCAGTATGCTTTAAACCTATTCAAAACCGCAAACCTAAAAACTGCATATTTGTGAATGAATAATACTTCCCATCGACTCGGCTGTATAAACAAACGACTGTCTTCAAGAATAGTAAACGGAATGACAAGAATACCCTACCTCCCAGCGCTAAACTCGTCAGAGGAGAACATTACTGTATGGAGGAGAGAATCCCTGAACACATGCGAAAGATCGCTACATTGTTGTCATATTATTTAGTCAATGACTCCTCTACGTGTCGGATAATTTAAAATCACAGTTTTTGTCATCTCTCTATTATTAATCTCGCAACACAACACAGGGGACGGGAATTGGCAATGTATAATGAGAAAGGCAAAGGTGGGATAGCTCATTCCCCAGTAGTAACATGGTTGTCGGATTATTCAGTTAGTTAACGACTGCTGCAGGTGTGGGGTCATTAAATAAATCACAGTATTTGCCAGCTCTTCTCACCTAGTCAAATAAACAGGGTGCAGGATAAGTCAGTTAACCAAAAAATGTAAATATATTATTTTCTGTAGCTTACAACATCTATACAAAAAACAACTACTGAAATTGTTCCCTAGTTAGCAAATTACCTCAAGCACTAGTGTTTGAGATTATATTATGAAGGTCCCGTATTCAAACCCCAGTTTCAACCAGTCTGATTTTTTTTCCTTGCAACTATGTGCAGTGGTTAACTGATTTATGCCGCATTCTGTATATTTCCGTATTTTGAAGTTGAAACTATTATCTATGTCCAAAAAAAGAACACACTTTTGCATATAAACCGCCCGCTCGTTTTCGACGCAGTTTTCTTTTTTATTTTTTCATAATCTTACGGATTCCATGCTGAATCACATGGTTTGTAATTTTATCCAAGTCAGAGATTTCTGACAGAGAAAATAACATGTTATCTTGAATTTTATGTTATTTTTATGCACAGTGTGTGATAGAGAGTTGAAAGGCGTATCCCAATATTACCAGGAGACGTTGGATACATAATAGTGGCTTCAAAGAGAGAAGTTAAATTAAGGTAAAAAATAAATGTTTGTATTAACTGAATTCGTATGTTTGAAAATCAATTAACTGCATAATCGAATGCAAAGGTAGTAGTAGCGGTTACAGTAGACATAGAAAAGGGGCGTTTATTATCTGGTGTGGTATTGCGCAAACTGACGGTAAATTTTATGACCACGGATAATAAGTTGGGGATTCTATGCCACCAACATAAATTCGAATAAAACAAAACGAAAAATACACAATTTATTATTTAAAATTTATTAATGATTCCACGAACTTCCATTCGACTATTAATAACAGGATTAATTTTGTAACTATATCGTATGCTCCCTCTTTAACTAGAGGTTTGAGCAAGGTTGTTAAGGGATTAGATTCTAAATTGGTTTATAATACTGGTCCGTCGTTAAATAGTATTCTCAGAAATCCTATGGATAAAGTTGATTTTTTGAAAAAAAAATCCGGTATTTATGAGATCGGGTGTAAAAACTGTGATAAGAAGTATGTTGGACAAACAAGAAGATCTATTTTAACCAGATTTAATGAGCATGTTGTACGTTTCAGATTGAATTGATAAATCTGGGATTGCTCAACATATTTCTATTCACGGTCACATTATTGATAAAATTATTCTCAGGCTGGTTAGATCGGTCATTAATTTCAAATTCCTTGACGTCCTTGGAAGTTCAGAAATTTATAAACAAAAATTATGGAATTTCAAGGTGTAGATCCTCTCAGAAGTAAAATTGTACTTGACAATAAATGTTTGGAGCAGGTGAATAATTTTACATATCTAGGATGCAATATCTCATATGAAGTAGAAAAGTTTAAGAATTTTAGGGTTAATAAATTCTATCTTGAAGCCACAGTTAGTCAAAAAAAAAAAACATTCAAGACTAAAAGTGTATAAAACACTGGCTCTTCCAGTTCTTTTGTATGGTAGCGAAGTATGGACGTCGAAACAGAAGGATATACAAATATTTAGATCTGCTGAAATGAGATACCTTCGGAGAACTGCAGGGTACATACTACTAGATCACAAAAAAATGAAGACATCTTAGAAAAAGTACACATGGAACCTTTAGAAAACAACATTTCTGATTATAAGTCAAGAATGGATGCAACATGTTCATCGAATAGATCACAGGATACCCGGACAACCTGCAGCAAGAAGAAGACCAGCACGTCCACTCAAAAGACTTCTGGATGGTGTTCTCTTGAGGCCGAAACAGGTCAACAAATGGCCTAAATTCGTGAATGTACTATGATAATGAAGATAAAATTATGAATAATGATAGGGGCCCTATTCCAATCAGCGCCCTCTTTTCGTTAATTAAAGGAGAGGAGGATTAGTTCTATAATTTCAAATCAATTATGTCATGTGACGTAGTTTGTTTTTATCTGATTTTTAGTTTATACATTTCAGTTTGTTTGTCTTTAGTCAATATTAAGTCTTGATAATGATAACATCGTTACTGAAATGCTCATTTAACATTTTAAATTGGCGATTTCGGTTTTTATTGACTTTGTGTAATACACAATTTATTGTAGCAGTGTATGAAAAATTCCTCGATATTTTCTAAAAAAAAATATGATAAATGTCCTAAATAAAGTGAGAAGTTTAGCTCAAACTAATCTAAAATCAGCATATTTGCAATGTAAATGTATATTAGTCATTGCTCAGACAGTGTAGCCAACTTATCACTAAAACCAGCTAACAAACAAAATAACGCTAACCTAATCCGTTGTACTAACTTGTCCGTTTTCTCACCCAAACTTATCCAATCTAACTCTGGCTTGCCTATCTAACACTAACTTGCCCATTTTGTCACCCTAACTTGCACACTAATGTAAGTGGACTCTTGGGATAGAATCTCCTTATATGTGAGCAAACATGTTGACAATTGGCTCTAGCGGGAACATGTGTTATCAATAGAGCTGGGACGTTGAGGAAAAGTCATTTCTTATTTAATTTCTGAAGACGCCCAACATTATATATATATATATATATATATACACACACATACATTTTGGGTCATTGTAGGCCAGAAAATGATTGGTTTTATTTGTCCTTTCTATCCTTTTTCGACTTTTTTAGTTTATTTGTCCTTTTTTTTTAGACATTGAGAATTTTTTAAACATTACCTTCCCTTGACTATATGTATACCACTTGTATAACTCAGGAATCCGCAGAGTCTAGTCTCAATTCCAACTTCTTTTAAAAACACTCTTCTTTTACTTTCTAAAGATTTTTCTCATTCCATACACTTTCGTTCTGCGAGAAACTATTGAAACCTCACAAAATATCACGTTATTTTTAACCACCAGCCTACTGACAGCCTGAACTATTGTATTTCGACTTTACATTTTCTAATAAGTCGCCACTTTGTGAAAATTACCTCGAGCAGAGGGTGAAGGCAGCGATGTTGTCTTTAGCAACTGCAACACATTTCACATCTTTTTTCAGTTTTTAGGTATTTTTTAGGATATCTTTTAAAGGACTTTTGTAAGCATTTTATGGGTCCTCAACTTCCGAACCCTAGTTATCACATTGGCCGAACACGACGCTAAAAGTTATTTGTTCTCCGATCGAATATTCACAGGTTGCACGGTGGCATGGGAATAGCCAATATGTAAGTCGAGAAATGGCCAAAATGAGTAAAGCGTATCATGATCATCTCTCAAGTCTTCTGCGCTCTGCTAATTTGGCAGCCCGGAACTTTAATATATATTTTTTATTTATAAAGATATGGCCTTCTTGTTAGTTTGTAAAATTTTACATTTTGTCAATTTAAAAAAACGTTTCTTTGAAAAGTAGTGATTATGAACTTATTCCTTATCTCATAATCAACCGGACCCTTTATAAATATTATAATAATTACACACATACTATAGGACCATACTGTTAGATGTTTAGTGCTGAGAAGGCTGGGTAAAAAGAGAATTGCTGCTTCGTACCCATTATAACGCTGAATTATTCATACATCTGCCACATTACATTGAGAAAATTACGAGTCAAGTATCTTATTACAATTTATTGTTTAAATTGTATTCTTCTTACTCTTGTATTTCATTTCCTTTAACTCTTCTCCTTTGTTATGTGAAACTTACAATCGCGAGAGACTCGGAGTGCAATGCTTTGGACGGGCCATACATTAAATATTGATTGGTACTATCGAACACGTAGTTTCATAGCCGCGCGGACATAAGCTCTCCACACATCCCTAACTGAGCTAATGTTTACCAGTCATCCCCTGTATAATCTACTTACCTCAAAAAAGGGTTAAGGTTATTCACCTACCTCATTCTTAGTCTACCAACTGGGCGTTTGCCCTCAAGTTTTCTTACAAGAAGCTTCCATTCCCCATTCGTGCCACATGCAGTCTACGAGACTTAACTGTTTTTGCTATATCTGATTTCCTATAAAGATCACGTAGCTCACTATTATGTAGTTTTCACCATTCGTTTGTTCATCTCTCTTTAGTTCAATTTTTTTTCTGAGAACTTTATGCCCAAATACTCGAAATCTACTCTCCTCCCTTAAAGTAAGACTCCGTGTTCCGCATACAAATAATATAACTGGGAGAATAACAGTTTTATATATTTTTAGTTTAAGTTTTTTTTAAAGGAATTGGGACGACAAGAGTCCGTTTCCAGAATTGAACATATGTTTAATTTCTGTAATATGTTTAAATTATTATTTTTTAATAATACTTTCCTGTTTGTAGTTATTGTTTCTAAATATTTAAATTTGGCCACTTCTTTAAAACTTCCCTCATTTGTCATTAACTATCCATTTCCATTATATAGTGTATTTGTTTGTGTAAACATATATTTAGTTCTGTTGATATTTACTTCCAGTCCCAATTTCTTATTGTTACTCATTAGAATGTGCGTGTTGGCCCTTGATATATCCTCCCTATCTCCTAATAATACATCATTAGCATAAACTAACAGCTTATTAATACCATTGAGTTGTAAGCCTTCTTCATCCTCTAAATATTTTATGACATACAAAATTGAATAATAAAGGAGATAGTGTATCTCCTTGTTTGTAAATTATCCATTATGAATTTCTAAAGTATCCAAAACTGTGTGCCTACGTACAACTTACTTTTTGTGCCATTTAAGCACATTCGAATAAGCTAGATTAAATAATAATAAAATATAAAATAATAAAATATATTGTAAATAATAATTATACTGTAGTATACCATGTAGGCCTAATAATTTTGTTTATTGTAATTTAGGTGTAAGAATTTTGTATTTTTTTTCTATCCTGGTTGAGTGGTAGACAAGGCCTTAAGTCTTTAACTCTTCAGGTAAAATAATATTTCTTATAGCCCATGTAGGATTGTGCAAAGTACTTTTGAATCCATATTTCCTTCATTTTTATGGTTATGGGCTTGATTTCTTTCGTGTGTCCATGTTGTTTTAATTTTTTTCTTCAATTTGTCCTCTTGGTCAACTTGCCAATTATGCTCCTTAATTCTACATATATATCTGTGTGAGTAATTCCTGCCAACTTTAAGTCATTTTTTGATTTCACCAATCCATTTCATAGTACCCATTAATTCGTAGAATTCCATTATTTGTTTTGTAAGACTATTTGAGTTCATTCGTTTAATATACCCATAAAATTTAACTATCGTTTTCTAATATCATTATGAATATCTATACATATTTTTATTTCCTTTTACTTTTGAGTCTAATTATTTCACATGAGACTTGTGGATCTAAAATTTTTCTTATATTTTGAATTTTTTTTTTTCAATATATTTTCAATATTTTTTTTTCTGTTCAAAATTAATGTTTCTGCTCCATAGAGGCACTGTGGTTTAATTACAGTGTTATAATTTCTTAATTTTGTATGTACTTTTTGTTATAGATGTCGCATGTAAGCCGAAATGCTGTTTCCATTATTATTATTATTATTATTATTATTATTATTATTATTTATTATTATTATTATTATTATTATTATTATTTATTAAGAATATTCCACAATACAGTGTTTATCCTTTAACCCAAAGTGATTTGTCGCAGAGGTTCCTGTCTAAAGCACCTTCTTCCCTCAAATCTGTAGCTTCCATACTTCTCCTCATTCCATCTATCCAACGTTTTCTAGGTCTGCCTCTTCCACTTCTTCCATTAGCTTTCCAATTAAGGATCTTCTTTGGTATTCTATCTTCTTCTTTTCTTATGAAGAGTCCATACTATTTCATACGTTTTTCGTCTTCTTTTTTTTTTAATGTCATAATTGTTATTGTGCTGTTTCTGACTTTATCCCTTCTTGAAATTCTTGTCGATCGCCTCCAAAAATCCATTTCTCCAAAAATCCACGTGCATATTATTATTATTATTATTATTATTATTATTATTATTATTATTATTATTATTGTTATTATTATTATTATTATTCAATGTTTTATTGTTTGTTATTACTATTTTATTATCATAAAATGCAGAAGCCGCCACTGGTAAATAATCAGATCACATTGTTCAGTGTGTGTGTTTCTCACACGAGTTTTAATACAATTTCATGAAAAGGATGACGCATGCGCTGTAAAAGAGCTCCGATAAACTATAAAGCGAAGTGGCCACAAATTTGTTGCATTATTTTTAGATAATACGGAGGTTGCATGTCCATCGTGCCAAGGTTTCGTAGACGCTTTCTTTTCTCATGTATTGTTAATCACAACTATATAGCTACTTCCAGTTACAATCACAGTCACGTCAGATACATAACGCTCCATCTGGTTTGTACTGGAATTCATCCTAAGTGCTAACATGTCTGTTTCCCGATCAGTAGGTCATGGTTCGATATGTGGTGGAGTTGGAAATTAAAAAAAAAATAACACGGCTTCGAGGATTAGCAGTGAATAGTTTGTAACAGATTGTTCATCAAATTCAATACAGGATGTCTCTAAAGTCACTATCCATATCAATGAAGGAAGGTAATGACTGAAAAAATTAATGCTATTTTGAAGTTTTACACATATTCTACTACCTTTCTACATGACCGTCATCTAGATGTAAACAGTGAAAACATGTACTCCGTCACAGCTGTGAAACCATTTAAACCGTAAAAAAGCCTGCTGTTTCTGTGATACAATTCCGTAAATCAAGGAGACACGATAAGGATGTTCTCGAATAATGAAACTTGGAATTTTCCATACTGTGTCCCTACTGAGGCGTTGAGTTGATACGTTTAGATTATTACTGGAAACTTGAACCTACTGCATTGTTTCTGTTGATGTGCGTGGTCGTCTACGACATGCCTCATCACTAAAGCTAGGATTTTATGTAATATTAACATGCAAAATATGTACATATTTATGTAATAATATTTAGTGAAATATGTAATATTACATAAAAAATTCTTAAAATATGTAATTTTAAATACATTAAAATTTAAGTTTTATGTAAATATATACTAACTAAATATTAACTTATTGATTACTGATTTTGTTAATAAATCTAAGTTAATTATTAATTAAACATGTTGATATAATAAATAAAATGTATTAAATGTATTTATTTTTTGAAAATGCAATTCATAAAATGGCTAAATAAAAAAACCACGTTACAGAATGTAGTAAAGTGATCCCACAACAGGCCCGGAGGCTCTTGGGGTAGTAGGAGGTTAAGGCTCCTACTTTTTCTAGACAATCGGCACTTTATGTCAGCCCTGCGTGACGGCCACCTTTACCCCAGAACAAGCGTCTGGTACTCATTTCAGTTAGAGGCTGAGTCGACCCCAGGGCCATGGTGCCGCCAGAGGGTTTGGGTCAGTTTAAAAATCCTGACCCCAACGGGACTTGAACCCTCGACCCTCCGGCTTGTAGCTCAGTGCCTTAACCACTACGCTACGGCGTGCCCCGTTACAAAATGTATTTTTAGTTATATTATACAATGTTTTCGTAGTCACTCTTTAACCAATCTTTAGCCCCTACAGCGAATACAGAAACTATCTACTTATTTCACTTTAAATTACAATGAACTATGAGATACATCTCCAAGTTTTCCATTGTCATGGAGTGTCGTCGGTCAGAGAGAATGTTTTTATAAGCAGAATGTTTTTATAAGCAGAAAATGTTCTTTCCACATCACAGGAAGTTGCTGGTGCAAATTTAAGCAGATGAAATTTTTCAGGAGAGATGTCATCTGGAGGATTCTCTTCTTCCCCGTTGAGGATCTTACACACAGTAGTCAATGTCGAGAAGCCAGGGTTTCTTTCCATAACAGATTCAATTTTTTTTCATTATGTTTATTTCAACATTTCCTTGAACAACACTTAACTTAGATTTAACGTCCTCTATAATGTCCAGTGATTCCTTCAAAGTCATGCCACAAGTTTCTAATTTTACAATACTGTCAGAAAAGAATCCAAAATTGCTTTTAACATATGCCAATTGGCACTGTACCTTGGATTCACTGAAGGCACTTTGAGCCTCTCTGATAGAAACTGCCGATTTACTTGGAAACAAGTCTATTACAGACTTCACTTCTTTAAAATAGTCACTATAAAAACAGGCAGCCTCAATCCACGTACCCCATCTAGTGAGGACAGATTCAGGGGGGCAATTTCACATTTGGTAATTGTTCTCTATAGTGCAACACACGTTGGGGGCTTTAACAAACACTTTCTTGCTATTGATTTATGGATAGTTACTTCGCACTTCTTCGGCAACACGTTGCAGTTCATGTGCGAGACAGGTGAAATTGATCATATTTTGATAAAACACACATAGAGCAGTTCCCGCCTTTAGTATGTACACCGCAGCATCAGAATAAAGAACAAGGACTTTATCTTCTTGAACACCTTCAGGCCACAACACTTTTTAAGTCCATCGTTCACAAAACGAGCCACTGTTGCATGATTTGCATGCTCCAACATTTTAGAAGAAATCAGGAAAAGTGTGGGGGATTCTTTTCCATCCAGCTTACCAATCACAAGATTGGCAATATAGCGACCTTTTACATCCGTTGTTTCATCGACAGTGATCCATATATAGTTGTTGCCTATATCACGTCGCACATATGTCATTGCTTCATCGTAACACAAATATGCATGTCGTTTTTTCGGAGCGTAGAATCGTTAGGAATCTGTTTCCCACAGTACTTCTCTAAAAATGCACGATATTTAGGTACCTGGAGTTTATACCAAGGAGTATGTGCCGCAACCATAGCATTACACATGTCATGGAAGAATTCACTCCTTACATTTGAGATAGAAGCACCTGCTTTTTAGATGTTTGTAGTCCTTCGTTTTTAGCATGCAGAGCACTGCGAACGTGTTGTTCAAGTTGAGATTTCATTGAACAACCTATCTTCTTATTACAAGCCTGGCACAGAACCACATCTCCATCAGTAGTGAACGAATCATCTATTTTAACCCACGATTTTAACTTAGACGATAATTTTGATGTTTACAGGAGCCATCACACGAAATTCAATGAAACACTGTGTCAGTCAAAATAATACAGATGAAGACACTGAAACTAAAAGTCTTGTGGAAGAAAAATGGAAAGCATCGCAATGTTGCATTTTATTATCAGAGGGGGAAAGAGGTAGAAACAGAAAAGGACGGAAATGTTTGAATGGATGTATAAGTAGTTTAAGAAGTTTCACAACTTTCAGTGCTTGTTAGAGATCAAACAACTATGGTGTAAAATCTAATTAATTAAATAAATAAAATATATGTTAAGCCTGATATGATAATATTTAGAATATCTCTCCTTCCTACAAAATTAAAACAAATACCTGTAAAGACTCTTATAATGCCACACTTCGACTACTGCGACATATTACTGACTAATCTGACAACTGATCTATCTGACAGACTACAGCGTGCTCACAATGCGTGCATTCGATTTATATTCAATCTCCGTCGTTATGACCACGTGTCTCCTTCATTTCAGGCCTTATCATGGCTACGCCTAAATGACAGAAGAACTTTACATTCACATACCTTACTATTCCAAATTCTGCACACATATTTACCAAGTTATTTAACAACACGTTTTCAATGTGTGCCTTAGTTAGGGCTGGTTTACGGAATTTATGGGTAAATTCAGTTCTGGCGTCTTCAAATGCACAAACAATGACAACCCGTTCTCGCGTGCTAAACATGTTGCCCTAAATTAACGGTGTATGCAAAAAAAAAAAAAAAAAAAAAATTCATGGAAATGGATAGTGACTTTAGAGACGCCCTGTATTAAATTCCAATATTAATCTAGAGCGGGCGTTCAAAATGTCAGCGGCCATTAGAGTGCTATTTTAGACGAGCTACTGACTTCTTGGAAAAATATTTCCACCCCCTTTTTTTAGCACTCAAATTCTAGTTGATCTATCAACGTTTATATATTACTAGCGTACCCGGCAGACGTTGTCCTGCCCGAACGTTCAATTCTCATGTCATGGGCGGACGATAAAAATATGTTACTTTTTTACCATAAAATTCAGAAATTAGGACATAATTAGATATTATTAAATAAGTTCGCAAGAAAACCTCTTACAGCCTTCTGTTGTGGCTCAAGAAGTGTGAATGATGACGTCAGATAGTAATGAACATTAGAATTGTACCCTCCTTTGCAGATAAGCTAAGAACCGTCATTTAACAATTATATTAGAGTGAAAAAAAAATAAATTGATGAGAGTGAGTCGCGGACTTTATTGTAGAGCTTTTTGAGATATTCAATTCTGTGTACATTAATTTTGTGTATTTCTTATGGTTTAGGCAGCGTAAGCCATTTAAGCGTCGAAAGAGCTACTTTTTTCACGTTTTCCACTACAAAGGGCGATTTTTAAGGGTGTAGGAGTTGAGTATCACAACTCTCTTATAGCCTATGTTCATCCCGGGAATCTCCTGAACATTTTGCAAAAAACCCCATCACAATCGGATCAACGGTATGGCCGCGCATAAAGTACGAACAAACAAATATACAAACAAACAAACATTAATTTTTATATATAAGATGTAACGACGATTTTTAATTACACAGGCCATTAGCTTCCGAATTCAAACCTTGTTGTGAAATCGCCCATACATTTTACTTAGAAGACCCTTATTTCAAGCTCTTGCGTTTCGTGAATGTATTACACGAGACCCGTGGTTTTACTTCTCTCTGAAGCAAGCCACTTCTAGGATCTTTCTACGCTCTTAAAAATGTACCGATCTCGGCCGAATTTGAACCTACTAACATGAGAACCGGAGGTGGGTATGGTAACTATGAGTCCTCCAGAATCGACGATCTATTACGAGTAGCTTGAGGATCGTTTGGGGCCCGCTAGAGTTTTAGTAATAGAAGAAACGTCCTCCGATTCAAAAGTGTGTGTATGTAGGCATATATCCCTATATATATATATATATATATATATATATATAACATTGGCATAATTGTTACCCACTTCTGAGGTTGGGGCACCTGGAAGGCGGGGTTAAACTACCCCGATGATATGAGTGTGAAGATGATGGTGGTGATAGTGGTGCACCAGGAGAGTCCTTAATCCTAAACATAATCAAAGGCAAATATGAATGATGATAATTATGATGGCCATATGATGTTCGGGGACTTTTTGTGCCTTAACGTTTCCTAAAATTTGTCTTACAGGTAGGAAAAATCCCGGAAACATTTTCACCCAGGAAACTTGTTTTGACCGGCGATCGAATCCGGATCCGCTGCGTGACAAGGCAGCACGCTTCTTCGAAACCATAGCGGTGCAGGCTAATAACTTGTAATAGAGTAATTCCATATGTGAATGATTGACATTTACAATACACTTTTGCAGCAAAATGGTTGCATAAATATTACAATTGATTGAAATTAGGGGTGTTATCTACGTGATATGATAGAGGAATAGTGTGTGGTTAAGACTGTACTTAAATATACAACTTTTGAAGAAAAATAGTGCTATTTATTATCTATCAAAGTATGTGTGACTGACTGACATAAATGTCAACTCATCATGCAGCTTAACATGTTCATCTGCATCATGCTCTGAAGTGTGATTCCTAATTAAATTTTCCAAAATACCTTTTGGAGGACACATTTCAAGTTACGTATATTCTCAATAAAAAACGAAACAAAAATGGCATTTAAGACCAGAGTTATAACCTAATATATGATGTGTGACTGACTGACTACATTCTGTGATTGACTGACATATCTGAATTTTATTTTGACTTTAATATTCTGGAGCTGCAAATATTATACAAATATTAAAAATAATATGAAATTATAATAGATACGTCCACCGCTGTGGTCTCGAGGTAGCGTGCTGCCTTGTCACGCAGCGGGCCCGGGTTCGATCCCCGGTCGGGACAGTTTTTCTGGGTGAGGTTTTTATCGGGTTTTTTCCTCACCTGTAAGATAAATGCCAAGAAAACTTTAAGGCCCAAACGGTCCCCGAAACCATATGGCCATCATCATCCTTATCATCATCATCATCATCATCATCATCATCATCATCCTTCACCGGTGTGAAAAGCAACGGGAAGCTACCACATCTACAGTTCCCTAGTAAAGCTGCAAGCATAGCGTGAAAATGCTATGATTGCAGTGAAAGACCTGCCCTCGGACAGAATTACTATGAATGGATAATATATAAAAAGCGATAATATGGAGATGAATAAAAAAACTTCGCTCCTTTTATCATGTATAGGAAATGTTCAATTTGATAGCTGTAAAAATATTAAATAAATAGTGTAATTTATTTAACTTGGTTAACAAGTATCATTTTAAATTTCACAAAATAAAGAAAATATTAACTTTTTAACAACGTAGGGCCTTCTCTATAGTTAAATATGCCTAATATGGGTATAATTTTATTACAACCATATTAACTGATTAAAATTTATCTGATACTGTTAATGGATTGAACCATTAAAATAAATAAAAAAATGCCGATATGGAATTTGCATTGTTCGTTCCAGATCACTAAAATTAACTTTCACGCGTCTCAACTATAAAGAAAAAAAAAATTAACGAAAAAGTACAGTATACAAATTATTGAAATTTGTATTTAAATATGGAAAATTCTGTTATAATTCTTTCAAAGCAACTGATTACAAATTATTTTGCTGACATGAGTTCTATTTTTAAACTAAACAATCGAAAGAAATCTCTTACAACGCGCGAAATCTTACTTTATGATTGACTGTTTGCAGCAGTTGCACATAGTACAGTATTGTCATACGTATTTTCACTGTTGGTTTCCAATAATGTTACACCCAATAATAATTTTATTTTACACTACAGGTTATACATACTTAATCACATATACTCCACGCCAATTGTATTTTTTATACAAGGAACTTCATATGATTAAAACTGTTTTTGCAATTAACAAGCATGACTCTGTTTCATAAAGTGAATGGTAGTACAATGTGGCAACATCGCACTGCGAATCCCCGATAATACGGCACACATGTCATGTCAAAGGTCAAACTAATGCGTGAACCTTTCAGGTTCAAGGCCTTCACCACACACATTTTCTAAACACATATGAACCGCGCACCTGCTTCTAATTCCACCGACTTAATAACATACATATTGAAGAATCGCATAATGAAAATTTATTTAAATGCCATTAATACAAATATAAAAATTTAATTAATATAATTAACGTAATTACTTTACAAGACAATGTTGTTGATACTTTTTTGTTAGTTATGTGCCGATAACGTAGAATCCCAGAGGAAATTTGGATCCATCAATTATCGTATCGTGTACAATAATTTTTGTATGTTTTATGTGACTGACTGTAGCTTACCCTTAATAATTATAGGGCGCATTTGGATTATCTAGAATATTATAATACAATTATTAGTATTACATTTATAATCAGGAAGGGCCGAAATATGGTATAACAAAAGATTCGGTGAAACAAAACAAATTTATACAGTGAAATCGTAAAACAAAATTACGTTTAATTATGCATGTGTTTTCAGGTTCCGGAATATAATATGTTCTACTATTAATTTAGATAAGGGAGGAAAGGAGATTACAAGTATTTAAGAACAAAGTACTTAGGAACATTTTTGGACGAAAGTGAGGTGAACAGACAGGTGAATGGAGAAGACTACTTAACAATGAACTACATGGTCTTTATAGGAAGCCAGATATAATAACAGTTAAGTCTCGTAGACTGCGATGGGCAGGGACATGTTGCACTTATGGGGAATGAAAGATTTTCATGGAGGCTTCTTGTAGGAAAGCCAGTGGGAAAACGCCCAGTTGGTAGACAAAGAATGAGGTGGGAGAATAACATTAACTAAGATTTGAGGGATGTAGATTATAGAGGGAATGATTGGAAAGCATTAGCTCAGGATAGGGATGTATGGAGAGCTTATGTCCGCGCGGCCATGGACCTGCGTGTTCGATAGTGCCAGTGAGTAAGTATAATCCGTATTTCAAACATTAACTTCTATAATCGGAAAATTTAATCTGCAAAAAAATATCTCATCGAAAAAATACTCCTGCGCGAATTTCAAAATTTTCACATCGGTATGACATTCTCATATAATTACTGTACATTTAAATCCTTCCGCTGGCTGCCTTTTAGCTCAAATTGTCACAGAAGAAGGGCCAGTAAGTATTTAATGAAACAGCTGAGCTGAACAGTCTACCAGATTTCCTAAACCATGTTTATGTTAATATACAGCGGAGTCCAGCAAGCAACTGACTGCGTTATGCGTATTACCGATATAAGTGAGGGGACAAAAAGTCAGTCAGTCACGGGACTCCAGCGGGAAAAATAATGACTTTACAAGAAAATGTCATCTGTACTTTTTTGTTAGTTGTGTACCGATAACGTAGAATCCAAGAGGAAATTTTAATCCATCAATTATTATGTTGTGTACAGTAATTTTTATCCGTTTTCTGTGACTGACTGACCATAACTTACAGTTAACAACTATAGGACACATTTAAGGTATATAGAATATTAGAATCTAATTAATATTGTTTAATTTACGACCAAGGAGGACTAAAGCATGGTTTAACAAACGATTTTATGAAATAAAACGAATTCTTACGACCAAATCATTAAAGAAGAAATTGGTAAAATTTTGCGTATTTTTCAGGTTTGGAATATGACAAGTTCTACCGCTATTATTAGATTAAAATAATGCACATTTGAAACATTTTCTTGTAGAATTATAAAATTTGATATTTACAGATATATATTACATCAACAGATTTATTCCTGCGTCAGTTTCAAAATTCTCACCTCGGTATGACATTTTCGTGGAATCGCTCAATAATAATTGTATTCCTTGGCAGGTTAAGTTGTGGGTGAATTTTGAGGCAACATAGAATGACAATTAAACAAAATTCTTCTTTTCATTTTAATTTGTACTAAATAGCCGGCTGGTAGGCCAAAGGCCCTTGTAGGCCTGTCGCGCTATGGAGTTTAGTTTTAGGAAGATGTTTCTTAATGGAGTCAGTGGCGGCTTGTAACCACATATTTGCAATTATATTATATGACTCATTTGGGGACCCATGTTTACTAACACTTTTTTGCTTCTATTACTGTATAATTTCAACCGTTTCAGTTTGCGTTAACATATTTGATACACCTTATATATATATCCAAACGGTCCCCGAAATCATATGACCATCATCATCATCCTTATCGTTATCATTATCACCATCATCATCCTTCACCGGTGTGGAAAGCAACGGGAAGCTACCACACCTACATTTCCGTAGTAAAGCTGCAAACATAGCATGAAAATGCTATGATTGCAGTGAAGGACCTGCCTTCGGGCAGAATTACTATGGATATATAGTGTGGAAAGCAACGGGAAGCTACCACACCTACATTTCCCTAGTAAAGCTGCAAACATAGTATGAAAATGCTATGATTGCAGTGAAGGACCTGCCTTCGGGCAGAATTACTGTGAAAAACTGCCCCGACCGGGGATCGAACCCGGGCCCTCTGCGTGACAAGGCAGCACGCTACCTCGAGACCACAGCGGTGGGTGTATATATATATATATAGATATTATAAATATATTTTTGACATTTGGCAATGAAGGCAAATATGATATGAAAAGAAAAAAGAATGCTTGAGTCGGGATTTGAACTCGAGTCTCTAAAGACTCAAGCATTCTTTTTTCTTTTCATATCATATCAAATATATATATATATATATATACATACATACATACATACATACATACATACATACATACATAATTTTTTATACCAGTTGTCCCTTTCATTTTTACTCGTAATATATTTTCAATAACTGCTTTCAATGGCCAGAATGCTCAATTTAAGATTAAAGTTTAAATAAAGTCATTCGAAAAATTGTTGTATTTCCAAACTAAGAAACTTTATAAGAAGGTAACGAATTCTTGGAATTTTGCTAACTTAGATCTATTTTCATATTTTAAAAATATAAGTCGAAAATTACTGAATAAATAATCATCTTTGGAAACAATATGAATTGTGAATTTTGAAACCTCTAATAAGATGTTTGAATAGTTTAACCAACGAGGGAACTATCAACCATTGCATGCCGATATATGCCTTCAAATTTCTCCCAGAGAAGCGTTCTGATGCACCAAGTCCGTGTCCAAAATCAATATTTTCAGATTTTATCTCCACGACACTAAAATCCAACTCCAAACCTCTCATTTAAACTAGAGTAAATAATAAGCCCTGACATGGTATATTGGATTACCCTCACAATCAGCCGTCCGTGCAGTGCTCCGTCTCACTCCACTCCGCTATATTCAAGCAGTGGGTTACCATTGCTGGGTTCTGGCTTGGATTTCTGTGCCTTGTAGCTAAATGCGGGTAGATATTTTTTTTTTTGGCATTCCTTGATGCATCATAACGCTTCCCTGGAAGAAATTTCAAAGTAGGTTTCGGCATGCAAAGGATGACAGTTGCCTTGTAAGAGGGGACTGGAATTATATTTTTGTATCTTCGTTGTTTTAACTGATTCTGTTCAAGTACAGCTACAGTTGGGTGTCCATTCGTCCCGTTTTTCCCGGGACAGTTATGTTTTTTGGAAAATGTCCCGCTGTCCCGAAAGTTTTCTTGGGGACGCTCAGATGTCCCGCTTTTGGGATGATGCTTTGTCAATATATTTATGGATGGCTACTTTCGTTTTGTTCTTTACTGTCTAATTATAAATATTTACGTTGGAACGCGCCAGTCGTATGACCACGATGCACTATTTGATCTATAATCTTTGTTTTTTACTCTCATATATTGGTGACTGGTACATTTTTCAAATTGTCAATCCATGGTCAGTGCAGTCAATGTTGGAGATTTCTTGTTGATTCTGGTAATTTGGCGGTGGAGAAATACAATTTTAACTTGGATGAAAGAGATTTAGTTAGTGGATTTTTATACTCCTTGCAGCGATAAATAAATCGTTTTAAAAGTTAATAAACAATGATTAGCGATTTTTTATTAATGCAGCTTAATTTTGTAATTTTAATGGACAATAAAAAATAGGCATAACTTATGTGTGCAATTTGTATAATTTGTTTCATATAATTTTTGAAACTTCCTTTTATATTTTGTTAATGTCCAACCTTTTTATAAAATGTCCCAGGGGTTTCCTTTAATTTTTTGTACATGTCCCCTTTTACATTGAAAGTATTACGGACACCCTACGCTACAGTAAAACCAGTATGTTTCTAGGCTATATACAGGAACACTCGATCCCATCAGCACATTGCCTTTTAGATCCCTCATCACACGTGTATTATTCATCTTTTACAGTTACACTTGCTAGAACATGGAATTCACTTCAGCTTTGTGTCAGAGACTGTCAAACTAAAACATCGTTAAAAAAAACAAACTAAATAATTATTTAATAACAAACTAACGTATACACCTGATAGCATTATTTTAACAATTAATAGATTACTGTAAATTATTTATGAAAATAAAATATTAAGATTAACAAAATTTGTTTCTTTTAAATATTGTATGATCGTTAATCTAATCTAATCTAATCTAAAATTAGTGCGTTTTGTCGTACTTACAGCAATGACGACTGTTACGCTCTCACGGGCTTTATTTGGGCTTAAAGGACCTTTGGGACATGGATTTTTGGTAGCATGAGGTTCTAGCCTAGCGTTAGTATGTGGATGTATTAGTTATAAAGGCACACGTGTTTTCGAACATAAATAAATGGATTCTTAATTTTAACAATTTTATTTCTAGCGTATAATGATTACAATAACCCTAAGTATTCTAACCCTAAATAAATAATGTAAGCTTATATTAAGAAAACCTACATTCTAACTTTCTTGAGTTCGAGAGAGGGAGATGGGGTTTTTTACGAATTTACCCTAATTTACATTGTAATAATTATCTAATAACTCTTACACTTTGAAATATAGTATTAAACTATTTAAGATACTTGACTCCCTTTCTAATTTTATTAAGAAAAATGGTATGCAGACTTACCCATCAGCTCACTGCTTCAACAGACAGACACGAGTCCCATATTTTGCAAGGTTTATATACTAAGCTTCTGTACCTACAGCTGTAATTAACTGTACTAACATTCCTATAGTCTAAATGCAGAGATTTTACAGTTCGCCTTGCAATCTTTGTTCCTGCCATAATCAAAATTCTGTCCTGAAATATGTCTAAATGCATTATATTTCAACAACTGTTTTTATTTGGAATAATACAAATAATCTATGAAATAATTAAATATCTATGTAAAATAATCTATGTATTCGTAACAACGACCATGATTGAAAGTTCAACTTCCTACATTTCGGGACTGCCAACCTAAATAGCTATACTGTAATAACAATAACTACATATACTGTAATATTACATATTACAAAATGCGTGTGGGAAGTAAAACAACTGCCCTCTATGTATATTACATAGAACGTATATACAAAAAATATCCAAAAGATAGTGTTAATATACATTATACGAAACAGATCACTGCATTTTAAATGAACTGAACTTTATTTGAAACAACATAAAACAATAAATACGTACTTGCCACCATTTATCAATAATTTGTGTCACGGCCTCCTGTAGTTTCAACTAATAAACATTGCCCACACTGTTAACGTTAGTCAATTATTTATAATGTACGCAACTATTTCCAACAAAAGATGTTATTATTTTAGTATTATTTATTATTTTGAAAACACCATCGCGCAAAAAAATAACGTACAACGCACGTTTGTGAAGTGTTTTACAGAATCTCGGAAATTAAAAACCTCGTTATCGCTCGGTTTTTAAACATTTTCCTCGCTTCTGTAAAAACCACTTCCCTACCTCGCATCGTAATATACTATATATATATATACTTTTCTTTGTTTTTTATATACATTAGAAGGGACAGTCTACCAAACAATTTAAATTATCTTGCTTGTACACATTTTATTATTAGTTTTAGACTTAATCCTAACTATGATTGACATGGTTGTATTATAGATCATAATGTAATAGATATTATCTTATTGATTATATCTTAATCTAGTATTTAATATTGGAGTTAATTGTGATTGTTATATTCTAATGTGGTCTACCGCTGTTGTCTCGAGGTAGCGTGCTGCCTTGTCACGCAGCTGGCCAGAGTTCGATCCCCGGTCGGGGCAGTTTTACTGGGTGAGGTTTTTATCGGTTTTTTTTTCTCACCTGTGACACAAATGTCAGGAAAACTGTAAGACCCAAACGGTCCCCGAAATCTTATGCCATCATCATCATCATCATCATCCTTCACCGGTGTGGAAAGCAAAGGAAAGTTATCACATCTACAATTCCCTAGTAAAGCAGCAAGCATAGCATGAAAAAGCTATGATTGCAGTGATGGACCTGCCTTCGGGCAGAATTACTATGGATGGATATTCTAATGTAACATATGTTTTCCTGGTGAGTGGAAGAGAAGGCCACATGACCTTAACTCCACCAGGCTAAATAAATAAATAAATATTCCTAATAGGGGACGGTAGTTATATGTCCTATTCCGATGCACATTATTGGAAAATAAGTAGATAGGAGCCTTACCTTTATCTGTTTCACTCATTACGAGGTGTGCATTTTAGGATTTTCACGTTTAATCTCCACTACTGCTAGAAATGTTGTAAAGCCGAGCTTAGTGGCATTGGGAGAAAAAAGAGAGAGAGAGAGAAAAAAACTGTGAACTCGTAGGCGTGATGGTTGATAATGAAACAAGGTAATGGACTAGCATTGCCGATTCGAATCCTGCTAATTTTAACAGGACTCCTGGCCTGTATATCAAGAAAAAAGAGGTAAAAAACATTTAAATTGAACACGGAGAAAAAATTCCTATATTTAGATTCGTAATATCAAGCTGGAGTGGCTTGCGTGCTTAAATGATCCTGAGAGCTATGCCGGCGGTAGCATTGCTGCCGATAGGGTTACCCATGCCGGACTGGTCGAAGGTGATAAGCCAGACGAAAAAAGTACCTTGGGCGAAAGACTGACGATCTTTCACCGTAAAAATACAACAGTCAAGAAATGCGGACATGGGTTCATCTGGGGTAAAATTTTCCGGAGGTCAAATAGTCCCCCATTCGGTTCTCCGGGCGGGGACTACTACAGGGAACCCATGCCAAAGGCTCAAACACAGGGACATGTTCCTAGGAACATGGAATGTTAGGACTTTATACAATAGCGGGGCACTAGAGATATTAACGCGGGAATTGGATAAATCGCCCTTGGATATAGTCGCTTTACAGGAAGTTAGGTGGCCAGGAGACGGTAGTCAGGAATCAGGAAGCTTTGCGTTATACTACGGGGGTGCAGAAGGACCTGCATTTGGAACGGGTTTTTTAGTCAGAAGGAGGATCCTATCCGCTATCCGAGATATTAAGTTTGTTAGTGATAGGATATCATACATAATTCTAAAGGGTAAACGACATGATTTTATAATTGTAAATGTACATGCCCCCACAGAAGATAAAGATGACAAGATCAAGGATGAGTTCTATGAAGAATTAGAATGCTTATTTGATAGCCTCTCACGATATCATATGAAAATTGTCTTAGGAGATTTTAATGCAAAAGTGGGGCGGGAAGATATATTCAAACCAACAATAGGCAAATTCAGTCTTCATGAAGATAGTAACGACAACGGGGTTAAATTAGTCACATTTGCCACATCAAAGAATCTCATTGTTAAGAGCACAACATTTCAGCATAAGGATATTCATAAATACACCTGGACGTCCCCAGATGGAGAAACTTGGAACCAGATAGATCATGTATTAGTGGATAAACGCTGGCACAGTAGCATCATTGATGTTAGATCAGTTAGAGGGACAGACTGCAATTCGGATCATCATCTGGTTAGAGTGAAAATCAGACAACGGCTATCGCTTATGAGAGGAACAAACACTAAAGATGATTCTGTAAAATATGAATTAAAAAACTTGAAAAATGATGAAATGCGACAAGAATACCAAATCAAAATTGCTAATAGATTTGAAGTACTGGAATCTTCAGATGACAATGTGGCAAACGAAGAAGAAACTGATATAAATAAAGAATGGGAGGCTATAAGAGATACTATTAAATTGTCAGCAACATAAAGCATTGGCTGTTTAAAAAAGAGGCAAAACAAGAAATGGTTTGATGAGGAATGTGTCGACATTGTAAAGAAAAGAAAGCTAGCAAAAATGAAATGGTTACACGAGCCAAATGAGGTAAATTTAGAGCAATTGGGTAGTGTTAGACGGGAAACCACCAAGTTACTAAAGAGTAAAAAGAGGGAATATTTGAGAGAGAAGATTAATGATCTTGAAATGAATGCAAAAAATAGGAACATTAGAGAATTATATCAGGGAATTAGTATAGAGAAGAAAGGGTTTCAGGCTAGAACAAACATAATTCGGAATGAAAAAGGGGATATGATTGCAGATTCTAGGAGTATATTAAATAGATGGAAAGGTTACTTTAATCAGCTATTAAATGTACATACAGAACAGGACATTGAGGAGGATAAGTTACAGACAGCAGAAATGCTAGTCGCAGAGCCAAGTGCATTAGAGGTTGAAATGGCGATTGAAAAATTGAAGATGTATAAAGCATCAGGTTCAGATGAGATCCCAGCAGAACTGATAAAATCAGGGGGAGAAAAATTGATGGACAAGATACGCTGGTTGCTTAGTATGATTTGGGAAAAAGAAGCTCTTCCAGATGAATGGAAGGAATCAATTATCATACCAATTTATAAGAAAGGAGATAAAACAGATTGCAACAACTACAGGGGCATCTCATTACTTTCAACTTCGTACAAAATTCTAACAAATATATTAGTAAGCAGACTTACTCCCTATATTGATGACATTCTAGGAGATCATCAATGTGCATTTAGAAGAAACAGATCTACAACAGATCAGATTTTCAGTTTAAGACAGATTTTAGAGAAGAAATGGGAATATAATGGTACTGTACATCAACTATATGTAGACTTCAAAAAAGCATATGATTCAATTAAGAGGGAGAAGTTATATAGTATCCTGCTGGAGTTCGGAATTCCTAAAAAGTTAGTTAGACTTATACGAATTTGTCTAAATGGCTCAAAGAGTAGGGTGCGTGTAGGCAAACAGTTTTCAGACACTTTTGAAATCCAGAATGGGTTGAAGCAAGGAGATGCACTATCTCCTCTACTATTTAATTTTGTACTAGAGCATGCCATTAAATCTTTAGACAATGAGGAAGGCTTACAACTGAATGGTATTAATAAGCTGTTAGTTTATGCTGATGATGTAGTACTACTGGCCGATAGCGAGGAGATACTAAAGGCCAACACGCTTCACTATTGAGTAGCACTAAGAAATTAGGACTGGAAATAAGTATCAGTAAAACTAAATATATGGTCACACGTAGAAATTCAGTATATAATGGAAATGAAATGACAAATGAGGGAAATTTTGAGGAAGTGGCTGAATTCAAATACCTAGGAACAATAATCACAAATAGGAATGAGATGCACAAAGAAATTAAACATAGGCTCAATTCTGGAAATGCATGCTATTATGCATTGCAGAGACTTTTGATGTCCCAACTCCTTTCAAAAACGTTAAGCTGAAAATATATAAAACTATTATTCTACCAGTTATATTATATGGATGCGAAACCTGGACTCTTACTTTAAGGGAGGAAAGGAGATTACGAGTATTTGAGAATAAAGTTCTTAGGAAAATTTTTGGACCAAAGAGAGATGAACAGACAGGTGAATGGAGAAGACTACATAACAATGAACTACATGGTCTTTATATGAAGCCAGATATAATGGGAACAGTTAAGTCTCGTAGACTGCGATGGGCAGGACATGTTGCGCGTATGGGGAATGAAAGACGTGCATGGAAGCTTCTTGTAGGAAAGCCAGAGGGAAAACGTCCAATTGATAGACCAAGAATGAGGTGGGAGAACAACATTAACTATGATTTGAGGGAAGTAGATTATACAGGGAATGATTGGAAGGCATTAGCTCAGGATAGGGATGAATGGAGAGCTTATGTCCGTGCGGTCATGAACCTTCGGGTTCGATAGTGCCAGTGAGTTAGTTAGTTAGTTAATATCAAGCTACCTATCGTTTTATATACATATATATATATATATATATATATAATATATATATATGTTATAATTAAATGTTTAACATTGAGCAATGCAATATATCTTCTTCTTCTTCTTCGTCAGGCGCTACGACTTCCAGTGGAATGTCTTGGCCTTCTCAACCAGTTTACGCCACTTCTTCCTATCTTGTGCAGTAGATTTCAAATCAAAAATCCCCATCTCTCTCAAATCCTCAATTACGTCATCCTCCCATCGATCCTTGGGTCTTCCCCTTGGTCTTGTTCCCTGTGGCTTCCAATTCAAAATATCATTCGGCAATCTTCCCTTTGGCATTCTTAGTGTATGTCCAAACCATTGTAATCTTTTGGATTTGATGAAACTAACTATATTTTCTTTATTATTCTTGAGGTATAATTCGTCATTCCTTCTCAACCTCCAATTTCCATTTTCCTTTACTGGACCTAGCACTCTTCTAAATATTTTCCTCTCAAACGTTAATAGTCTTAATTTATCTGCTTCTTTTAGTACCCAGGTTTCAGCTCCATAACATATGATTGGTCTTATTATTGCTGTATATAATTTGAATTTAACATTTTTTGATATTAATTTGCTTTTGAATATATCGAAATTAGCAAAATATGCTTTATTCCCTTGCGATATTCTTGTTTTGATTTCTTCTTCAACAGTATTATTATCGTTTAGTATTGTGCCTAGGTACTTAAAGGAGTTAATTTGATCAATACAGTCACTATTTATAGTTAGTTCAGTCAAATTTGTTTTATTTCTCATACATCTTAAATATTTTGTTTTATTTAGATTGATTACAAGCCCATATTTTATACTTTCATTTTTCAATTTGTCAAAGGTTTCCAGTAGGGAATTTTTTGTTCTTGCTGTTATTATTACATCATCAGCATATGCAAGACATTGTTTTAGTCTTGTTGAAATATTTCCTCTTAGATCCAGTTGTTTTTAAGACCATATCCATTACTATACAGAATAATGTCGTAGATAAAGGATCTCCCTGTTTGACCCCAGAGTTTACTTCAATCGCATCGCTGAGTGCGTTGCTACATTTTAATCTTACTTTGGTATCTATCAAGGTTAAAGCTATTAATTTTATTAATTTTTGAGGTATCTCATATTCACTTAGACTTTCAATTATTTTGTTTCGATGTACAGTATCAAAAGCTTGGGAGTAATCAACAAATATATTATATAAGTTAATATTGTATTCGTGACATTTCTCAAAGATTTGTTTCATTACAAAGATATTGTCTATTGTTGATCTGTTTGGTCTGAATCCTGCTTGGGCCTCACTCATTTTCCCATCTATTATTTCTAAAAGTCTATTGTTTAATATAATTGCAAAAATCTTGTATGCTATGTTCAAGAGAGTTATTGGTCTGTAATTATTGCATAACAGTTTATCTCCTTTCTTGAACACAGGACAGATAATTCCTTCATTCCAGGTTGTCGGTATTTCTTCTTTATTCCAAATATTGAGTATTAGTTTATGTATTTTTTGTTTTAATGTTCGTCCTCCATGTTTAATTAGTTCTGGTGGAATATTATCAGGACCAGCTGATTTATTTGATTTTAAATTTTGTATAATATAGCATAGTTCGTTCCACGATGGAGGTTGTATTGATTGTGAGTTGGGAAAGTTTGGAGTTTCTGGTATAGTAATTCTTGTTTGATTATCTTTATGAAAGATTTCGGTGAAATATTCTTTCCATCTTTGAAGAATTTGTTCTTTTTGTGTTAGGATATTACCTTCATTATCTCTGCATATTAAAGAACCTGCTTTGTATTTTTGGAAACTCTTTACATCTTTGAAGAATTTCCTTGTTTCATTTTTCTTATAATTTAGTTCTATTGAATTGAGTTTCATATTAAGCCATGTTCGTTTTTTCTTCTTACATAACTTATTTGCTTCGTTCCTTTTGATTTTATAACTTTCTTGATTCATTCTTGTGTTCATTAGTAATTTTTTTCTGCCTTGCTTCATTCTTCTGTTTTATGGCTTCTTTACATTCTTCATCCCACCATTCGTTGCGTGGTTGGACTTCTTGTTTCATTATGGTGACATTAGCTGATTCTTTAATTGCTTGTTGTATTGAGTTCCATTCTTCGTTAACATCATCTTTTTCATCTAATTTAATCAGATTTTCATATAACTTCTTACAATATCCTTTTAATTTAGCAGCATTCTGTAAATTATTTTGATTCCATTTAATATTTATCTCCTGTTTCTTTTTTTTTTTCCAGGTTTTAATAAAGTTTTGACATTCCAAGTACCTAACTCTAGTTTATTCATAGTCCTTTTTCTCTGCTGTGGTCGTCTTCTTTGTTTCTGTCCGGCTGTACTTAGTTGAGATGATGTAGCGGGAAAGCTTTTCACAGTAATACGTTGCTGGCCTAACGCCCAGCAATGCAATATATATATATATATATATATATATATATATATATATAATGGCTTTTTCAATCATAAAGATATCCATAAATACACATGGGAACGTCCAACACTAATCAAAAATCCATTATCGATTACATAATTACAAAACAAAATTCAAAAATGAAAATACAAGATGTCAGAGCTTTTAGAGGACCAAGTTGTGGGACAGATCATAAATTAGTAATTGGAAAATTTGTATTTCCTTGCATTCTTAATAAAGAAAACAACCACGCAGAAAAAGAAGAAAATGTTAGAACAGAAACGGAAAGAAAATATAATGTTGAAAGCCTACAAAACGAAAGTGTAAAGCATTTATATCAACAGAGATTGAATAAAAAATTAACACAGAATGAATTCAGAGATACAGAAGAAATGTATCAGTACCTAAAAAGGTGAATCCATGAAGCCGCCTATGAAGCATTGGGTGAGAAAGACGACTATAGAGGAAGGACAGCACTGTTTTGGAACGATGAAATAGAGAAAGAAAGACAGAATAAGAAACAGTTATTTTTAAAATGGCTTAGTACAAAGAACCAGAACGACAAAATACAATATCAAAAAGCACAAGCAAAAGTGAGAAGAATGGTTACTAAACACAGAAACGAGATTTGGGATAAGAAATGTACAGAAAATAAAACATATTTAGGAAGCAAGAAGAGTTCTGAATCATGGAAATTTATAAAAAATATACGTTCATTGAATAGAAATAAGAATCTTCTCAACCTAATAGGGATACATGAATGGGAAGAATATTACAAAAAGCTTTTAGTAGAGGACCGAAAAGAATTTTTGGGAGAAAATGACGATTTATCAGAGATGGAAACAGGAAACATAATCGAAATTTATATAAATACTGCAAGAAAGGAAATTATGAGAATGAAAAATGGTAGTAATGCCGGCCGAGGAAATATTGCTATAGAATTGGTTAAAAATGGCAGTCAGAAGTTATTGGAAATGGTCACTGTACTGTTTAATAAAATAATAAATGGCGAAGAAGTGCCAGAAGAGTGGGAAGTCGCTATTATAACATCGATACATATGAAGGGAGACAAGAGAAAGTGTGAAAATTATAGAGGCATATCAGTAACGAGTACATTAAGTAGAATATATGGACGTATACTAAGTAAAATGGTTGATATAGAATACCAGGATAAAGAAATGGAAGAACAATCTGGTTTTAGAAGTGGTAGGTCATTCACAGATAATATATTTTGCATAACACAAATGATAGAAAAAAAAAGAGCAACTAACAGAGATTTACATTTGCTTTTTGTCGATTTAACCAAAGCATATGATAATATTCCCCAGAAAATGTTATGGGAAACTTTAGACGATTCCAACATTACCAAAAAATTAGTAGAAGCTATAAAAGCATTATACAAAGGATCTATTTAAAAAATAAAAGTTGGAAATCATATAACAAAGGGATTTACTATTACAAAAGGTTTAAGGCAAGGTTGCAGTTTATCTCCAACTCCATTTAAAATTTATCTCGAAAGAGTACTAAGAGACTGGAGGAAAGAATGTCAAAAAATGGGCATACCTATCCAAAATACACATGTATATTCATTAAATTTTGCAGATGACCAGGTATTAATAGCACAGGACCACAATGACATAGAATATATGGTTAAAAAACTAAAAGAAGAATATGAAAAATGGGGACTTTATATAAACATTGAGAAAACTAAATACCTGTGTTTAGGAGAAGAAATGGAAAATATAAATTTCAACAATGGAGAAGAACTAAAACCTAGTATTGAATGTACTTATTTAAGAACAAAATTAGACCATTCAGGCAATAACACAGTGGAAATTAAAAATAGAATCGCACAAACAAAACAAGCAATAAATGCTTTAAACTCTGTTTGGTGAAGCAAAAATATTACAAAAAAATAGAAAATTACAAATATATCAAACCATAGTTCAGAGCATTTTAACATATGGTGCTGAATTCTTGAAAATTCCTACCAGGGTGAAATGAAAAGAATTTTAAGTACAGAAATGGATGTTTTAAGAAGATCAGCTGGAAAATCTAGAATGGATAGAATATGAAATAAAGAAATAAGGGAAATTATAGGTGTACAAGAGGAGCCGGACATCATAGAAAAGAAAAAATTGCAGTGGTATGGTCATGTCAAACGAATGCCAGAGCAAAGATTGCCAAAAATTGTTATGGAATGGATCCCAATGGAAAGGAGGAAGAGAGGAAGACGGAAGAAAACTTGGATATAAGGGGTGCAAGCAGCTATGAATATCAGAGGAATGGAGGAAGATCAATGGATGGATAGAGAGGAATGGCGTTTGGTTTGCGGAAGACGGCGGTAGCTGCCATGATACCGGATGATGATATATATGGTGTGTATATATATATATATATATATATTACTTCAGGATTGTTTTTGTTATTTACACAGGTATCCTCAACCAAGAATATACAATTTTTTTCTTCCACACTTCCCGGTCTTGCGTGACTTCTTCTGTCATATTTCTCTACTTAACGTTGTCTTGAATTCTCTTTATCAATGTTGACTTTGGTCTACCACGTTTCCATGTATATATACAGGGTGAAACAGGACCTCACCGACAAAGTGATATATATGATAGGCCATGCAGAGAGGATCATTTTTTGTGAAGGAACATATAGTCCCAAACACGTAATTTATGAGTTAAGCGCAGATGAAGGTGTTCGCCCGTAAGGGTCGGGATTGAATACAAACAATTTGTACACATAGGCCTATCATTTTATTGAAAAAGGATGTTTTTACAATAAGTGTTCAAACAGTCGGCCTTGTGCCTCTTTGCATGTTTGATATCGTCGGAGCAACGATCGGCCAACACGACCGAGCATGACAGGATTCTTTTTGACGTCGTTAAATGCATATTTTAATCTGTCAATCTGTTGAGCTCTGGTGGCCACTGAAGTTACGTAGACCATATTCTTGACATGCCCCCAAAGAAAAAAAATCAAGTGGCGTTAAATCAGGCGAACGCGCTGGCCACGCAACAGGTCCCCCTCGTTCAATCCACCGGTCCCCATAATCGACGGTCAGTTGTGCTCGTGAGTCGACACTGAAGTGTGCTGGGGCTCCTTCATGTTGGAACCTGAGATTGTGGCGTACAGCAAGCGGTACACTGTCTAGTAAGTCAGGAAGCGTGGTCTGCAGGAACTGTACATAAGCTGTCCCAGTTAACCTTGCTGGCAGACTAACAGGTCCCTGCAGATGGGTACCAACAGTTCCATCCCAAATGTTGACGGAAAATCTCTGCTGGTGATTGCAAACAGCAATTGCATGAGAGTTAATGTAATCCCAGATGTGACTATTCCTACTAATGTATTATCCATCACACATAAAATAGGCCTCACCTGAGAATAACAGCTGTGTAGGAAAGGCAACATCGTGAACAGTCTGATGTAGAAACAACTGTACAAAGTTAATACGAGGTACAAAATCCTGTGGTCCTATTGCCTACACCATCCGAAGGTGGTATGCGTGTAGGTCAATACCCTCCAAATGGACTGGTGTCTTACGTTCATAGCACGAGCCACAGCACACGTGCAGGTTGAAGGTTCGACAGTAACTCTCAGCGTCCTCAAAATCTGGTGCCCTCACATCACACCTCCCGGCGCCAACGGCCCTAGTACGAAGATTCACCGTTTCTCCAAGGTGTCGATGAATTGCAACAAATGTAGTATGGTGTGGATGTCTCCTGTTGGGACACGGCTGCTCATATACGCGACGAGCCTCTCCTCCATTTCCTCTCGCCTTACCGAACACGCTATCATATCTCTGAGTTCAGACAACTCGTACTGCATTTTGATTAAATTCTCAAAACAACAACAAACCAAACCTACAGGTACATATTGCTACGACAGAGGGCTGAGGGCACAGAAATAACGAACGGGTTGGTTCCAAAGCGTCACGCGCGCACTTTGATGCATGCGCATAACTCATATACGACATGTTTAGGACTATATGCTCATTCACAAAAAATGATCCTCTCTATATGGCCTAGCATCTCTGTAATTTTGTCGGTGGGGGTCCTGTTACACTCTATATATGTATACATATATACAGAATGATTCACGAATTAAGTTTCGTTTCATTATATCAAAATATAAAAAACTATGAACATTAGTGTGAGACGAATTGTGGAAACATGTGAATGGTTGATGTGCCTCTATGCGGAGATGTCAGCACATTTTCATGTTTATTCGTCTTTAAGTGATGACTTCGAACTTCATTATTTTAAATTGATCATGGCTCATTTCTTTCCTTCGTTCGAAGTGTCCTTGAAACATAAATAAATTGCCGTTGGAATGAGGTTTCTATCTATTGGTTAACGTGTTACAGACGTGTGAAAGTTGACATCTGCTGCTGCTAATTTTTGCCAATAATTGGATTATTTCTTATGGAGATATGTAAAACAACGTGTCTATGCCACGGAACCAATCACTCCTGACGATATGCAACATCGGATCAGGGAAGCATGCCAATCCATTTCAGATCACCAACTAGTCCTTGTAAGAAGATCCTTTTGGAAACGTATTAGGGAATTCGTAAACAATAACGGTGACACTTTTGAACATATACTTAGTGATTAGACACCTGTTCGTGTAGTAATAGGGCAAGGTATTTTGAAACAGGAAGTCTATACATTGGTATACAGCCCATTGCTCCTGCCAATTCAACATCTTGTAGGAATTGTTCTAAAATGGCATAACTAATTATTCAAATTGTATTATAAAACGAATGAATAGATATTTCATTCCATCTAAAATAAAATGCTACTTTGCATTTAAAATAACAATGGCCAATGTTGTATATTTTCTATAAATGCACAGAAACCTTTCCCAAGTATATCCGCATACTCACAACATTATGCGATTCATCTTTCAAGTGTTAAACTCATGACAAAATATATGGTTTTCACATAACAATAGCAAACACAATTCGTGAATCACCCTGTATATAAAGATGAGTTACGGAATCTGATCTTAGTGACATCTGTATTAGTATTTTCAAACTTTTTTTCTATTATTGCACTCTAGATGAATTACCGTCATCGTTCGGGTATTTATTCATCCAAATCTTTTTATCATAATCAGTCTATAGACTTCAGAATCTATGGATTCGACTTAATCTCGGCCATTTTTACAAGTTTTCACTTCCTTCCTTGGATCGGTTTCACCAACAGAGGTAACTGTATTACGCCAGTTTAAGCTACGCTTTCATTATACATGGGGAAACTGGAGTAATACAGTTCCCTCTGTTGGTTGAAATCGATCGGAATGATAGAGGCCCAACTTTGGTTTAATGTAATCAAGATTTTCTTCAATCTGCTTAGCGATCCCGAAGAAAGGTGGTTTCGACACTATTCTCGATTATTTTTTACTTTTTATTTTTCAGTCCTTCTCAACTCTATGCTTACGGGGGCAGAACCCGAGTTAAATGGCATCGGGAGTATCATAAGGAACTGTTAACCATTGAATGAAACCTTGAAATTTCTCCCAGAGAAGCGTTGTGTGTACCAAGGCCCTATCCAAAAAGTTATCTGCTGTTATTAACTGCAAGGCACTAAAATCCAACGCCAAATCTCTGATTTAAACTATACACAAGTAATACAATAGCAGGCTCGGTAGCTTGTATAACCCTCATTACCTGCATGCCACTCGTTCACGCATATGGAGTGGGGAGAGGAGTGAGTGAAGCGAGTGTTATATTAATCGCTTTCTTACTTATGCCGGCAGTAATTTCCTGTGCAGTGCATTTAATTCCCGCGCTGAACCCTGCCTTACTTCACTTCGCTCTATGAGCCAGGGATGTCCACTTGCACCGCACAGTGGGTTGCTGTTCGATTCTGGCTTCGATTTTCGTGCCTTCCAATTAAAACGGCAGATATTTTTTTGGACACGGCCTTGGTGTATCACAACTCTTCTCTGGAGAAATTTGAAGGTAGGTTTCGACATGTATTGGTTGACAGTTACCTTGTCAGTGATCTTGAAAACTATGAATTCGATGCTAATATCGATCGTTTTCGTTATATGTCCCCCCATCCTGAGCGTGGAAATACACATGAAGGAAAGTTAACTTACTGGTTAGGAGGGAGCTATTCATTCGATTCTCGCGGTTCATACATAATGCATTTGCCCCGGTTAAGTTTAGAGCGTTGAGTAAGTAATTAAGTTGACCGGTGAGTAATTCGATTAAAAATATTATAACTAGGCCCCTATGGCTCAGTAGCTTTTAGTTATTTACTTGGAACGAGGAGGTAAATTGTTATTGTAAGACAGATTTACTTTTTCTTGAATTTAAAACGAAATGTTTGATTTATTTTGCCAATGGTATTTCGATTTTAAATATTTATTATTGAAGCCTTCGAAATTTACCTATTCTGATCCACAAAAGATACGGAGAGCAATTCTGATTTTTTTAAAATTTATATTTTGTATTTCGGAAATTGGTATAACTTATGTTAATCTAAACCGGTTTATTAAATATACTTAATAAGAACCACAGAACCCCACATATATTTTTTTTAATTAGAAAAGGGGGGAGCAGATGGAACACCTTGCCCCCGCAATGTTATTTTAGCTATATTTAGGTTCGCATTGCTAGAAAAGTATGATACCTGCCTTAGGAAACTTATCATATACCTATAGAGTAGCATATGTAATTGTGCTTATTCGTATTACACAATTTAAATATTTTGTGTAAAATAAGTTAAAAGTTGAAAATTATATATGTAAATAAAAAAATATAACTTTTTTTCTGGAAAATAATTCAAAGCTACAAAGAGCACAAAAACATATACATTTAAACATATACATTTGCACAAAACATACTCATTTATATACCTACCAAGTTTCATAAAGCTAGGTCTTATACTTTTCTATAATAGTAATGTGTTCCTAAAAATAACAAATAACATTGTGAAGATAGGGTGTACCACCTGCCCTTAACGGAATGTGAGTAAAGTACCTGAACCAAATAACGTTATGTTGTAGCAGAAATAACTGCACTAATTAATTTTATTATTAAACATTATTATTAAAGATGTAGTTACACTTTCAAAAAAAGGCTTCGTGAGAAACTTTTACCAATCTGTTACGCTTGAGTATATATAAAGGCATTTCTGTCCATTGTATCTCAAGTTCTTTGAAGATGTACACATGTAAGAAATTGTTTTACAACCCGGGACAAATCGTTCCCTAATAATATGGCATCGCAGCTGGAGACGTAATGTCCCTTGTTCGGCTCCGGAAGTCATCCTTCCAGACAGATAAATGACGGTCAATCTTAAGTGTCGAAAAGCACTAGACCGCCTGTTGAGATGGCGACAGTAGCCAAAACCTATGTCCATCTGTTTTCAGTAAATTAATGAACTTCTCACCAACATGTGAAAATCTCACCCTGGAAATACATGTCCAATGTATTCCCGAGATTCTGGTTTTACTATAGTGGGAACCATAATGCCCAATCAGAGTCCATAAGTCAATATCATTCTGCTAGTAAGGCGTTTTTTATGTATGTTAATTATATGTTCAGCCAATGAAAATATTGGTTTTGTAAAGTGTATTTGTAAGATGGAGTTGGATATATTCCGAATATCGTGAAAGTAGTCTACTCCGGGATGGGTTCCCGGGTGGAACAAAATTAACATAAGACTCCGCGCAGGATTAATTGTTTGAGTTCCGCGGCAGTGCCGACTCCTATATTTCACCGGTCGCAGGCAAACGACCCATTAGATACACTAAATGAGTTAGGCCAAGAACGGCAAGTTATAAAAGTTATTCATTTTAAAAGCATCAGTGTGCTGGTGTTATAGCACACTTTAAGTCGAGTGAAGACCGGTAATTAACAGTGTTTCAAAACGCGATAGATTCGTCACGATATTAATAAAATTGGTCCGGTATCGACCGCTACTCGCACTTGTACTATTCCGAAGTGAAAAATACCGGAATATATCCAAATAAATCCAATGTTCTGGAATTGGAACTGTAACAGTCTTGTGCTACATGTTGATTAATAAATATTATATAAACGACATCAGTGTTGTCGTGGCAAGCCTCCTTATTGTACTCAGTTGTCCTTAGTTCGAACCTCGCCTTATCCCACGGTGAAAATCCACATCCCTGAGATACATATAGTCCCTGCCCTGCCCAGGTACTTGCCGCCTTAAACGTTCCCGTTATAATGTATACTTTTAAAGTCAATATTCATCTCCATCAAAATGGAGACAGGCAATATACCCAATACATTGTGCATATATACCATTTGATGTTGAAAAGTACAACGGTAACTCACGAATAAATTATCATAAGTAATGCCATGAGTGATTTCCAATTTATCTAGAGGATTTGGAAATCAAGAGTGACATTTGTTAGGACTAATTACCCAATAAAATTAAGCTATTTACTCACAAATCATTATATATATATATATATATATATATATATATATATCTTAATATATATATCTTAATGTATAAAAATTACGTGTCACGTTGTTTGTCCGCGATGAAATCCTAAACTACTGAACCGATTTTAATAAAATTTTGCACACTGTGTGCTGTTTGATCCAACTTGAGACCTACGGTTGTTTATAACTAAATTTATAGTCGCATTATTTTTATTGCAAATTATTTGTTTATTATTTAACAAAGAGTTATAATTATCTGTGAGTTCCATACGATTCTAACAGATGACGGTGTAAGGTAATTGGTTTATTATTTAACCAGGTGGCTGTGCTTTTTGTTGCAACCGCGAATTTCAATTGAATTACAAATATTGATTATTTCATAATTTAAGTATGTTCAGTGTTTATTTTATTTTCAATATATTGATAATAATATTAATTTCGTGTGTAAGTATTAGTTTTAAGTAATCTGGCTGAAAGACAGCAACTTAATTTAAATTTAACTGGACCGAAAAGGGACATTGAACAATATGGCGAATCAGTTCTAAAGACCATGAATGATAAGATATCAAGTGAATTTCCGCAAATTGGTATAGGCCTATGTGACATAAATCTTACATTTAAGAAGAATGTCAATTTAAAAACATATGAAGGTGCTAAGGAACGGAATAACAGAACTGTAAGTAAGTCTGTTAGTTATAATAATATACCTAATATTACAGAAACAATCTCCATGCCTCAATTAAATGAAAAACAAGATGACTATAATATATCACAAGAAGATATTACTATACAGAGACTTCTTGATGATGATGAGAATCCAAACTGCCAACAAGTTCGTAGGAAAAAAAAAAACGAAAGTATAATGAAATCAGCAAGCCTCCTCAAAACGTAAAATCCATCAATACATGTATATAACCCTTATGATACACTTATGGATGATATGGAGAATGCAGACAACATAAATTCATCTCAATCAACAAAACCATACGTAAAAATAGTTAAAGGCGATACGAAGTTCGCCGGGCCATCTAGTATATTATATATATATATATATATATATATATATATATATACAGGGTGTCCCAAAATGAGACCGACAAACTTTAGGAGCTGATAAACTCAACTCACTGGCACTATCGAACCCGTAGGTTAATGGCCGCGCGAACATAAGCTCTCCATATATCACTATCCTTAGCCAATGTTTTCCAATCATCTACTTCCCTCAAATCATTGTTAATATTATTCTCCCACCTCATTTTTGGTCTACTAACTGGGCGTTTTCCCTCTGGTTTTCCTACAAGAAGCTTCCATGCACGTTTTTCATTCCCCATTCGTGCCACATGTCCTGCCCATCGCAGTCTACGAGACTTAACTGTTCTCATTATATGTGGCTTCCTATAAAGACCATGTAATTCGCTGTTATGCAGTCTTCTCCATTCACCTGTCTGTTCATCTCTCTTTGGTCCAGAAGAATTCCTAAGAACTTTATTCTCAAATACTCGTAATCTCCTTTTCTCCCTTAAAGTAAGAGTCCATGTTTCGCATCCATATAATATAACTGGTAGAATAATAGTTTTATATATTTTCAGTTTAACGTTTTTTGAAAGGAGTTGGGAAGTCAAGAGTCTCTGTAATGCATAATAACATGCATATCCAGAATTGAGCATATGTTTAATTTCCTTGAGCATCTGATTCCTGTTTGTAATTATTGTTCCAGGGTATTTGAATTCAGCCTTTGGGAGCTGATAGCATTATTTTAAACACTTTTTGTTAAGGATGTTTTTTGCTGCGGTGCTTCGCTTAAGCGCTGGACAAAGTTAATGTCATTACTGCCTTCCACCCAGTTGGTTTAGATACGTAAATTACATTTATGTACAGTATGTATCTTTTAAAGGAAGCACACGAAAGAAACAAAACAAAGACGCTTCAATTCATTTAGCATGTTTACTTCCTGTGCCCATCGTTCTGTTTCCTTGACATTGTGCGTTAGTTTGCTGGAATGGCTGTTGCATACTAGTTTATTTACAACATGGAAAGGTACACGTGGAATGAGATGACAGACATGCTGTTCGTGTATGGAAAAGCTGGTTCGGGTCGTGCGGCTGTAAGGCTTTACCAATAACAGTTCCGAAACCGAAGAGTTCCTCATTACACTACATTTTCCAGCATTGAACGTAGACTACGTGAAAGAGGCTCCTTGGATAGACGAGCCACGTTCTGTACGGATTCCTGAGAACGAGGAAGACGTATTGCGATGCATTGAGAACAATCTTGCAGCTAGTACTCGCGCCATTGCTCGACAATCGCACCTAAGTCGTAGAACTGTATGAAGAATTCTGCAGGAAATTTTGTTGCACCCTTTTCATCTTGAAAAGGCCCACGCAATGACGCCTCAAGACTGTCCTTTGCGACAGCAATTTTGTCAGTGGTATCTCGACAAAATTGAAAACGATATACTGTTTGCATCCCATGTCATATTCACAGATGAAGCATGTTTCACGCGTGACCAGTTATTTAACAGTCGGAATTCACGTGTTTGGACCTTAGAAAATCTCCATGCTACATTTCAGAGGTCACATCAACTGAGATTTGATGTTAATGTGTGGGCCGGTATTGTGGATAACTTCTTGTTAGGACTCAATGCTTACAATTACTTAGTATTTTTGCAACAAGTTTTGCCTGATCTAATGGAAACAGTTCCCCTTCATATCAGGCAGGACATGTGGTTTCAACATGATGGGGCACCAGCTGACTTTGGTGCTGAAGTACGTCGTCATCTTACGGCTACATACGGCAATCACTGTATACCCAGATGTGGACCCATTGCCTGGCCGGCACGCTCCCCTGACCTTACTCCACTTGACTTCTTTTTGTGGGGGCACATGAAGACTATCGTGTATGGAACACCTGTTGAATCTGAAGACGACCTTGGGGCACGAATAAGCTGCGCAGCTGATGAAATCAGAGAAATGGCCGGTGTCTTTGTGGGTGGAAAGGAGTAATGATATTAACTCGTCCAGCGCTTAAACGAAGCACCGCAACAAAAAACCTTCCTTAACAAAAAGTGTTTAAAATAATGTTATCTATCAGCTCACAAAGTTTGTCGGTCTAATTTTGGGACACCCTGTATATATATATATATATATATATATATAGTTATTTTAAAATATTTATATATTTAACGTAAACAGCGATGTTTGAATACAAATGAGAAATGTTTGGTTATGTTTCATTTGTTCATCACTGCAACTTGATCATACAATTTATTGTCAAATAGCATCACAATATTGTAAGAAATGCACCCTAGTGGAGAAAAAATTAAACACATCAAACTGTATATTATAACCAACATTATAGGTTCCATCCATAGTAATTCTGCCCGAAGGCAGGTCCTTCACTGCAACCATAGCATTTTCGTGCTATGCTTTGCAGCTTTACTAGGGAATTGTAGGTATGGTAGCTTCCCGTTGCTTTCAACACCGGTGAAGATGATGATGATAATGACCGTATGAGTTCGGAGACCGTTTGGGCCTTAAATTTTTCCTGAAATTTGTCTTACAGGTGAGGAAAAACCCCGATAAAAACTTCACCCAGAAAAACTGCCCCGACCGGGGATCAAACCCGGGCCCGCTGCGTGACAAGGCAGCAAGCCTTGGTTATTAACTCATTTTTTTCGGAAACAACTCAGTAAAATCAGTATCTAAAAACACAATTATTGAACAAACAATTATCAAATGCGTAGGTCGAAGGAATCTGTTCATTATTTGCTACATTCAATGTATTTGTTAGGGAGTCAGTCAGTGCAAAATAGCGCTCTGACCTGCCCAGAATATTAAAAAGGAGGAGCTTTCTTTATTTTGGTAATAAAAATTCGATAATTATCGAGATGAAACACGACTGTGATTGGTTCTGAAACAAAATTCATGAAACGTGATTGGTCATTGACTTCCATTTGGGGAATGAGTTAAATCGTCGTAGTTCTTCCTATATTAATGTAAATGAGATAAAAGATTGAATCTTTAATTGTGGATATTTGGTTCTTGTACCCTATCTTATAATTAATTGATGAAAATTAAATGGAACTGCTTGGACATTAGTTTTTACTTTAAGAAAAACCACAAAAAACCTTAATAGAATATCTTCCAATAATGATCAAAATTCATTTTGGGTAGGACGGACGGATTAATTTTGGTAGGCTTATGGTTAATAGCCGGGGGTATCACAATCATTTGTCGGCCGCGGTTGACTAGTGGTTATGTTTTTTTGGGTCCTTCGCGAGGGTAGCGGGTTCAAACCCAACCAGAGTCGATTAATATTTTTAGGATAGAAAAATGCAAGGATTTTAAGGAACTTTAAGCCGTGGGTCCCGAGTCTGAAGATTTTCAGGCTCATAAAAGATCCTTAAGCGTGAATAAAAAGGCCTCTAAGCAATATTTACCGATCCCATCATCCTAATAATATCTTAATTGCCTGCTAGATGTCTCGTTTGGTCGGTATATTGACCGCATACCATTCATGACATCTATGGTCAAATAAGCTTAACTTGGTCTAGTAACTCCTAACAAAAGAGAGGAAAAGGGCTTTTACGCCATTGTAGATGCAGATCACCATCATTTATCAGATGGACGTGCTTCATTTGTTTGTATTAAATGTGTATTAATACATGAGCTTTCAAGCAATCACTTGTCCATGTACTAACCACGCTCAATACTGATGTGAATGAATTTGTGTGTATAGTATTGAAATATATTTATATGTATGTGTTTATATATAGGCCTATAAGCGGGATTTAGTGAGATTTATGTGTATTTTGCTCCCCATTCCGATAATCTATCACTATCTCATAATATTTGTTTCTGAAATTGATGCATCTCTTTTGTACCGTAATCATATAATTGATGATATCTGGTATTTCATGTTCCACTGATTTCTTTGCTGGGGGAAGTTGACCGCTTGGCCGTATGGGGGCCAATTTGCACGGCTTCATTTTGCTTAGCTACTGCCTTTTTAGGGTTAGTAGCTTTATCTGAGCCCGTTACTTTTTAGATGCTTATGTCAACGTGTTTTAATTTTTTTTTCTGATCACCTGCAGTTTGCGCGCTGGTAGCCCGTTTTATCCGCCTACGCTTTTGGGATTGTAAAATGCTTTTATTTTTACTCGTATTAATTTCCAGATATTTTGACCATTTCTTGAAATTTTATCGCCATAGCATATGGGTTTGTCTTTATTGATTTTTAAAGTGAATCCGTTTGTCTTGTATGACCCAGAACAAAATCTACGGAAGCCCTAAAGTTCCCTGCCATATGGAAGAAATCGTAGCATTTGGAGAACTTCTTATCTTGTATTTTTCAACTTTGACTTTGAAGTGCGAAAGAGACATTATATCAAAATGATTACCAGTAGTGGGAACTAATTTTAGCTCTACATAAGTTATGGATTGGCTTGAGTTTCTTAGTTTTAAAGGTAGCCTACGATTACCATCTTTTCGAATCCAAGATCCTGCAGATGCACCTTAATCTCAGCTACATCTGCACTATGGAGTATCCATTTGGTGTCATATTCATAGGATTTTTTTTTTGTCTTACGAGACGAATTTGAAAATTTCTTTTCTTTAGCATGATCTGGTAATTAACCCAGATCAGCCCAGGATGAGAAGGTGGATGATCTCCATTTCTGATTTTAAGACCTTGCATTCAAACACAGACGGGTTGAACGTCTGATTGCAGGCCTTATTCGGTTTGAATGAATAATTTCTGCCTGAGTTTTTAACCATGATTTCTGCGATAGATTATTTTTCTTCCCCCTTTTTTAAATCTTAGCACCCTCTTTTCCTTGTATATGAGCATGTGGTCCATTTGTCTTTATGTTATTTATCATCTTATATCAACTTCCCCGAGCATTTAATCCTTCAAGTGAATCTTTCAACAGGCAGTTTCTTCTTAACCAGTGGTTCCGCCGGTTTATTTGCCTCTCCTTAATAATTTCCATTATCACTTTTCTTTCATGTATTGTTCTTAATGAAACTTTGTTTCTTGAGCTATTCTATGCCTCCAACGAATACTCGATCGGAGAACAAGTGACTTTTTAGCTTCATGTTGGCCAATGTGATAACACATGTTCCAAGCAGAACCAATTGCCAACATGTTTGCTCATATATAAGGGGATTCTATCCGAAGAGTCCATCTACATTGTTAGAAAGTTAGGGTGTGAAAATGGCAAACTAATATTAGATGGGATTAGTGTTGGTTTGGGCAAGTTAGGGTGAGGAAATGGGCGAGTCAGTACATCAGATTAGTTTAGCGTCCACTTCTTTTAAAGTTTTAAAAAATGTAAAACAGTACTTGATATATCAGTCGTCCTCAATAAATTGCAGTGTTGTTTTATAGGAGGCCTTTCGATAACTTAAGTATCATCTGCTTTCATTTTGGTAACGACTGTTGTTGGTAATTATTTTGTAGATAAGGTTTATATTGCTGGATACGTTCTCATTTAACAGGTGTTTATTTGTAGTTTCCTTGAAGAATGAGGATAAATCCAGTTTTTCAAAACACATAGTAGAAGCAGGACATCAATTCAACACAATAGACAATGTAGTTATTATCGATCCTGCATAGAGAAAACGATACATCGAAAATCAACGTTCTCGAAGAGTTAGAAATTATCAAATACCTGTTAAATGAGAACGTATCCATCAATATAAACCCTCTATACAAAATAATTACCAACAACAGTCAGTAGCGAAATGAAAGCAGAAAATGATACTTAAGTTATCGAAATGCCTCCTATAAAACAACACTGCAAATTATTTATTGAGGGCGACTGAGATATCAGGTACTATTTTGCAATTATTAAAACTTTAACGCAGTGACCTCAACGGGGTTTCGTAATGTATTTAAAAAATCTTGGTTCACTTGTTTGTTAACGGGGTTTTGTGATAAGGTGGCTACACTGTCTGAGCAATGACTAATACACATTTTACATTGCAAATATGCTGATTTTAGGTTACTTTGAGCTCAACTTTTCGCTTTATTTTATGATATTTTTCACATATTTGGGGAAACAAAATACCAACATTTGTATTTCTCTCAGGTAATTATTCACCTACTGCAACAATAAATTAATTAAATGTTTTTAAGTTTTTTATTTGAATTTATGTAGGTGGCATGGTGACATGGAATCTCGGTTTCTTGTTTTGTTTTTCTATTTCACATGTTCAATTCTTCTCCATATCCACATGTCTAGTATTTGTAGTTTTCCTTGTCCAAAATATTTTAGTATCCAAGTCTCCATTTCATACACTCGCAAACTCCAAACAAAAACCTTCCAGAGGACCATAGAGAATGTTTCTTTTCTTGTTAAAATTATATTTAGGCGTTGATATTCTCTTGCAAAAAGCTTATGTTGCTACATCCCAAATGTATGATATTGTATACTTGTTCAATGTTGGAGTTATTTTGTTCAGTTTCTTCAGTAACAGTAGCTTTTGTCTTACTTGTCTTCCCATATTGATAATGTTTTATGTAATTTAGATACAAGATGAAATCATTGAAATAAGTTATATCAACCAGGGAAACCAGACTCCCCTTCCGATCCAACGCCTATGATACTTACTCACTGGCACTATCGAACCTGTAGGTTCATGGCCGCACGGACATAAGCTCCATACATCCCTATCCTGAGCTAATGCTTTCCAATCATTCCCTGTATAATCTACTTCCCTCAAATCATAGTTAATGTTATTCTCCCACCTCATTCTTAGTCTACCAACTGGGCGTTTTCCCTCTGACTTTCCTACAAGAAGCTTCCATGCAAGTCTTTCATTCCCCATACGTGCAACATGTCCTGCCAATCGCAGTCTACGAGTCTTAACTGTTCTTATTATATCTGGCTTCCTATAAAGACCATGTAGTTCATTGTTATGTAGTCTTCTCCATTCACCTGTTTGTTCATCTCTCTTTGGTCCAAACATTTTCTTAAGTACTTTATTCCTATCGGCAGCAATGCTACCGCCGGCATAGCTCTCAGGATCATTTAAGCACGCAAGCCACTCCACCACCACAAGGTAAATATACCATGGGTGGAATGCCTATGATACGTGTTATATTAGAGAACCTTGAGATGTTTGTGAACTATGTTACATTTTGAGACGATGCAGTGCATACATAGGGTATGGTAGTCGCCATTTCGAAAATTATTGTTTGCTGTATTGTAATTTTCAGTTTTTAATAGTTCATTTTATGTGTAATCTAATGCGCATGATAGAGCATTTAATTTGTCTATCATATACATTATGTTCGCAGGCCTAGGATTACTTCACAAACCAAGAGTTCCTACAACAGACGCGTACGGAAGTTTCCAAATTCGACCGAAAAATTCACATCGTTGTAGATTTGTTGCAGATGAGCAATTCAAGATAGGAAGCTCAGTTTCCAGTTAAATTTGCAACTCTTAATCCACATTGATATAAACTAAGGATATGAGATCATAGGATATCTCCTGACAATAATTAGGAAATTGATTGGGCACTACTATTAAGATTTAATGAATATTGTTTCCTTTCTAAAATTTAGTTTTTATAGAATCTGTAAAATTACTCATTATTTGCTGGCAACTTAACAGTTTCTATAAAAGATAAATTTTGAGGATTAGTTCTCAATAGTTGAGTTCGTGAAATTCCTAATTAATGTTCGAAGATTCCCCATACTATTCTATAGCCTCATTTCCTTTGAGTAGGCCTACTTTATTATGAGTGTTGAGAGATGCATAAAAAATTAAACATAGGCACAATTCTGGAAATGGTGCTATTATGCATTACAGGGACTCTTGTCCCAACATCTCTCAAGGAACGTTAAACTGAAAAAAATATAAAACTGTTATTCTCTCAGTTACATTATATGGTTTTGAAACATGAACTCATACTTTAAGGGAGGAGAAAAGATTACAGCCGGTATTCAAGAACCAAGCTCTCTAGGCAATGCCATCTCCGTCATCCGTAAGCTGAGGCTCTCATCTTTCAATTGTTCTTGGAATTTAAAAAAATAAATATCATGTTAGCACATGATGTTGAACAGAGTGAGTCAGTTAGAGTAGGTTCTGCATGACCCACATAATTAACCATCAAGAGACGGGCTGAGAGTTGCTCATTGCGGAAAGTTTGGTTCTTGAATACCGGCCGTCGAAGTTCTTAGGGAAATTTTTGGATCAAAGAGAGATGAACAGACAGGCTAATGGAGAGGACTTCATAACATTTAAGCTACCTGATCTTTATAGGAAACCGTATATAATAACGGTTAAGTGTCGTAGAACTGCGATGGACAGGATATGTTGTACGAATGGGGAATGAAAGAGAGGCATGGGAAACTCTTGTAGGAAAACCAAAGGGAAAACGCCCAATAGGTACACCAAGAATGAGGTGGAGAATAACATTAACCATGATTTGAGGGAAGTATATTATACAGGAGAAGATTGGAAAACAATAGGTCAGGGTAGGGATGTGTGGAGAGCTTATGTCCGCGCGGCCATGAACCTACGGATTCGATAGTGCCAATGAGTTAGTTAGTTATGGATGAATTAAAGTTACAGCCATTTTATTCAGTAGTAAAATTGCAACAGTTGTACAAATATTCAATTTAATTCAAGCCTATTTGTTCTGGATTTTAGGTTACACTTAAAATGACAAAGTTACATAATTTTTGTTCCCGAATTTATTACATTTTTTTGTGTTATGTTAGTTTCTGGAAAACATAGAAAATGTGATTTAAAACACTGTACTTTAATTCATCCAAATGTAATGCAACTCACAAAACGTACATTTTAGTCTGAAGTCCTGGGTTGTTTGTCTGCAACTCCTCTATAATTTTACTGCAATTTAGTTGGCCGCGGTGGACTAGTGGTTATGCTCCTTGCCTCCGGTCCCGAGGGTCACGGGTTCAAACCTGGTCGAGGTCGATGGATTTTTTTTGGACGGAAAAATCCAAGGAGCAAGTCCTCCGGAGGGACTTTAAGCCGTGGGTCCTGAGTCTGAAGATTTTCAGGCTCGTAAAAGACAATTAAGCCTGATTAAAGAGGCCTCTAAGCAAAATTTACCGACATCAACGTTCTAGTAATACTTAGGTTGCCTGCTAGATGTCTCATTGAGTCGGTGAGTTGTATGCTATTCATGACATCTGTGGGCAAATAAGGTAACTAAATTAACTTGGCTTAGTGACTCCTTATAAGGGAGAGGCTATGGACCAACATTCGGCTATGCCATTGCAGATAGTTATATATAGATTTACAATAACATTTCTGCAATGAAATCAACAAATGCTGAAATTGTTCAACTTTTGTGAGATGGAGAGTAGCAAAAAACTATAAATCAGACCAATATTTTAAACATTTACTGGACGAAATGCTGCGTGTGTTGTACATTGTTTAGTTTTTAAAAAAATTGATCTATAAAGTAAGGAGATAATTAGTGGATGTCACCCACGAATACTTGGCGTGTTACACCGAACTCGTACAGTATGCAGGTAGATATTATTTATAAATACTGAATTGATGGAATTCTGTATTTAGACAGGTTAATAAAACATTGAAAGCTTCTGGTATCGATTCTCTCTCGACCTTTTAGAGATGAAGCAATAAAGCTAATGTTCCGACATTTTACTTTTGTAACGTGCAAATGCCACGATTGCAGAGGTTCCTACCTGCATTGCTTTATCACGGGTATCCAAATTTAAAAGAATCCTAAAGTTCATAGAGGATAGAGGTTACATAGGTAAGGGTATTTTTTTTAGATATCAATTCCTTGTGGAAAGTATAATCAAAATGTCTTACACTCTTTCATTTTTATCCAATTAGGCCTTTAGTTTTGTTCCAGTTTAGGGGAGAATTGGTCTTTCCATCGTTCCTTGATCGACAAGGCTTTTATAATGTAGGCCTATTAATATTTTTAGGGAAAGCAAATCAGTGACAATCTAAAGCCTTTTTTTTTTGTTATATGATTTATTATATTTATTTATTATATGAATTTTATTAATGATTTATTGTGGTCATAATAATATTGTTTTATTGATTTAAGTAATTTAAAAGTGAGAGCTGAGATGCCAATTCTTATAGAGAGAATCTCAGAAAATAAATTTATTAACTGAAATTATAACTTAAGAGAATCATCAGATGACTTATTTATTTTGTAAGGATACAAACTTTTTGATTGGAAGTCAAATATACTGCATGTTTAGTTCAGTGCGGTGTATAGTTATGTAGCTTTTAGGGCACATGTGGGAATGAAGTCTAGCCAGTCGGCTAATAGGCTAAAGCCGTTCTAGGCCTGTTGACACATGGAGTTTAGTTTTGTTGTCTGAATAGGTCATAGCATTATTTTGCAGTGACTTGCTCACTAAGAAATGCGGCTACCAGATCGTGTATATCTTATAGTGCATGAATGTCAATACATACCGCATGCGGGAGTTAATATAAAAACATTTGTAGCAATTGATTATACCACCAAAAAAAGAAACCACTGTTTGCACTTTCTTAAATGTATTTTTTTCCAGAAAAATATAATTGTCATATTTACACCATAGGACATCAGAAATTAATTAATATACAGTTTGATGTGTTTCATTTTTTTCTCCATTAGAGTGCATTCTTACAACATTGCATTCCTTTGGCAATAAATAATATGATCTGGTTGCAGTGACAAACAAAAGAAGAAAATGAAGCGTACCGATCGTTTCTCATTTGTTTTCAAACATCGCCGTTTACATTAAATATATAAATATTTTAAAATAACTATATTTAAATAATGATTTGTGAGTAAACAGCTTAATTTTATTCGTTAAATAGTCCTAACAAATTGCACTCTTGATTTCCGAATTCTCTGGTTAAATTCACTCCTCACTTCGTGAGTCGTGAAATTATGGGTAATTTGGAAATCACTCGTGGCATTACTTATGACTATTTAACTGCCACAAATGCTAGTCAATGACCAATCACGTTTCAATGAATTTTGTTTTACAACCAATGACAGTTGTGTTTCACCTCGCTCTTTATCAGCTCCTGCTTTTGTGATAAAGAAAGCTCCTCCTTTTTATTGTTCTGAACAGGTCAAAGCATTATTTTTCTCTAACAAATACATTGGATATAGCAAATAATGAAAATATTCCTTGATTTTACTGAGTTGTTTACTAAAAAAAGTAAATTAATAACCCGTAATGTTGATTGTAATATATAGTTTGATGTGTTTCATTATTTCTCCACTTGGGTGCATTCTTACAATATTGCGATCTTATTTGGCAATAAATAATATGATCAAGCAGCAGTGAATGAACATAACCTCACATTTCTGATTTGTTTTCAAACATCACCGTTTACATTAAATATATATATATATATATATTTTAAATAACTATAGTTAAACAATGATTTGTGAGTAAACAGCTTAATTCTATTCGTTAAATAGTCCTAACAAATGCCCCTCTTCATTTCCAAATTCTCTAGATAAATTCACTCCTCACTTCGTGAGTCGTGAATTTATCGACAATTTGGAAATCACTCGTGGCATTACTTATAATTGAGATATATATACACATATACGCACCTGTATACCAAGTTTTGTTACGAGAAAAAAAATGCATTTGGTAGACCACCAAAATTTCTGCTTTCAGGTTAACCTCCTCTTTTAATGGATTGATTTTTATTACTCGATCTTACTTTTCTTCTTCAAATGTTATGTCTCGAGTTTAGGTGCAAAACTAATGGCAGTCGCTAGAATTAATTTTAAATTTCAGGTAAAACACCCACTCTTAGTAGTTCGATTTTGCTCATTTTCGGAGAATATGCTTTCTCATTTTTTCAATGGCATATAACGAGTTACATTGCGAAAAAACCGATCAAAATTGCTGCTGATAGAGCGATTTTTAATTTTCACTTCAGGTGATCCCCACTCTTAATGGTCAAATTTTACAGGTCAACGATTTTGTTGTTATATTTCTTACAGTGGCGTGCATTCAACCCCAGCTACCCAAGCACTGCTGGGGTAATTAGTGTTTATATATATATATATATATATATATATATATATTTTTTAAATTTTTTTAAGAGCCCCACCACCATTCCCCTGGGTTTCCTCGGGCTTAATGTCCATATCCCCATGTCTGCTCTTGTCCCTAATTACTCTCTGCTGTTTTTATTTTGTTCATTTTCTGGATACAAGTTTCGGGTGTTTGTTCTTAATACTACTTATATACAGTTATGTTTACATATTAATCCTTAACCTAAGTCTTAAGTCTTAAATCTACTACCTAATCTAGTAATATTTACATGGTGTTATTTAACCTAAGTGTTAAAACTAATAATTAATTTACTAACTTACAACTAACTTATTGCTAGATTACATTTAATCCCTTCTTCTTTGTCTGCGGATGTCCTCTTAGCGTTGAGTAAGGACCCATCCGATGAACTTTCTCACCGCCTGGTATGGCTGCTTTTCTGTCCAAAACCGTAGAGGAGGCGGCCAGTTCGTATCACCGTTTATTGCAACCTCATGCAAGTCCCTTCGTCTGGCCTCATATTTGATGCATTCGTACAGGACATGCTGTACAGTGTCCAGCTCTGTTCCGAAGCAATGAGGCGTTCGTGTGAGGCCTCTTTCAGGTAATTAGTATATTAATAATTTTGAATTAAAGAATAATATATTTGCCAAATTCCATTCAAATCATGTGCACATGAACATAAAGATTAAGAAATCCCGCCGCGCTCAAGTAGGCATGTATCGCATTCGGTTTGACGGAGCCTTCTACATATTTACATTATGTCCATAGAAAAACATATAGTGTTTCCTCTATGTTATCCCCACCAACACCAGCTATTGCGCTGCAGATAAATCCGCACAAGCGAATTACATTACTGCGATAACCACACTTGTCGTGACCTGGCCCTCGGGTAGATCAGACAATTTGAAGGTAGGATTCGTTGTGAGTCCAAGAACTCCAGTGAATGCAGAACTTGATTTGATATATTTATTAAAGACGATGATTAAAAAGTTACAATATTGTGTCTCTAACTGTCATAGAGACGAGGTCGGAACCATGAAGAATAAGCCCTGATGCCAAGGGCATCAGCCGTTATAAACCCTCTGATAAGCGGGCGTGGCATGGACGCTGAGTTGGAATGTATCACCCTCATTTCCAAATAAGGACATATCTCTCCTAAAGTTACGTATGAAGACTGGAATTTACCAGCCATGTTATCTTACGGTATTCAACTAGGGGATGGAGAGTAATCTTATCTTGACTCGACGCCCCTGTATTTGACTGGGGGATGGTGAGTAATATTATCCAAACTCAACGCCCCTGCCTGTTTCAACTTGAATATCCACATGTAATTATTATTATATATTAGAGTGTCCAGTACGCAATTTCCCTTCATAATATAATATAAATACATTCTGATTGTTAATTCAATACTTTAATATATATATATATGGATTCTATGCTATTGGCTAACAGTGCAATAATTAATTAGTATATGCGGTAATAATGCTACAGCCAGCACACTTCCGCCCTTAAGATAAAGCAATGGAGCTTAATTTTAAGCTTCTTTCTTTACTCTATTAGGATCTTGAGATTTATTATTACTATTACTTACTTAAGTAATTTGCAAATGTATGAATAACCTAAAAGAGAACAAGTTACGCATAAATGTGAACGTTAAACACAGTAATGGAATATGTGCGAACTTGCACTGGACACGTCTATTTGTATTACCCTTTACCTAAAATAAAAGAAAAACATTACATATTAATGACATCAATAAGTGATCACAAGTTACATACATGTTATAAATACATTGTTATATATATATATATATACTTTTCGAACATAGTAGTTACTGTATAGTATTGCTTTGATTTCTCTCTTTCAAACGTCTGTCCAAAGTTCTTTTTAATATTTGTTTATTTCTTTACTTAATTTATGATGCACTTATTATTTCTCGTGGTCACTTTCACACTTTTTTTTTTTACTCGGTTGCACACATCTATTGTTCTTATCACTATGTTCTCCATGAAGGACACGGTTTTTTCATTTTACTCGCGGACCTCGTACGAGATACGATCGGAGCCTCTTCTTCTTTAGAATCTTCGTCATCTATTGCTGTGAAGTCCTTGGTTCGGTCTCCGCTTGTGATAGGTAGTGACACAGTGCTTCCGTGATAATGAACATTGCCCGTGTGTATAGTTTGTTGTAAAAAGCAATGTTTTCTCATACCATCGATACAATCCATGGGTTGCCATTTTTTCCACAGCCAAAAACCAAATTTTCTGCAAGAGCTGCAACAACAGCAGCTACAGCAAACTGCGATGAAGACTACGGTGGTCAGTATACCTTAGGTTGCTGCCCATGACACATAGCCTAATTTCATTGAGTGCTCTAATTTCCATTTCTCATCATTAATCATATCGTTAACTTCATCAATTTTAATGGCTCGTTACTTTCAGATCATCTGTATGCGAAAGGACATTACTCATTGGAAGGTTTAGTTGAATTTTATCAAGGAATTTCAATTGGTCAAAGGTTAGACAACAGTCAAAGTCAATTGGGAGGATAGGAGTGATATCAGGAATGGTAAAATTTTTGGAGATAGTAGAATATGCATAAATCGTAGTATGGGCACTGTAACCTTTACATCCTGGGTTCAGTCTCAGTTTTCCCCGTCCTTTCAATGTAATGGATTGTGGAGCTTCGTTAGGGCACAGGAACGTGAAGATCTCGGGTATTGGCGTCACGTGAAGGAACTCGTTCCCCATTAGCCTTAACCATAGTGTGTTCTTAAGTTCCATCATGCGATGTGAGCATGAACTCGGGACCGCCGTCGTCGATGGATGCACAAGTGTTGCTTCGCAGTCTACACCCTCTTTATAGATAAGTATTGGCTCCATTTCCTTGCAGACATGTTTAAATTTATTTAATTGGAAGCATGTATCGATTTGGTATTGTGTCAATTTTGCGAACTTCTGACGTAATGGATCGCTGATAATGTAGTCCTTCGTAGTTTCTAAGCAGATGTACTTGGACGTATCTCCTTGTTGTCCTTGGGTTGGGAAGGGAATGATACGGTAATAAATGATAATGCTCAGGTAGAAGTAAGGGAACTTCAATAACATAGACAAGATACTTATCTTGTAGGTAAATGTGTGTGGAAATTATTTGGATTAGTTCTTGAGATGGGAGGTTAACAGGGTAATCAAGTCCACTTAATGCTTGTTCTTTACTCATCAATTTTCTTATCTTTGATGGGGTGATAATTTGTGCCTGCAATGTGCCATCTTTAGAATGAATAATTGCCTCAACAATCAGATTAAAAAATTCGCGAGTACTTTCTATTGTCCGTTCAATTTGCAATATGTGTTCCGATAACATAGCTATCGATTGAGTTTCGTCATATATTTCACTAGTGATATTGTTTACATGTTGGGTTAATCTTGCTAAACCCCTCTTTAAAGTTTTTCTCATTCCTATCAACATCTCGCAATGTTGAATTAAATGATGTTACAGCTGATTTTATAACTAACATCTGGTCTTTTGCTATTCTAATAAAATCTTTTTGCTCACCTTCTAGCTCGTTAATCTTTCCTGTATAATACTCGGCATCTTCACTACTTAATGTTCCAAAAAGAATTTTAGTAATTTGGCCTACGAAATTTAACACACACCTCGCTTCTTACGAGTACTACTTGGTTCGACTTCTGTGTAGTCTACTACAATATTCTTTAAGTTTTCGATCTGTTTAATTTTATTGTTAATGTATGACTTAAAAGAAATACAATCTGTATAGCGATACCAAGATCGACTCTTTATTGACTCGCAAAAATTGAAAACTAATTTAGAATGTTGTTTTACTTGGTTTAAAGAATCTTTAGCCTCCTGCATATTTATGTAAGTTAATAATTTCCATTGAGATGAGTAAAGTTGTACGTAACCTCGTGCATCAAAATAAACATCCGCGGTTTTGTTGATGGTTTTGTGTTCGAAACCTAGTGGGAGTACTGATGGTAGTACAAAGGACTAGGTTAATGAGTATCGGCAGAATCATCCTGCAAAGAAGAGGAAAAATAAGGTTTCACTCTGTTTGCATGTACTACTTGAATCTTACTTTTTATTTTAGCTACCCTTGAATTCCTATTGTTGTAATTATTCTTATTTCCTATGAACTGTAGTGCAAGTGTACCGTTATCATTGACCTTTACAATATTGTAAGGTCCTAACCATGGACAACTTAGTTTCTTAGACACTCCAACCTTTGTTGCGTCGTTACTTAATAAAACCTTCATACCTTCTTTGAATTCTACATGATTCGCTTTATTTTTATCGTACTTTTCTTTTTGATCTTCTTTTATTTTCACTAAATTTCTTTTTGCAATGTCATGTGACACTTGTAACCTATATCTGGTATCAGCTATTAAATCATCATAATTATATAGTGGGGTAGTGGGGAGGTTTTTGCAACGCTCCTGGAAGATTAGCTAATCTACCGTACAATAATTCAAATGGAGTATACTTTGTAGCTGTATGTGGAGTGGTATTGTAAACAAACGTTGCGAATGGGATCCATTTTTCCCACTCTGTCTGCTTATCCGTACAAAAAACAACGAAGATATTCTACTAACACTTTGTGTGACCTCTCTAGTGACCCGTTGCTTTCAGGATGGAAAGCTGATGTTGTAATTTTATTAATCTTAAATAATTTACACATTTGTTTGAATAGATTACTCGTAAAGTTAGCGCCCTGGTCACTTAAAATAATTTGTGGAATTCCATGCACAAGACATATCTTTGTAACGAATGCTTCCGCTACCGTATTAGCTTCCTGGTTTAAAATTGGGATCGCAATAATATATTTAGTAAGGTTATCCTGACAAGTCAAAACATATTTACATCCGTTTTCTGTCATCGGTAAGGGTCCTACTATATCAATCGCTACTTTAGCCCACGCTTCTGATTGCGTATCTGTGATTGCTAACTCTTGCCTTGTTAACGGCCTTGTAGCCTTGTTTCTCTGACATACATCGCAATTTCTTATATAATTTTCAATTTCTGTTTTCATATTTTGCCATGAAATGTATAGTTTTATTCTTTCGTAAGTTCTGTGAATACCTTGGTGTCCACCAATAGGGCACTCATGCATTTCTTTAATTATGTTTTGTTTTCGCTCATGTGTTAACTCACTTTCATTTATTAAGAGACAGAGATTCGGATCTCTAGATAAAGCATCCGCATTTGTATTTCTTTTTCCAGCTTTATATTGGATATCATACTGATACTCTTCTAACAAGAGGCGCCATCGAAGCAACCTCGAACTCGGGTCTTTGACATTAAAGATCCATGTCAATGGCTTATGGTCTGTTACGATTGTAATATGGCGTCCTAAAAGATAAGGTCTGAAATGTTTGCATCCCCATACTATAGCAAGTAGCTCTTTTTCCGATACAGTGTAATTTTTCTCATGACTGTTAAGTGTCCTTGACCCATATGCAATTGGCAAATCTTCTCCTATCTTACCTTGGCTCAATATGCAACCAATAGCATTTTTACTTGCATCTGTTGTCAAAATGAATGGCCTTGTGAAATCTGGGTATTGAAGTAGTGGTGGGTTTACTAATTTTAACTTTAATGCATTAAAAGCTTCTTCTTCCTTATCTGTCCATTTAAACGAAACGTCTTTTTTTAATAGCTCGGTCAACGGCCTTGCTAATGAACTGAAATTTGGAATAAATCTCCTATAGTAGCCTGCTAGTCCCAAAAATGATTTTATTTCTGTCTGCGTCGTCGGAGCCGGGAATTGAACCACAGACTCGACTTTCTTAGGATCTGGTTTAACACCGTCTCCTGACACAATATGTCCTAAATAAGTTAATTCTGTCTTTAAGAACTCACATTTATCTGGCTGTAACTTTAATTTATACTGCCGAAACCTATCGAAAACACTTCTTAATTTCTCATTATGCTCCTCTATTGTTTCTCCGTACACGATCACATCATCAAGGTAAACTAATGCTTTAATACCAATTAATCCTGATAAAACAGTATTCATTAACCTTTGGAAAGTCGCGGGCCCTGCCTTAAGCCCAAATGGCATCCTAGTATATTCATAATGTCCTGTAGAAGTACTAAATGCTGTCTTTTTCCTATCACTTTCCGCAATTGGAATTTGGTGATATCCGCTCGCACAATCAAGAGCTGTAAAATATCTTGACCTACCTAGTTTGTCTAGAATGTCCTGAATACAAGGGAGGGGATAAGAATCACCTATAGTTACGTCATTTAATCGGCGAAAATCAATACATACCCTGTATTTGCGTTTATTGGAAGCGTCCATCTTTTTTGGAACAACTAAGATCGGAAAGTTGTAAGGACTCGAACTCGGTACTATGATTTCGTCCTCTAACATTTGTTCTATTTGCCTTTGTACTTCCGCATTGTGCGCTTCGGCGATACGATACGGTTTTACATGAATGGCACGTTCCGGGGGAATATCTGGTGTTGGGATAGAATGGACCGCACCTGTCGTCTCAGTAAGCTTGTCCCCTGGCAGATGAAAGATATCCACATACTCGTGACATAGTGACCTTATGGATTCTTTCCCTTCTAATACGTGATCTAGTCTCAGCTGTTCATTAAGTAATGTATGTCTTTTTTCGTTTGATTTATTTTTAGATTGAACGTTTACAGCACAAAAGAATTGGGTAGGGGGTCTCTCGTATTTTAATTCAACTGGACCTAGTTCACTTTCCTTTTCAGTGGTATTAACAATACAAACAATTACTTTATTATTCTGAACTGTGGTCAGCACATCGCCTATAAAAATACCCGGTTTAATTTCTTGCTTTGTTACCAAGATATCGCCTCTCTCATTTAATGGAAGTTCGACAACCTTTTCTGTTCTGGGAGGGATCTTTATCACAGCCTGACCTGACTTAAAGTTTAATTGTACGTCATACTCTTTCAAAAAGTCTTGGCCTATCACGACGTCAAGGTTTTGTGGGAGGTCATGCACAACATAAAAGTTATGAATACACTTAAATTTATTATGGTACACTGGCATTACAATTCTACCTACTACATCTAGTGTAGATCCTGTCACACCCTGTAGTATCACATTCACCTTTTCTATATTTGGCACATTTACTAGAGAGTTGTATCGAACGAGGGACACTTGCGACCCTGTGTCAACGAGTGTCCGACCACACTTTAAATTATCTCCTCGGAGATTGATTACCATTAGATCATCATTATGTGAACACCCTTGGTTCACATCCAAACTCAACACATGTGTTTTAACTTCCCTTATCTCATTTTCGTGTACACTTATTTCCTTTACCGTACTTATTTGAGTTACCTGTTTTTCATGGGATCCCATCTCTACTACGCAACCTGCCTCTTCATCTTCGGATAACCCCGGTTGCTTGGGCTCCGTCAATGAGAGTTTCCCTGCCGGCCCTGTGCACGACAGTCCTTTGTTTCGTGTCCCACCTTGGAACACGTCCTACACCGCGGAGCGTCTCGGCACTCCTTGGCAATGTGCCCTTCCTTCTGGCACTTAAAGCAAGTGACATTTATTCGAAAAGACCTATCTTTCCTGTCACTACTTCCTCGGTAATCAGTTCGATCTCTCTTTACAAAGTTATTAGTTTTCTGTGGCACACCCTGTTTCTTATATCTACCTGACAATATTGCGCTTTCTTCCTCTAAAGCAACCTCGATTGCGTTAGGGAGAAGCATGCGTTCGTCCCTAGCTCTAACTACAGTCTGAATTCTTTCCTCATGTAGACCCTGTATAAAACAAGCTTTCGTAATATATTTTAAAAATGCTATCGCACCTTCATGATGTCTGTCGGGCAAAACTCTAATCATGGCTTCAGTCAATTCAGTCGACATAGTGTCTATTCTACTGCCCCAATTTGCAACACCTTCACTTGATCCTTGTTTGCTATTAAATAATTTACATGCGAAGAAATCTATTGTCCTACGCACTGTATAGTTTTCCTCAAGAATTTGTTTTATATCTTCCCAACTTGACCTATCTGACCTAGCCAATAATTTTGTTTTAGCATCACCCGTTATTTTAGACTCAACAAATTTAAGCATCAAATCATAATTATCTGGATTAATGACCGAAATAGCAGTCTCGACATTTGAAATGAATTCTCTCAACTCTGATTTATTACCATTAAACGGTTTATTAATTAATTTAATGGCCTGAGGAACACTGATATAGTTAATTTCATCGTTATTACTAAGGGAATCGACGCCTGCGTTCTGTAATGACATATTGCAGCACTAATATCAAAACACTAATTTAGAATAATAGCACTGAATTTAAGAAACAGGTAGATGAGTATAGACTTGATTATCCTGGGCTTACCTTCAGGTTTTTAGGAGTGGAGGTTGAACAGGGACCCTCGGGTTATTGATCAGCCTCGTTGATGTTCTTATTCACTGTAGCCGTCCGCTCAGCTCGGGAATGGTCTTGTGGAGTGGTACCGTCTCCTCAAGTGGATCTCCTCGAAGATCTCTCCAGTTCTCGAACCTACGAACCGTCGCTAACGATCCACCGCCGCTGCCACCAGAGTTTTTGTCGTGACCTGGCCCTCGGGTAGATCAGACAATTTGAAGGTAGGATTCGTTGTGAGTCCAAGAACTCCAGTGAATGCAGAACTTGATTTAATATATTTATTAAAGACGATGATTAAAAAGTTACAATATTGTGTCTCTAACTGTCATAGAGACGAGGTCGGAACCATGAAGAATAAGCCCTGATGCCAAGGGCATCAGCCGTTATAAACCCTCTGATAAGCGGGCGTGGCATGGACGCTGAGTTGGAATGTATCACCCTCATTTCCAAATAAGGACATATCTCTTCTAAAATTACGTATGAAGACTGGAATTTACCAGCCATGTTATCTTACTGTATTCAACTAGGGGATGGAGAGTAATCTTATCTTAACTCGACGCCCTTGTATTAGACTGGGGGATGGTGAGTAATATTATCCAAACTCAACGCCCCTGCCTGTTTCAACTTGAATATCCACATGTAATTATTATTATATATTAGAGTGTCCAGTACGCAATTTCCCTTCATAATATAATATAAATACATTCTGATTGTTAATTCAATACTTTAATATATATATGGATTCTATGCTATTGGCTAACAGTGCAATAATTAATTAGTACATGCGGTAATAATGCTACAGCCAGCACACACTAAACCAGCGATAACCCACTAGACGAAGCTTGTGTCTCATTCTATCGACTTTTTATTGAATACCAGCTAGCTGTACCCAGTTAAGAGGGCGCTTACACCTTTGAGGGGGGGAAAAAAAGAAGGAATTTTTCAATTTTTTTCATATAGTTTGAAACTTTATCTTTAAATTAGTGAAATATTTTCATTGATATCTCTATTACTTTTCGAGTTATGTTTAAAAATATGCAATGCTGTCACTCGAGTGAGCCCTTTAATATTAGAAGGTACCTACATCTTCGGTAAGTTCGTCGCTTGATTTTCGTAACTTAATTTTTTCAACATGGTTTCCCTTATAATTCCCAAATTTTTCAAGATACTGAGATGAAATTTTGCATGTATATGTAGTTTACAGAGATGAACAAAATTTACAATTAGTAATGTACCTATTATATTTTATTTAAAATATATTTTTAATGCAAATTTTAACAAAAAATTAATATGTATCAATTTAAAATGAAATATATAATTAAACAATTGTAGTATATTTTGTAGCTACATCACTAATGAGTAAAATAAAACAAGAATCATTAAAATATATTGAAATGTAGGAAAATTATCAGGGAAACGGCAAGACAATGCAACATTTTCTCCTGACATCTTGAATATTTAATTAACCATAACGACTGAAGTTAGATTGTACTTAAATACACAAACATACTCACATTGTAATATAGGTATCACATACCAAATTTCATTTCTGTAACCAGCATTTTTGTTGAGAAAAAATATTGAAATATGCCATATTTTTAATGGCTAAAGGTGTAGGTCCCCCCTTAAATTCACAACTCAAATAAGTATACAGAAGGTCGAATGACGTTTTGACCTATCAATTCATGAAACTTTGATGAAGAAATGCGATTAGCTGACTTGGGAACGGCCAATTTTTCAATAACAGAATTCTCGAAATAACATTTCTTAATTTATGTTTAATTTATGCTAGTTACATTTTTATAAAATACAAAAAAATATATATAATTGTGCGGTACGTTTTATCAGCTATAGCAATCTGTTAATTTAAGAAGCAGCTATAGCAACCTGTTAGTTTAAGAAGCTTCATTTATATTATATAACTGAAACAACAATTGGATTATCTTAATATATATAAAAATTACCTGTCACGTTGTTTGTCCGCGATGGAATCCTAGACTATTGAACCGATTTTAATAAAATTTTGCACGCTGTGTGCTGTTTGATCCAACTTGAGACTTAGGGAAGTTTATAACTAAATTTATAGTCGCATTATTTTTATTGCAAATTATTTGTTTATTATTTCAAAGAGAGTTATAATTATCTGTGAGTTCCATACGATTCTAACAGATGGCCGTGTAACGTAATTGGTTTATTATTTAACCAGGTGGCTGTGCTTTTTGTTGCAACCGCAAATTTTAATTGAATTACATATATTGATTATTTCATAATTTAAGTGTGTTTATTTTACTTTCTATATATTTTATTAATTATATTAATTCCGTTTGTAAGTATTAGTTTTAAGTAATCTGGCTGAAAGACAGCAACTTAATTTAAATTTAATTGGACCAAGAAGGGACATTGAACAATATGGCGAATCAGTTCTAGAGACCATGAATGATAAGATATAAAGTGAATTTCCGCAAATTGGTATAGGCCTATGTGACATAAATCTTACATTTAAGAAGAATGTCAATTTAAAAACATATGAAGGTCCTAAGGAACGGAATAACAAGAACTGTAAGTCTGTTAGTTATAATAATATACCTAATAAGTGTAGTGGTTAAGGCACTGCGCTACAAGCCGGAAGGTCGAGGGTTCAAGTCCCGGTGGGGTCAGGATTTTTAAACTGACCAAAACCTTCTGGCGGCACTATGGCCCTGGGGTCGACTCAGCCTCTAACGGAAATGAGTACCAGACGCTTGTTCTGGGGTAAAGGCGGCCGTCACGCAGGGCTGACAACCCGGCTGACATCAAGTGCCGATTGTCTAGAAATAGTGGGAGCCTTAACCTCCCACTACCCCAAGGGCCTCCTGAGGCCTGTAGTGGGAATAATTTACTTTACAGAAACAATCTCCATGCCTCAATTAAATGAAAAACAAGATGACTATAATATATCACAGAGACTTCTTGATGATGATGATGAGAATCCAAACTGCCAACAAGTTCGTAGAAAAAAACGAAAGTATAATGAAATCAGCAAGCCTCCTCAAAATATTCCACCAATAAATGTATATATTCCTTATGATACACTTATGGATGATAATGAGGATGCAGACAACATAAATTCATCTCAATCAACAAAACCACTTCCACATAAACCACCACCCATATTTATACCGGGTGTAGTTAACGTACCAGAACTAAAAAATTGTGTAAAACGAAAACTTTCTGATTTAGATTTCTCACTTAGTTTACTACAACATAATTTAACGTATACCTTAGCCACAGCAACATGTGGCCGGGACTTATATATATAAATATATAGATATTATAAATATATTTTTGACATTTGACAATGAAGGCAAATATGATATGAAAAGAAAAAAGAATGCTTGAGTCGGGATTTGAACTCGAGTCTCTAAAGTCTGTACCTTTAGCGCTCTAACCAACTGAGCTACCCAAGAATTCCAAGACAAACATACAATTTTCTTATACATGTAGTATTCTCAGTTCACACAAGAGGTAGCGGAAATTTCTATCAACTGCCATCTAGCGGCTAACATAACAGTTAAGCAAATTATTAAAGAGAATATTTACTTTATAGCAGTAACGCTTGTATATATAGATATTATAAATATATTTTTGACATTTGGCAATGAAGGCAAATATGATATGAAAAGAAAAAAGAATGCTTGAGTCGGGATTTGAACTCGAGTCTCTAAAGTCTGTACCTTTAGCGCTCTAACCAACTGAGCTACCCAAGAATTCCAAGACAAACATACAATTTTCTTATACATGTAGTATTCACAATTCACACAAGAGGTAGCGGAAGAAAGAAAGCTAAGAAGAAAGAAATCTGGATAGAATTTTATGCAACAGAAGCAATGGTAAATAGAACGTAGATGGAAACAAACACATATCTATGCCATTTTGTAAATTCTCTAGCAACACATGGATATCATCACAAAGTGTGTAAAGTGAAGGCCTACCACGACCCAAAGGTAACATGCGTATGTGTATTTTGTGAACTGTCTTGTGATCGTTACCAAGTGACAGCATATAAAATAGACCCAAATCATTAATTGAGACCTGCACATATTCATAACAACTGTGAAAGCTAAGTTAACTCTAGTTAGTATTATACATTACTTGTGCGCATTTTTGTTTAATAATAATTAATTTACCTTTTATTTTCCGGCACAGTTTGATTGTTTAGATTTCAGAATTATATAGCATTATTCTTTTTTTTTTGCTGAAATCGTGAAGGAAGTTAGAAATAATGGAAAGTAAATTATAAGAATAGTAGTTAAGTAATATAACTTATCGTAAACAACACATTAAATTTAGAAGGTCAGTTTCACAATTTGCCTTTCCCGAAAATGAGAGAAATTAAGTTATTGGCACCACTGATTTCAGATTTACAAGTTCTTCTGATATACAAGTAATAATTAAGTTTGCACAAATGACGTTGACCCGTTTAAATTCAGTGACAAAGGTGGCTTCATTTCCTAAATAGGTTTTACTCACTTTGGTGAGTAAGTATTGTCGCATGTATTTTTCTGTACCAAATAAGGTCTTGTGCAGTACTCGTGTAATGTAGTTTTCATTTTATAGCTCCTCTGCCCCGCTTTAGTTTTATTAGTTTTCTTATCGTGTTAGATTAGCTCAATAAAGTTGGACAAATTATGATATTTTAAACTCATACTCGTTAACTTCGCATTGGCAAATCTTTTTACTCTTGCTGTTGACAAGAACAAGACGAGATGTGAAAAAAGTTCAGTTTACCAATATCTTAGTAGTACATTTTCTAAAACGATACGGATAATTCCATAATTCCTAATAATGCAATAGGTAACGCATCCGTTAAAGTTAAATACAATTGTTTTAGAAACATATATTTGTAGAATATGTTTCGAGCGAAGTAGACTATACAGGGGAATTAGAAAACAGCTCAGGATAGGGATGTATGGAGAGCTTGTGTCCGCGCTGCCATGAACCTTCGAGTTCGAGAGTGCCAATGAGTTAGTTAGAAGATGTCTAACAATGTGATATCGGGGTATAGTGAAAGACAGGTCTTATAAGTTATAATATTTCCTTTCCAGCGCTCTCTTTCTCCTAGCTAAACCCAACTCTCACCATTGTAAGCATGTGGCGAAAAAAATGTCGAAATAGTTGCCGTCTTTCCCAGTATACAAATAAATACTTAGAAAACCGAGGAAATATACTTAGAAGAGAAATACTGACAACCTCGCAAAATTTCAGTGACTCATTATTTTCTTAGGTATCTCATATTCGGGAGGTATAATTTACATTTCATATATCGCACGCCACTAACGAAACTCACTGACTAGACAGCTTTTAATTTCGCCATTTATGAAGGGATATGTAAATCCCGTCGAAACAACACCACATCTGCATCAAGTTAGATCTTTTTCTTGTAAGCCCTTGTTTCCCTCAATGAGATTTATGCGCTCTCCCCTACAGGGAAGAAATTGAACCATACTAATTTTAGTTACACTTATTTTTGTATAGATGTCATTGGAGTGACCCGTGGTCAGCGTTCCGCCTCTAGGAAACCAAGGTAGTACTAGGACGGGAAAATTCGGTACAAAGATAAAATAATCCATTGAGATTTCCTCTGAACTGTATCACCACAGACTTCGGATCATCGATCTTAACAATTTTCACATAATTTGCCCCATAGCAGATGGATCCTGTCGTGCAGGAACTGCGTGAAGTAAGCGAATTTCTCAACAAGTCGAAGTTATGGTCCGATTTTGTTGCTTTACGGCATACTTCTTTCTTTTGATAAATAAATCGTGTGTTTCCAGTTACGTTTGAGAAAACAAATATGGCGGCCGCTAGAACACTTAAAATTAAGGTTTTCAGATAAATCTCCACTCCTAATGGTGGGATTCCACTGATATTTGGAGATTTTTTTTGTTTTATTTCAGCGGTATAATAACATTGAAAAATCTGAAATTTTGGGCGTTGGAACTATTTCGGATTTTTAAATTTTAGTTTTCGGTATAGTGTCCATCTTAATGGTCTGACTTTGCCTGTTAACAAACTCTGCGTTATTTTTCTAATTGATTGTTACATGCCATAAAGCGTTAGCAGTATATATAGGCCTATGATAAAAGTTTCTTGAGTTTTCGGTGTCAAAAATTCAAGGCCATGCTGGTTCCGATGTTTTGGCATAATCTCACATGCCGTTGTCAAGGACCTTGAATCTTTGACATGGAAAACCGGATAACTCTTTCTTTGTGATACTTATACTCCAAACAAACTCCACGGCACGATGGGCCTAGAACGCCCTTGGCCTGCCAGCTGGCAGCTGACCTCCAATCCACATGTGTTAATCACAGAGGTATACGATCATCCAGCCAGTGTAGGTTCCCCCAGCCGTTATAGTAGGTTTTCTGAACCTGGAGCTACTCAAATTCCTCACGATCTGGGTAGGCACCAGTCCCATACCGGCCGAAATTCCATGAGAAATGTTCTTCCCCCATGGACCCGAGCTAGCACAAGTGTAGTAACTCCGCGCCGAGGTATCTTGCCTTAACCACTCGGCTACGGCGCGGTACTTTATGATAATTATATCCGCTAAAATCTATAGTACATATAAGCATATATATAACCTATAAAGTTTATCATTACCATTTTCGGTGTCTGCTAAGTGGGACGATGCAAATTTGTAAAAAAAATTCAAAAATATTTTCTTGAGAACAACATCAATAATTATTTTCCTTCGGAATTCGTTAAAAAGTTATGTTAGGTTGTTAATTGCATATTTAGATTCTAAATCTAATACACTTCTCTACCAAACTAGTTAATAACGGAATGTACAAAAATTAAAAATTAATTTAATACTTGGTACTATGGTATCAAAATGGTTAGTCGCTGATGCACATCTAATATATAATAAATAATAGTTTTAAAAAACTAAAACAGCACGCTTTATTAGAAAACCGAACTCAAAAATGAAAAATAATTTTAATTTCCAACACGCTTGGGATAAATTTAAAGTGGTCAACAAAAAAATCATCTCCAACACATATAGAATAAAACTAGAATTATCAACAAAAAGAAAATAATTTAACCATCAAAAGCGTGGGGTGCTCTATATCAATTAATATATTTGATAATAAAGAGATATTGGTAAAAGTAAAGCCTCTAAGAAGAACATGTAAAAATCATAAAAAGCACCCCACGCTTTTGATGGTTAAATTATTTTCTTTTTGTTGATAATTCTAGTTTTATTCTATATGTGTTGGAGATTATTTTTTTGTTGACCACTTTAAATTTATCCCAAACGTGTTGGAAATTAAAATTATTTTTCATTTTTGAGTTCGGTTTTCTAATAAAGCGTGTTGTTTTAGTTTTTTAAAACTATTATTTATTTTTATATTTTTTAGTTTTAATATTTTACAGAATAAGATAAGAATGTAAATATCTTTAAATTCCATACTATTGTAGTATGAGCTAAAAGTATTACTCTTCTAAAAAAATCATCTCCAGCCGGATTCGAATCAGCGACCTATGGATTACTGAAATTGTATACCACTAGTTCACCGCTCTATCAACTGAGCTCTTACAACGATTGACTAAAAAGTCGACAAGTCCGTAACCTATTATACCAGTTTTAATTTTTTTGATTTTCTGATGATTCTAGCCAGGAATTTAGAAATAAAATATGAGATTATTGTAGTGTCACGGGTCCTTTACAAGTATACAAAGTTTCAAGTCGATCTAATGTCTCTAAGTGGGTGAAAATCGTGCTCAAAGATTCCGTTACATAAATACAAATACACTTTTTTTGATTTTCTGATTATCCTGGCCAGGATTTTGGAAACTGAATATGAAATTATTGTATTGTCACGGGTCCTTTACATGTATACAAAGTTTCAAGTCTATCCTATGTTTCTAAGTGGGTGAAAATCGTGTTCAAAGATTCCGTTACATAAATACAAAGACACTTTTTTTTATTTTCTGATGATTCTGGCAAGGATTGTAGAAAATAAATATGACATTATTGTATTGTCACGGGTCCTTTACAAGTAAACAAAATTTCAAGTCGATCCAATTATTTTAAGTGGGTGAAAAACGCGTTGAAAGATTCAGTTACATAGATAGATAGATACATAGATACATGTCAAGCTAATATAAAGCGTGTAAAAATGAATGTTTGTTTGTTTGTTCGTTTGTTCGTACTTTATGCGCGGCCATACCGTTGATCCGATTGTGATGGGGCTTTTTGCAAAATATTCAGAAGATTCTCGGGATGAACATAGGCTATAGGAGACTTGTGATACTCAACTCCTAAGCCCTTAAAAATCGCCCTTTGTAGTGGAAAACATGAAAAAAAGTAGCTCTTCGGACGCTTAAATGGCTTACGCTGTCTGAACCATAACAAATACACAAAATTAATGTAACGGAATTGAATACCTCAAAAAGCTCTTCAAAAAAGTCCGCGACAGCATATGTTTATCTCTTACGGATAACTCACAATAACCATTTTTAGGCGTAGCAGCGCACGCCGGGTATGAGCTAGTAATAATATAAAATCAATGTTATAGACGTTTCCTGTACCAGGATATTCATTTATTCATTCTGATAGGATTTTCGGCTGTTTTTAAAAAAAAACAATCATTCGCAAGAAAGATAAGCCTACTATTATAAAAGACTCGATGAACATGTTCATGTTTTCGCCCAGGAGAAGACTACAAAGTCTATGACTGGATATAATCTATAATATCTATTGTGATGAAACCAACTGGAAGCTGGCATTTCCAGTTCAAGCATTTAAAAAGATTTTCCATAACAAAGTCTTAAAAATCAGGCTAATGCATTGATACGAGAGGAGATATTTTACAGAAATAACGGCGAAATCGTTAAACGTGTTTTTGTCGACCTAGAAAATATGTTAGAAATATTATAACTTCTTGTTCGGCTTTTCCCCATTTATAGGTTTGCCGTCTTCAGTTTCCAGTTATTTCTACAATTCCACTCCCCTTCTTCCAAATTCCTATCATCCATTATAGTTCTGACATTGGTTCTCCATTTCCATCTTGGTCTGCGACGTTTATTTCTTTCAGGGGGATGACCATTAGTGTATATTTTTGGCCATCTTTCATTTTACGTTCTTTGTACATGGCCATGCCATTTAAGAGTTTGATTTTCAATCCTCTTAACAACAGATGTGGTAACATTCATTTCTCTCCAAGGGAATTAATTTATTTTATCCTGTCTTGTTTTTGAAGGCTTCTTCTAAGATAATCAAATTCAAGTGTTCTAATTTTATTCTTTTGTAATTCCGTCAAAGACCAAGTTTCCACATTTCCATATGACAAAGTATTCTGTATTATGCTCTTATAAATTTTCATTTTAGTTTCCTTTGTAATGTATTTGTTCCAAATTATTCTATGTAATGTCTCAGTTGCATTTTTTGCCATTGCAATTTTAGTTTGTACATATTTTTCACGTGTAATTATTGACCCAATATATTAAAAAAAATTCACATTCTTTATCTTCCCTGTTTCGAGTATGAGATCATCCACATCCTTTCCCAAACACATATATTCTGTTTTTGTAAATTTATATTCAGTCCCCATTTTGTATATTCTTCCATTAGTTCATTTATCATATATCTCATATCATCTTCATCCCCTGCAAAAATTATTTGATCATCTGCAAACATTAACGAATGTAGTATTTTTCCACCTGTAGGAATACCCATTTCAGAGCATTTTTTATAGCCTACCATAAATTAAAAGCCTGGTCTTGATAAATATTAAAAAGAATTGGCGATAAACTGCATCCCTGCTTAAGACCTTTATTCACTGTGAATTCCTCTGTTAATTTCTTCTGTATTTTTACTTTAGCTTTTGTATTACTATAGATCCTCCTAACAATATTAATCCATTTATCACGTAGCCTTTATTCATATTTCTCATTGCCGTCCGTAACAACTGTCGAGGTACACTGTCATATGCCATCTCTAAATCAATAAAGGTCATATGTAGTTTATGTTTTTTGCTAGGATTTTCTCTTGTAATTGTCTAATGCAGAAAATATTATCAATACATGATCTTCCACTCCGAAATCCACGTTATTCTTCTATCAAGTCATCTTTTATCTCCTTGAGTTTAAAATTTATAATTTTACTAAAAATCCTAGCTGTTGAAGATAAAACACTTACACCTCTATAATTGGAACAAGGGTTTTATCACCTTTTTAAAAAAATAGGAATAAGGTAGATACATTCCAATCTTTTGGGATATCGTCTCCAATTTCAATTTTATTATACATTTTTGTTAAAACGATTACTAAAATATCTCCTCCATGATTTAGAAATTTGGTCTGAATATTTCCTGGTCCTGGTGCTCTCCCGTTTTTTTGCCTCTTTCAAAGCTCTTTTTACTTCATCTGCTATTATCTCTGGGGTGTCAAATTTATATTCGACATCCGTATCTTGAAGTTGAAACTCATATCTATTATCTTGAAGTAAACCTTTATAATGTTGCTTCCATTCTGATGGTCTTATTAACTGAATATTAATCTTATTTCTTTCTGGTTTCCTGATATTTTGTAATGTTTTCCAAGCTTTTTTAGATCTAGCATATCCAATCGAATGATCTATATTCGAGCATATATTATTCCAGTATTCATTTTCTGTTCTTCTCACTTCCACCTTTGTTTTATGTTTTAAAGTGATAGTCCTATATTCATTTCGAGATGTTATTGAGTGATCTGATAATCATTTCATCCGTGCTTTCTCTTTTCTTTCTACTAATTTTTAATATCACGATTGAACCATTCATTATTTCTTTTTAATTCTATATTTTCTACCCCAAGTGCTTCTAAAGCTGCTGATTGTATACTTTCCTTTAATTGATCATACATTTCTACTGCATATTTATTTATATTTAAATTAAGTATTTGTTTTAATCTTGTTTGAAGAAGATTTTTTATACTCTCATCATAGAGTAAACTTACTTTATACCTTTGTTCGTTCAAAACGATTATTATTCCTAATATCCCACTAATATGTCGGTAGGTCGAAGAAGAGATGGATACAACTTTTCAATTGAAATCTACAAACCGGGACGAACCTTAAAGGGTTAACTTTCTGATGCTTCCGAGTTATCTTTCACACTTGTAGTATTCTCTCCAGGCATGGCGGAATTGTAATCCATTTAAGTTGGGGCTCTTGGAAAGTGGAATTATGTTACCCCGATGCATGATAGGTGATTAATGACAATGAAGCACCAGGAGAGCTGATGATATTCTAATAATTATTGGAATAGGTGTGAAACCAATTAAGGATGTTCAGAACTTATTAAGAACTAGCTAATACCTGCTTGCGCCGCTACACCTAAATGAATTAAATGTGTTTTTATCTTTAGTTGAATAAGTAAATAGAAATAATTATATAAATTTATATCGTAACTATTTTTAGATACCCCGTACTGATTACCTGGCGTTGCCCTAGAATCTACTTTATCACGATCTTCTTGGCATCAATAACCTGAAAAACAAAAATGGCTATTGTGAGTTATCCGTAAAACATAGACATGCTGTCGCGGACCTTTTTGTATTTTTTGAGATATTCAATTCTGTGTAGGCCTACATTAATTTGCTGTATTTGTTATGGTTTAGGCCAATGTAAGCCATTTAAGCGTTCAAAAAGCTACTTTTTAGTGCACCGATGCTTAGCTCCAGCCCTACAGTATGTGGGCATATGGAAATGTGTTATATACGTTAATTTTCCCAAAAATATTTCTCTAAATGATGGTATTAACCCCATTCAAATCGGCCAAGTAGCCTTAGAGTCCATAAAAGACGGACAGAGTAACAGACGTTCATATTTTATAAAGATTATCCTCAACTAGTATGGTACAGTACAATGATCCAGAATAACATCAGTGAAGAATTCATTCCAATAATAGAAGAGAAGAATTTGGCACATACGCTTGAAAATATAAACCTTGTACTCATGCCCGTTATAAAACCAGGTTGAAGGATGAAATGAACTCCCTATTATTGAAGTTCTGTGATATACAAGGTACCCAACTGTCCATGCCTATTGCACTATCACATGGGCAGATGAAATGAAATGGATGACAATACTACGGAGAAGTGGTGGTATTAAGTTTTTGGCAGGAGAAAATGGGAGAAACGCCGAGAAAAACCTGCCCTGACTCTCATTGGTCCACCACAAACATCACTTGGATTGACTGACAAGGGAACTGTCAACCATTTCATGCCGAAACCTACCTCGACATTTCTTCCAGAGAAGCGCTGTTATGTGCCAAGGCCGTGTCCAAAAAACAGTTTTTAACTGCAAGGTATTGAAATCCAGCGCCGGAACTCTCATTTAAACTATAGGGAAATAATACAACTCGTGAATTGGTAGATTGGATAATCCTCATTACCTGCCGTCCCGCGTCACTTCACTCCACTCTTATTCATACAGGGGATTCATCTGCTCCATTGCTGGAATCTAACTTCTGTATGTGTGCCTTACAGTTAAAAATGGTAAGTAAAGTAAAGTGTTCCCACAACAGACCCGGAGGCCCTTGGGGTAGTAGGAGGTTAAGGCTCCCACTTTTTCTAGACAATCGGCACTTTATGTCAGCCGGGTTGTCAGTCCTGCGTGACGGCCGCCTTTACCCCCAGAGCAAGCGTCCGGTACTCATTTCCGTTAGAGGCTGAGTCGACCCCAGGGTCATAGTGCCGCCAGAGGATTTGGGTCAGTTTAAAAATCCTGACCCCAACGGGACTTGAACCCTCGACCCTCCGGCTTGTAGCTCAGTGCCTTAACCACTACGCTACGGCGTGCCCATTAAAGTAGTCCCACTACAGGCCTCAGGAGGCCTTTGGGGTAGGAGGAGGTTAAGGCTTCCACTTTTTCTAGACAATCGGCACTTGATGTCAGCCCGGTTGTCAGCCCTGCGTGACGGCCGCCTTTACCCCAGAGCAAGCGTCTGGTACTCATTTCCGTTAGAGGCTGAGTCGACCCCAGGGCCATAGTGCCTCACCCCACCGGGACTTGAACCGTCGACCTTCCTGCTTGTAATGGTAGATACTTTTTTTTTTTTTTTGACACGGTCGTGGTATATCACAACACTTTTCTGGAAGAAATTTAAAGGTAGGTTTCGGTGTGCAATGTGAACTTGGGATCCAGCGTTGGAGTGCGAGTGTCTAACCATTAGAGACTGCTTAATTAATGATTTATGTATTTAGTTGGAAAAAACTCACGCACGTTTCTTGTATGCATTTTTTTCGTTTCCCATGATAATAACATTCACTACATATGTATTCTCTCTATTGCAAGATTTAAACGAGGTGAACATTCATTGCTAGACTCATTGAAAAATCTATAATTATCCATTCAGTTTATTCGAAATCATTTCTGTTCCCATTGTACTTTTCCAAAACCACTATTGTCCACATAATTTTATTCAGTTTCTTCAATTTGGTCCAAAATTTACTTACTTTTTTTTGTAAACAAAGGCATAAATCGTCTGTCTAAAACCTCGTTGCTATATCTAATTTCTTTTTTAATTTTCAGGAGAGTTCAATTAAGTTTTGTTTGTTACCCAGTTCATGATAATGCCACTGTTTTGAGGAAGGTGGTTTAATACTTATTGGCAATAAAATGTATAATTTTGTGCGTGTAACTGAAACAGAAGAGGAGTTGGAACACCGTGGGTAAAAAAAAGTGGGGTTAGAACAACCTGGTTCTAAGCAGACGAAATATAAAATTTAGTCAAATATTGGCATTAGAAGATTTCGAGTTATAAGGACATGGTCCATAACTGGTGTTTTCCCCAGACGTTTCTCCCTCGGCTACGGAGGTCATCTTCAGTGGCGAGTTATTCTAGGTAATGTTCTCTGGTCGGAAGCTCGGCTGTGTATGAGCGGCAGACTGTCGAGCTTCCGATCAGAGTACATTATCTAGAACTCGCAATGAAAATGCCCTCCGAAGCCGAAGAAGAAACGTCTGGCGAAAATCCAGTTAAGATCACGGCCTTATAGCCCGAAACCTTCTAACGCAATGACTTCCGGCCATGAAAGACTGCATTTTTACAATTACTTGCATATTTTTCTTAAATTCCCACAACCCTTCCTTCATGAACAAAGCAAGTTTTAGAATAAAATTAACCATTAATTGTTGAGAGGATACTTTATTAGCTAATTACAAACCAAAGGAGACAGGACTGTTGGTAGACCGAAAAAAGAGATGGATTGAACTTTTTGAATGAGAATCTATGAGACCGGAACAAGCCTCTTGGGCTTAATCCGTAATTGTTGACGATGATTATGACGATACTTTATTAGTAGAGGACAGGTTACAAAATTGTTTTGGCAGAGCTGCCAATTTGTTATTCATATTGGCCCTGTTTGAATTTCTAATGCATTATTATATATTATCTAACTTATTGGATCTCCATTGTGCATAAATAATAACGTCAAGATTATAAGAGGGGCATGGAAACTCCTTGTCGGGAAATCAGAGGGCAAGCGCCCCATATGTAGGCCAAATATGAGATGGGAGAATAAAATTAACAATGATTTAAGGGAAATGTATTATACAGAGGCCCTCCATGGTATCTTTACCTTGTCGTGGTGGAGTGGCTTGTGTGCTTAAATGATCCTGAGAGCTATGCCGGCGGTAGCATTGCTGCCGATAGGGTTACCCATGCCGGACTGGTCGAAGGTGATAAGCCAGACGAAATAAGTACCTTGGTCGAAAGAGTGACGATCTTTCACCGTAAAAATACAACCGTCAAGAAATGCGGACATGGGTTCTACTGGGGTAAAATTTTCCGGAGGTCTAATAGTCCCCCATTCGGTTCTCCGGGCGGGGACTACTTCAGGGAACCCATTCCAAAGGCTCAAACACAGGGACATGTTCCTAGGAACATGGAATGTTAGGACTTTATACAATAGCGGGGCACTAGAGATATTAACGCGGGAATTGGATAAATCGCCCTTGGATATAGTCGCTTTACAGGAAGTTAGGTGGCCAGGAGAAGGTAGTCAGGAATCAGGAAGCTTTGCATTATACTATGGGGGTGCAGAAAGACCTGCATTTGGAACGGGTTTTTTAGTCAGAAGGAGGATCCTATCCGCTATCCGAGATATTAAGTTTGTTAGTGATAGGATATCATACATAATTCTAAAGGGTAAACGACATGATTTTATAATTGTAAATGTACATGCCCCCACAGAAGATAAAGATGACAAGATCAAGGATGAGTTCTATGAAGAATTAGAATGCTTATTTGATAGCCTTTCACGATATCATATGAAAATTGTCTTAGGAGATTTTAATGCAAAAGTGGGGCGGGAAGATATATTCAAACCAACAATAGGCAAATTCAGTCTTCATGAAGATAGTAACGACAACGGGGTTAGATTAGTCACATTTGCCACATCAAAGAATCTCATTGTTAAGAGCACAACATTTCAGCATAAGGATATTCATAAATACACCTGGACGTCCCCAGATGGAGAAACTCGGAACCAGATAGATCATGTATTAGTGGATAAACGCTGGCACAGTAGCATCATTGATATTAGATCAGTTAGAGGGACAGACTGCAATTCAGATCATCATCTGGTCAGGGTGAAAATCAGACAACGGCTATCGCTTATGAGAGGAACAAACGCTAAAGATGATTCTGTAAAATATGAATTAAAAAACTTGAAAAATGATGAAATGCGGCAAGAATACCAAATCAAAATTGCTAATAGATTTGAAGTACTGGAATCTTCAGATGACAATGTGGCAAACGAAGAAGAAACTGATATAAATAAAGAATGGGAGGCTATAAGAGATACTATTAAATTGTCAGCATCAGAAAGCATTGGTTGTTTAAAAAAGAGGCAAAACAAGAAATGGTTTGATGAGGAATGTGCCGACATTGTAAAGAAAAGAAAGCTAGCAAAAATGAAATGGTTACACGAGCCAAATGAGGTAAATTTAGAGCAATTGGGTAGTGTTAGACGGGAAACCACCAAGTTACTAAAGAGTAAAAAGAGGGAATATTTGAGAGAGAAGATTAATGATCTTGAAATGAATGCAAAAAATAGGAACATTAGAGAATTATATCAGGGAATTAGTATAGAGAAGAAAGGGTTTCAGGCTAGAACAAACATAATTCGGAATGAAAATGGGGATATGATTGCAGATTCCAAAGAGTATATTAAATAGATGGAAAAGTTATTTTAATCAGCTATTAAATGTACATACAGAACAGGACATTGAGGAGGATAAGTTACAGACAGCAGAAATGCTAGTCGCAGAGCCAAGTGCATTAGAGGTTGAAATGGCGATTGAAAAATTGAAGATGTATAAAGCATCAGGTTCAGATGAGATCCCAGCAGAACTGATAAAATCAGGGGGAGAAAAATTGATGGACAAGATACGCTGGTTGCTTAGTATGATTTGGGAAAAAGAAGCTCTTCCAGATGAATGGAAGGAATCAATTATCGTACCAATTTATAAGAAAGGAGATAAAACTGATTGCAACAACTATAGGGGCATCTCATTACTTTCAACTTCGTACAAAATTCTAACAAATATATTAGTAAGCAGACTTACTCCCTATATTGATGACATTCTAGGAGATCATCAATGTGCATTTAGAAGAAACAGGTCTACAACAGATCAGATTTTTAGTATAAGACAGATTTTAGAAAAGAAATGGGAATATAATGGTACTGTACATCAACTATATGTAGACTTCAAAAAAGCATATGATTCAATTAAGAGGGAGAAGTTATATAGTATCCTGCTGGAGTTCGGAATTCCTAAAAAGTTAGTTAGACTTATACGAATGTGTCTAAATGGCTCAACGAGTAGGGTGCGTGTAGGCAAACAGTTTTCAGACACTTTTGAAATCCAGAATGGGTTGAAGCAAGGAGATGCACTATCTCCTCTACTATTTAATTTTGTACTAGAGCATGCCATTAAATCTTTAGAGAATGAGGAAGGCTTACAACTGAATGGTATTAATAAGCTGTTAGTTTATGCTGATGATGTAGTACTACTGGCCGATAGCGAGGAGATACTAAAGGCCAACACGCACACACTATTGAGTAACACTAAGAAATTAGGACTGGAAGTAAATATCAGTAAAACTAAATATATGGTCACACGTAGAAATACATTATATAATGGAAATGGACAGCTAATGACAAATGAGGGAAATTTTGAGGAATTGGCTGAATTCAAATACCTAGGAACAATAATCACAAATAGGAATGAGATGCACAAAGAAATTAAACATAGGCTCAATTCTGGAAATGCATGCTATTATGCATTGCAGAGACTTTTGATGTCCCAACTCCTTTCAAAAAACGTTAAGCTGAAAATATATAAAACTATTATTCTACCAGTTATATTATATGGGTGCGAAACATGGACTCTTACTTTAAGGGAGGAAAGGAGATTACGAGTATTTGAGAATAAAGTTCTTAGGAAAATTTTTGGACCAAAGAGAGATGAACAGACAGGTGAATGGAGAAGACTACATAACAATGAACTACATGGTCTTTATAGGAAGCCAGATATAATAAGAACAGTTAAGTCCCGTAGACTGCGATGGGCAGGACATGTTGCGCGTATGGGGAATGAAAGACGTGCATGGAAACTTCTTGTAGGAAAGCCAGAAGGAAAACGCCCAGTTGGTAGACCAAGAATGAGGTGGGAGAACAACATTAACTATGATTTGAGGGAAGTAGATTATACAGGGAATGATTGGAAAGCATTAGCTCAGGATAGGGATGTATGGAGAGCTTATGTCCGTGCGGCCATGAACCTACGGGTTCGATAGTGCCAGTGAGTAAGTAAGTAAGTAAGTAAGTATATATATTCATGCCGCGCGGACATAAGCTCTCCATATATCCCTATCCCGAGATAATGCTTTCCAATCATTCCCTGTATAATCTACTTCCCTCAAATCATGGTTCATTTTATTTTCCCACCTCATTCTTGGTCTACCAACTGGGCGTTTTCCCTCTGGTTTTCCTACAAGAAGTTCCATGTACGTCTTTCATTCCCCATTCGTGCCACATGTCCTGCTCATCGCAGTCTACGAGACTTAACTTTTCTCATTATATCTGGCTTCGTATAAAGACAATGAAGTTCACTGTTATGTAGTCTTCTCCATTCACCTGTCTGTTCATCTCTCTTTGGTCCAAACATTTTGCTAAGAACTTTATTCTCAAATACTCATAATCTCCTTTTCTTCCTTAAAGTTAGACTCCATGTTTCGCATCCATATAATATAACTGAGAGGATAATAATTTTAATGGGTTCCACTGGGGTAGAATTTTCCTGAGGTCAAATAGTCCCCCATTCGGTTCTCCGGGCGGGGACTACTTCAGCGAACTCATGCCAAAGCAAATCAATACACGATAATAATAATAATAATAATAATAATAATAATAATAATAATAGTAATAATAATAGTAATAAAATGTATGGTCACGTAAAAAGAATGACAGAAGACAGATTCCCAAGAAGAATTCTAGAATTGGTGCCACTTGGTAGAAAAAGAAGAGGACGGCCAAAATAACGTGGATTGATGTCGTTTTGTCAGTATGGCAGAAAAAAATATAATTGAACGATGGAGATGGGAATGACAGAGGGATGTGAATCTACTGTTAGTAGATTAATTGGGCGCAGGAAGATGTCAAACGCAGTGAAACCTGTGAAATAAATAAATAAATATAATAATAATAATAACAATAATAATACTTCATAACAGGTATAATAGGGCCTATGGCCCGCGCCACCTTCATGTTTCTTCCATTTGGCCCGCGATACAAAGAAGTTTGGGCGGCTTTGTTCTATACCTTATTGAACAAAGGGGAATTCCAACCTGCTTATTAAAATCATCGAAGACATCTATTTAGACAACAAAATTCAAGTTCGTATTAATGGTCAATTATTAACATTCAATACGGATAATAATTTCTGGAATCAGACAGGGCGACTCTTTGAGTCCATTATTAATCAACTTTATTATGGATGAAATAATAAGACATATGATAAAACGTGTGAAAAATGAAGAATTGTGAATTATAAATAATTTGTTTGCAGATGATTCAGTACTATTGGCGGAAAGTGAAGATGACCTTCAACGATTATTACATATAAATTTAACCTAACAGCTAAAAGATTTATTTAAAAATTTCACATAAAAAGATTATCTGTATGATAACATCTAAAGAACCCAAAATATGTAAATTGGAAGTAGATGGTAAAACTATTCAACCAAGAAATGGTATTCAAATATTTAGGAATAACAAGTTACGGGAATATAGACGAGGAAGTCAGACAACAGGTTATTAAAAGGAATCAAATTGCTGGATGTCTTAATTATACAATTTGGAAAATTAAACATTTAAAAGCAGACACTACGGCCAGAATTTATAAAACAGTAGTAAGACCTATTATAACTTATCAGTTATCAGGCAGAAACAAGACCAGATACTGTAACAACAAAAGATTATGGAAACAACAGAAATTGAAATACATCGTAAAATTGTGGGGGAAACTTTATGGGATAGAGAAGGGAGTGAAAATATAGGAGATATTAAAGAATGGATATATAGGGGGAAACAAGAATGGGATGCGCATATAAGCAGGATGGATAGCAGTATAATTGTCAACACTGCAAGAGATAATCTACCTAGGGGAAGAAGACAACAGGGACGTTCCAGAAAAGCGGTGTTGATAGTATTTCCATTGAAATTTTAATTTTATTTTAATGTGTCCAAATCATCTCAATTTTCGTTCTTCAATAATAATAATAATGATATTCTTTTTCTTCACCTCACGGGCTAGGCAAATTGCCTGTTCCGCCTCACAGTTGTTCTGTCCATCTTTTCACTGGCCTTCCTACATTCCTTGAACCTCTTGGCTTGTAGTTGAATGCTGATCTTGGTAATCTTGATACATTCATTCTTTCCACATGTGTAAACCATTTCTCTCTATATTCTCTGATTTTCTCATCTAATGGATATATCTTCATTCCTTATCCGATCCAATCTTGTGCAGCCTTTTGTTCTTCTAAGGAAGTTCATTTCTGCGCGTTGTATTCTACTTTGTAATTTTTTTGGTCATTACCCAAGTTTCGCTCCCATAAAATAATGCAGGAACTGCCAATGTTTTATAAAACTTCAATCTAGTATCTCTTCTTGTTTTATTCTTTAATGTTTTATGTATAGTTCCGCATATCATTTGGAATTTCCACAGTTGCATATGTATGTCTCTTTCAGTTTTTGTGTTTATAGTAAAATTACAACCCAAATAATTAAAATTTGTTACCTGTTCCAGAGGTTTGTTGTCTATTACTGTTTTTGATTTTATATGATCGTTTCCCCAAAATGCCATTATTTTTGTTTTTTCTTTTGATATTTTGAAATTATATTTTTGGCATAGCCTAACTGATTTAATTGATGTAAAGAGTACTGCAATTTATTTTCATTTTCTTGAATAATAACCACATACATTAAAACGTTTAATATTTTAAAATGGTCCATTCGTATACCTATATTAACAATACTTTTCCAATTTTGGATGATGTCATTAATATATAGATTAAAAAGAGTACATGTTAAACTACACCCTTGTCTTACACCTCTATTTATTAAAATAGCTTCGGTCTTTGATGTGCCTATATTTATTATAATTTGAGACTTTACATACAAACTTTTTATCACATAAATTAATTTTGCGGGGTAGCCATGTATTTCCATTATTTTCCATAATTTATCTCTATCAACACGAACAAATTCCTTCTCAAAATCAATAAAAGCAACATGCGTCTGTAGGTTATGTTCTCTTCTTTTTTCAAATATTTGTTGTAATATGAATACATTATTTGTTGATCGCCCCGTTCTAAAACCATTTTGTTCTTCTTCAAGTATTGCTTCTGCGATTATTTTAAGCCATTTATTTATAACCCTTGCATAGATTTTATAAATTGAATTAAGTAGGCTAATTCCTCTATAGTTCTCACATTCTCTTTTATCTCCTTTCTTAAATAACGATATGACTTCAGCTATATTCCAACTTTTTGGTATTCTGCAGTTTCTCCAACATTCATTAAACAAATGCAATATTCTCCAATGTAGAAATGTTACACCATATTTTAGAAGCTCCATATTTATCTGATCAGGACCAGATGCTTTTCTATTTTTGGTTTCTTTTAAGGATTCATTAAGTTCATCAAATTTAATCATATCAGTTTGAATTTCTCCTGTTTCATTATCTGGATACGATTCTTGTTTTTCTTCGTCTTCTTCTTTTTCTTCTTTACACCATACATTTTAATAGTGTTCTGTCCATCTTTCTTTGTTAACAACATCTATCTTTGCAGTATCCTTTTCTGATTTATTTAAAAGTTTTATAACTTTGTATGCAAAATTTTGTCTGTCATGAATATCATTTTCTATTTCACTTATAAAATTATTCCAAGAATGTTGATGAGCTGTCCTAATAATTTGTTTTGCTATGTTCCTTTTTTCCACATATTGTTGTCTCGATTATTCTGTTTTTTTGTTGAAGCCACTGTTTATATGAATTTTGTTTTTCTTTAATTGCCAGTTCAATTTCTTCATCCAAAATTCTTACTCCTTTTCTGCTTCTAATTTATCTTTTTTTCCCTATTGCTTCCTGGGCTGCCTTTTCAATGCACTTTTTAATATTATTCCATGCATCATCTAATATATCGCTAGTTGGTGTATGCATGATGTATTGTTGTAGTCTTTGTTGATATAATTTTCTTATGCTTTCCTCTTGCAAAAGGTATACTTTATATACTTCTTCATTTGTTGATTTATTCCTGATTTTACTTTTTTTTTTCATCTCGACCATCATTTAAATTTGTCCATAACCAAAAAATGGTCGGAATCGATATCGCAGCCTCTATATATCTGTACATCTTGCAGTTGTTGTCTTAATTTATCATTAATTAGAATATAGTATATTATTGTTCTGAGTCCTCTTGCGCTCCATGTGTATTTATTTATATATCGTTTTTTGAAATACGTGTTAGTAATAATATATAATAATAATAATAATAATAATAATAATAATAATAATTTATCTATTGCTAATAACTTATTATTTTTGGAGGCGATCGTTAAAGAATTTCAAGAAGGGATAAAGTCAGAAACAGCACAATAAGGGATATTATACAAGTTGAAAAAACATATTAGAAAAAAATAGAAGAAACACGTTTGAAATGGTATGGACTCCTCATAAGAATGGTAGAATATAGAGTACCAAAGAAGATCCTTGATTGGAAAGCTAATTGGAGAAGTGGAAGAGGCAGACCTATAGAACGTTGGATAGATGGAATGAGGAGAAGTATGGAAACTAGAGATTTGAAGGAAGGAGATGCTTGAGACTGGAAGCTCTAGCGACAAATCACTGTGGGTCGAAGGAGAAACACTGTATTGTGGAATATTCCTAATAAAAAATAATATTAATAATCTATTGCTAATAACATGTTAGCTAGGCATGGATTACTGGAGAAAATAATCACTGAAATCCGGATTAGAAAAAAATGGAAAATTTGAAATTAAGAAAGTTGATAGAAATATGTTAGACAATTAAAGAAAGACGAATATGATGAGAGAATGACATCTGATAGAATCTTGGAGTGAAAGAAGATCGGGAAAGAAGAAATGGAAGCCCTAAATGAGGTAGGGTGGTTGATGTGAGAAGTATGAGTGAACTGAGACTTAAAGATGAGGATGTTGAGGAAAGCTATAGATGGAGAAGATGAATTTCTTGAGGGTGACGGAAAATCATTCTATTGTGGATACATTAAAAAATAATAATAATAATAATAATTTTTATAGAGTGGTAGATTTAAAGCAATAAGGTCTTATTATTGACTTAGCGAGTGGAATAATATCTACAGAGATTGTTATGAAAGTTTTATAAAAGTAAATAGTGTAAACTAAAAAAAAATATTAAAATAAAATCATAATTATATGTTAAGAAGGGATGGGGACCGGGATGAGTTAACTGTGAACTTACGTACGCATGCACTGTACTATCTTTGAGGTGTACTATGAGACTAGACTTTGAATGTAAATAAACCAGTGCTTCGATGAGAAAATCCGATAGTTATGAAAACGGAAGCAGTACGTTATAATTTAATTAACACACTGCAGTTATTCTACCTTTAATGACATAGTTCCTACTTCTTACGTAATCTGTTTGTACTGACAGCGTACGGGTGGCTTAAATGCACTGAGGTCACGTTGTCGAACCGTAATATGTCTAGGTGTAGTCGTAAGACATCCTGTTCTCTAAGCATAATTATAACTAGAGATGAAACCTCACCTTCCAATGACGCGAAGTTGACTAAGCTTCAAGCATACAGTAGAGGTCACTCTGAACAGCGGTCAGATGTAAACTTAGGACTTATAAAGTATATTTCGGCGGAATATAAATGTTGCGCCTGACGGTTCGGATCATCTGGAGTGAAATGTAACTAATGAAAAGTGGTTATTCCAAACTATTGCTGTAACCAGACGGTGCAGAAAACTATTCTATACCGTGATCCTAACATAAACAAAGGCAAATTGTATCCTTCCGCCATTCGCGCCACAATTACTGTCACATTGACAGGGAGCACATGTGAAGTATATAACACATGTGATCGTTGAATGGACTAGATTACAAGAAAGCTGGTGAGATTTTTTCAGTGAACCTGTGAAATTAATTTAAAATAACTGTTTTGTTTACTACTAGACATAAGTTTGCCAGACTTGTGTTTTAAAAATTTAGATGGCGACACAGCAACAGAAGACTCTACACTTTCAGTCATTTTGTTGCATCAGAATCGACGGAAGCATGACTCAAATGCATCATTCATATGCAGTAAACTATTTTAAGCTGTGATTACTGATTAGGTATGTTTTAAAATATTTTCTCTATTTTGAATATTATTATTATTTTTATTCACGAAGAATAACAAGTATATTCAGAGGACATATTTTAATTTAACGAATGAAATCACCTTTTCACGTACTTATTGCATCTACATCGTACGTCGGTGTCCATAACCAATGAAAAGCGAGCAGGTCGCATGGTTTTGTTTTGACGAGGATTACTTTAAGGACGGATAGCCTTTAACTCCTTTCCTTCTTACGTCATGTTCAATGCTCGGACTAATCATACGCAGATATCGTGTTTACGAAGGAATTATTCCATCTCTGGTTATAACGAAGTCACTACCACTATCGAACAGGGAGGTTCATATCGTGCGATTATAAACTCTCGATACATTCCTATCCTGAGCTAATATACCTCAGTGGAACCCGTGTCCGCGTTTCTTGGCAGTTATAATTTTACTGTAAATGATCGTCACTCTTTCGACCAAGGTACCTCTTTTAAATTGGCTTATCGCCTTTGGCCTGTCCGGAATGGATAAGCCTTCCTGCAGCAATGCTACCGCCAGCATAGCTCACGGGGTCATTTAAACACGCAAGTCACTCCTCTACGAACAAGTAAAGATACCATCATTACACACAACTCGTCAAGTTTCACGGAAAAAATATCTCGTGCAGAGCTGTATAAATATCGTAACTTGATAACTAGGGGCGGATTCCTATAACATGTCATATTTTTGTACATGTATTTTGAGTTTTGAGTAAATAAATAACATTTAGTTTATATAGGTCTTCTGATGACAATATAATGATTTTGGTTGTATTTAATATGTTTTTATAAATATTATTCCCTGAGAGTAGTTAATAATATCAAGAATTAATAGTTATCTAAGTAAAAAAAATATATATTCAAGTCGACGTTTTAGTCTTCCTATTTGAGTTCATTTTCAAGACATTTGCATGGTTGTTTATAATACATAGTTACCATCACCAAGACATTTTTTTTACAAATTTAAATGAACAAATTAAAAATTCCAATTTATGATTAAAAATATTTTAAAAGGGATCAACCATTGTTTCAACCATTCACCTAAATAAATGCTTTATTTTTTTTAATGCCATTTCTGCTATTAATATTTTGTGGTAATTATTTTCTTTGTGTAAAATTAAATGGGATGACAAAAATTTTACACAAAGAAAATAATGACACAAAAGATTAATAGCAGAAATGGCCTATATAAAAAAGAACAAAATAAAGCAAATAAACAAAAATATTTAAGTGAATGGTGTGAAACATATGATTCCTTGTTAAAATATTTTTAATCTTAAATTAGAATTTTTATTGTGTCTAAAAGTCATTTCGCTTGTTTTTAGAGTTTGGTCATATTTGATAAGCTGAAAGGCTAAACTAGTCAGCCGCGGTGGTCTAGTGGCTATGTTCTCTGTCTCTAGTCTCGAGGTTCACAGGTAAAGCTGGTCGGGGTCAATGGATTTTACGAAGAAAAATCCATGGAACGAGTCATCCAGGAGGGGTTATAAACCATGGATCCTGAATCTGAAGATTTTAGGGTCGTAAAAGGAATCTCAGACCTGAATAAAAAATCCCTCTAAGCAAAATTTAACCGATCTTTCTCGATCCGAGTTTCTTATTATATGTCTCCTCGAGGCGATGTACTCGCTGACATCTATAGGGAAATAAGCTTAATTAAATTAATCTGGTTAAGAAACTTGCTACTAGGGGAGTACCCATGTCTCCAGCGGGACGAATGAGTATCATTAAATGAAGAATGCAAACGTTTCTCGCGATTCAGAATACTGTAATTCAGATAATTATATCCGACTTTTTTATTTTCAGTCTCAATATTACTTGTAATTTGAATCCTTACCCATCCCTCTGATGGCACTGATTTATAATCCTGGAGGACGAAGATCGGTGGGAAGACCAAGAAAGCTGGGCTGAACAGATGTGAGATCGGAACAGGCAAAGACCTAATCTATGAAGGATGATGATGATGATTTTAATCCTAATATTAATAATTAGTGAGATCGGAACAGGCAAAGACCTAATCCGTGAAGGATGAAGATGATGATGATGATGATGTTAGTAATTATAGCTTTATTAGATTCCAGTTTAGTTCAGTTTGGTAACCTGTGTGTTTCTATATCAAATATTAAATTTTAAGAACAAAGTTTTTTTTATGTTATATCCGGTCATTCTAATTAAGTAACCAACTAACTGGCACTATCGAACCCGCAGGTTCATGGCCACGCAGACATACTCTCCATATATCCATATCCTGAGCTAATGTTTTCCAATCATCACCTGTATAATCTGTTTTCCTTAAATCATACCTCATTCTTGGTCTACCAACTGACGTTTTCCTTCTGGTTTTCCTACTCAGATGCTTGTATGACTCTCTTTCATTTCCCATTCGTACCATATGCCCTCCCCATCAAAGTCTATGGGACTTAACTGTTCTTATTATATCTGGTTTCCTATAAAGATCATGTAGCTCACTGTTATGAAGTCTTATTCATTCGCCTGTCTGTTCATCTCTCTTTGGTCCAAGAAATGTTCCTAAGAACTCAAATATTCGTAGTCTTTTCTCCTCCCTTAATGTAAATGTCCATGTTTCGCATCCACATAATGGAACTGGGAGAATAACAGTTTTACCGATTACCGATACTCTAATTAACCAAGAAATTTCAAACTAACAACAAGATGAAGTATTTTAATAATCTATACAGGTAAAAAAGTCAAATTCAGAACCGTTTTATTAGAAGTCACACAACTCCAATAAACACAAGATTACAGTTTTATAAGGTTCTTGCAAGACCAGTATTAAGACATGCAAGTGAAGCATGGACAATACGAAGAAGAGATGAATGCCGAATAACAGCAAATGAGATGCGATTTATGCGCCATACAGCAGACTATACAAAGTGACACCATAAAAGAAATGCGGATATTATGGAAGAGTTGGGTATATACAAAATTACAATAACTGGAAAGCCCATCTTCAACGAATGCTATCCAACAGAATTCGAAAAACTATGCTTCGTTACTACCCTCAAGACAAAATATCGCTGGGACATCCAGAAAAGCACTGGATGGAAAATTCGTGACTCGTGAATTTATCTAGAGGATTTGGAAATCAAGAGTGGAATTTTTAGGACTATTTAACGAATACAATTTAGCTGTTTACTCATATATCATTACTTAAATATATCTATTTTAAAATATTTATATATTTAATGTAAACGGCGATGTTAGAAAACAAATAAGAAATGTTAGGTTATGTTTCATTTCTTCATCACTGCAACTTGATCATATTATTTATTGCCAAATAGGATCACAATATTGTAAGAATGCACTCTATTGGAGAAAAAATGAAACACACCAACCTCTACATTATAACCAACATTACAAGTTATTAATGAACTTTTTTTCGGAAACAACTCAGTAAAATCAGTATTTAAAAGCACAATTATTGAATACACAATTATCATATTTATAGGTCGAAGGAATCTGTTCATTATTTGCTATATTCAACGTATTTGTTATAGAGTCAGTCACTGCAAAATAATGCTCTGACCTGTTCAGAATATTAAAAAGGAGCTTGCTTTATTTTGGTAATCAAAATTCGATAATTATTTAGGCGAAACACGACTGTGATTGGTTATAAAACAAAATTCATTGAATCGTAATTGGTCATTGACTCCCATTTGGGACATGAGTTAATGTTAAATAGTCAGCTCGATCCATCCATAGTAATTCTGCCCGAGGGCAGGTCTTTCGCTGCAGTCATAGCATATTTCATGCTATGCTTTGCAGCCTTACTTGGGAATTATAGATGCGGTAGCTTCCCGTTGCTTTACACTCCGATGAAGGATGATGATAATGATAAGGGTGATGGTAATGGTCGGATGATTTTCGGGGACCGTTGGGCCCTAAGCTTCCTGACACATGTGTTACAGGTGAGGAAAAACCCCGAAAAAACCTCACCCAGAAGCCTGTCCCGACCGGGGATCGAACCCGTGCCCGCTGCGTGACAAGGCAGCACGCTACTTCGAAACTACAGCGAAGTCAGCTAAATAATTTAATCTGATTTATATTACCATTAGCCAACGCTGAGATATAATTTTTAAATTTTTGGCGCTATAGAATGTTCATTTAGTCCACTGTGCGCTGACCAGGTTAGAATTCGGGATTGAGAAACGAGATGTGTGGATCATGTGCGATGTGTTTAGATTACGCGCACGCTCAGATCCGCGGATATCCGCGCGGTTAGCTGGGTGCCAAGAGAAGGAAGATGAGCCGCAGTGAGCAGGCGTCACGGCCCCGGGCAAACAGGCTGCGGCAACGTGAACTCATGGCCTCTAGCGTAGGTACGTGTGTGGCAATAACACTTTTTGTGTGGGTGGGTCATGTCAATATTTCCAAACTTACAAACTTTATTCCCATATTTTATACCGTGTTTCGCCGGATTAATGAAATAGTGAGTTGAAAACTATGTTGTGTGTATTCTGTTAATTATTCACTGTATTGTACGATCCAGCTGTGTTCGTTCAAGGGAAACTGTGCTACCAACAACAAATTAATTTTCAGTTTTCAAATTTCTTCTTATTGTTATTAGATACTATTAGTAAAGTAATTTTGACTGCCAATTAAATATTTTTCTATGTATTAATGCTTTAAATATTATATATAATGACAATGTCATTGATGACAGTAATAATAATAATAATAATAATGGTAGTACACATAATATATTCAGTAATAATAATAATAATAATAATAATAATAATAATAATAATAATAATAATAATAATAATAATAATAGTAATAATAATACAACACTAGTAGTTAATGTAATGTAAATAATAATAATAATAATAATATTTTTTGTTAGGAATATTCCACAATATAGTATTTCTCCTTCAACCCAAAGTGATTTGTCGCCAGAGGTTCCTGCCTAAATCGTCGTCTTCCCTCAAATCTCCAGTTTCCATACTTCTCCTCACTCCATCTATCCAACGTTATCTTAGATCTGTCTCTTCCACTTCGTTCATTAGCTTTCCAATCAAGGATGTTCTTTGATATTCTATCTTCTTCCATTCTTATGAGGTGTCCATACCATTTCAAAAGTTTTTCTTCTATTTTTTGTAATATGTTTTTTTTTTTTTCAACTTGCATAATTTCCCTTATTGTGCTGTTTCAGAATTTACCCCTTCTTGAAATTCTTGTCTATCGTCTCCAAAAATCCATTTCTACTGCTAACAGCTTGTTGGCTTGTTTACTACTTACTATCCAGGTTTCGGACCGATATGATGATGATAATAATAATAATAATAATGATAATGATAATATGACATCAGTTATAACTATGGTACTGATAATTTTGGGTAACACAATAAGTTCTTGAATAATATAAATGTCAATAATATTGTTTATTTTAGCCAACTTTTATAACTTTTCAAATTATGTTTCGCCAGGTATTCTTGAAACGTAGGACTTGACACTTTTTTTTGTAGTTGAACCTAAATGTATATAGGATATTTAGAAAGTAGGTATCAACATTTCACAATTTTCCAAGGCGGTAAGTACGTAGAAATTAGGCTAAGTCTAAATATAATTGATTTATATTAAGCAATGTTCTCATATTTATTTTGGAGAAATTCTTAGAATTTTTAAATCAGGAATACTTCCCTTATCGCCAACAAATGTTGCATTATTTATCTCAGGAATGTACGATATAATGTTTAAATATATAAAATGTATTTAATTCCAACTAGCAGGTAAGTTCTGTATGAATGATTTCGACAGATATAAAAATAACAGTTTTGAAATAGTCGTTTACATAATACAGAAAGTGACATGAAAAATATTTTCTATTAATGGGTGTTTCCCAGAAATGTCAAAGTCATCTTATTTTAATAACAATGATAATAATGATATATATTCAACGTTTACACATCTTTCTGTGCCTAAAGTTCTTTATCCTTCTCCACTCGTCCCTATCCATCCACTCCATGTCCTCTAGTCCTCTTCTTCACATTACAGTTCTTAGTTCTTGTGTCTATGAGTTTCGAGGCCTTTATTTCTTTCTTCTTCCAGGTTGACATCATTCCAATGTTTTTGTGGGTAACTTTTATTCTTCTATTCGCCATAAACGCCCATACTTACCAGTTTAACTACTTGTATCTTATATAACCTAGTACTGAATGTTTAATATTCATTTTTCTCTCGTTTGATTTTATTGATATATAGCCTATTTTTTATTTTTTCTTCCAATTTTGAACATCTTGCTGCTATCCTCAAGAAATCCATTTCCATCGATATAAGTTTTTGTTGAATTTACATGCTTCAGCTCCGTATGTGATAGTACTTCTCACTTTTGAATTATGTGTTTGTAATTTATTTTCCTGAATATATGTAGGCCTATGTTCCATCAGACACTATTTAACATTGCTGTTATTGCTCTACCCTTATTTATTTTGATCTTAATGTAATTTTCTTGTCTATCTTCTTTATCTACTTATATCCAATTTTCTTGTCTATTTTCTTTATCTACTTATATCCCCAAATTCTCAAATTCTTCACATCCTCTTAATATTCCCCATTTGATATTCTAATATTATATTAAATTGTGGGTTTCTGTTACACATTCCATATAAAAATTGATAACAATAGTAAGGAAGTTTTTACTGTACAGTTTTATTAAAATAGACTGGTGTTGCACAGCACATGTTGTGTAAGCATAGAACAAACACATATGAATAAATATTTGGGTGAAATGTGTCATCATTAATCAGCATATCTTAAAATACCTCACGTTTACGCAAATCGTGTATAGCTGTTTGGTTCATTTAATTGAATATCTATGGAGTTGGGGGCACGCCGTAGCATAGTTGATTAAGGCAGTACGCTAAAAACCTGAAGGTCGGGTGTTCGAGTTCCGATGGGGTCAGGATTTTTAAACTGACCCAAACATTCTGGTAGCACCACTGACCTGGGGTCGACTCAGCCTCTATCGGAAATGGGCATTAGACGTTTGTTCTGAGCGTAAAGGCGGCCGCCACGCAGGACTGACCCGACTGACATCAAATGCAGATTGTTTTGAAAAAGTGGGAGCCTTAACCTCCTATTATCCCGAGGGTCTCCAATGGCATGTAGTGGGATCACTTTACCTTTTTTTATATAATTAAACAGGGAACACATTTCCATTGACGTATATCCCCAGAGTCATTGGGCGCCATTACTTACCATTTATACTTTTGCTGATATTTTTAACAATTTTAATTTAATATTTTAATTAAAATTCTGCACGGGGGTTTCATGTTAGGACTTAATCTGCAGTCATAGGCCACCAGTTCTAATTAGTTTATTTCTTAATGTAGATATGACAATAAATGTCATTATATGTCAAACAGTCCACCTCTGTGGTTCGAGGTAGCGTGCTGCCTTGTCACGCAGTGGGCCCGGGTTCGATTCCCGGTCGGGACAAGCTTCCTGGGTGAGGTTTTTTTCGAGTTTTTTCCTCATCTGTAGGACAAATGTCAGGAAGGTTTGAGGCCCAAATGGTCCCCGAACATCATCTGACCATCATCATCATCATCATCATTATGATCATCCCACGGTGTGGAAAGCAATGGGAAGCTATCACACATATAATTCCCTAGTAAAGCTGCAAAGCATAGCATGAAAAAGCTATGATTGCAGTGAAGGACTTGCTCTAGGGCAGAACACTATAGAGGGATATGTCAAACATATTAAATGGGAATTGGCTCTTAACAATGAATGAGAGAAAATTTGAATCCGTTAGTTAATGGCCACGCGGGCATAAACTCTCCATACGTCCCTATCATGAGATAATGTTTTCCAATCGTACCCTGCATAAATCTACTTCCCTCAAATCACGGTTAGTGTTATTCTCCCACCTCTTTCTTGGTCTATAAACTGGGCGCTTTCCCTCTGGTTTTCCTACAAGAAGTTTACATGCCCCTCTTTCATTCCCCATTCGTGCCACATGTCATGTCCATCGCAGTCGACGAGACTTAACTGTTTTATTACATGTGGCTTCCTATAAAGACCATGTAGCCCACTGTTAAGCAGTCTTCTCAATTCGCCTGTCTGTTCATCTCTCTTTGGTCTAAATTTTCTTATAACTTTATTCTCAATTATTTGTGAATTTTTCACCTCCCTTAAAGTAAGCGTCCATGTTTCGCATTCATATAATTTAACGGGAGAATAACAGTTTTATATATTTTCAGTTTAACGATTTTTGAGGGAACTTGGGACAAGAGCCCCTGTAATATTAATAGCATGCATTTTCAGAATTGAGTCTATGTTTAATTTCTTTGTGCATCTCATTCGTATTTGTAATTATTGAATATTTTGCAGGTATTTAAATCCAATCCTTAGTGCATGTACAAATTTCGTTTGTGTACGCAGTCTTGTATTATGTCACATTGTTTCCTGTACGCCTATAAGTTCACTAATTGAATTTTAATGATATTATGATTTAGTGGGTCATGATGTTGAAATTCCAATTTACTATTTGGAGGCAATAGCTGAGGGGGGGAAAAAAAAAAACTCAGTCAGGTTAGTCTGCTCTTGTAGAACCCGGGACCTCCAGAACGAGTCTCAAATTCTACTAAGCTATTCCGCTTGGCGTTTTGTAGAATAGTGATACGGATAACATAGTCTTATGAATTTACCGAGGGCCTAGAAATCTTCAATATTTTTACAGAGCGTTCTATGACGTTCTCTACGAGAGTCGGCGGTTGTCGTTCCTGTTCCCGCTACAGTCAGTCTTTCTGTCTTTATGCATGCCCTTTCTCTATTTATCCTGTCTTCAATACTGATCGTAGCATGCGACTATAGTGCATCGCGTTCACCGGGAACGTCAAGCGCTGACACCAGGTCCCCATATCTTAGAGTGCCATAAACCGCTCTGTATTTTATACGCATTTTTTGGTATTCGGTTAATATTATGCCCTTCATTAATTTTATCCCCCTTATTTTGTAGAACTTATCATATCACGTCTACAAACTCGTTGATATTAGTACTTAGAAATAAATAAGAATTAGAATGAATTTTACTTACAAATGTTATACACAAACTTACACCCGAATGAGCAAGTGCTCGTCTCGGGGGCAGTTCAGTCACAGAAATAATACAAGTAGATTAGGCCTTATATACGTTGTCAAGTTAGGAACCAGTTTCAAGTTTACATAATTTATTACACATACAAATAAAAAACTAATAATTAATTCCAGACTGAAGAAGGATTTTAATACATTATGAAATACAACAAAATAAATTTAGGAGAATGTTTCAAAATGTAAAACGCACTATGACATTAATAAATACAACATTAAAGTACCAAACACTGTAATATCCCTTTTTTTGCGCGATAGTGCGTTTTGTCGTTATTACAGCAATGGCGACCATGATTGAAAGTTCAACTTCCTATATTTCGGGGTTGCCAACGTAAATGACTATACTGTAACCTAAATAACTATAATGTACATATTGCGTGTGGGAAGTAAAACCACTGCCCTCTATGTATACTACTTACAATGTATATACAAAAAGGTAGTGTTAATATACATTATACGAAACAAATCACTGCATTTTAAATGAACTGAACTTTACTTGAAACAATATAAAACACTAAATACGTACTTGCCGCCATTTTATCACTGATTGGTGCTCCTGCCTGCTGTAGCGTCAACTAATATACATTGCCCACACTATTAACGTTAGTCAGTTGTATATAATGAACGCAAATATTTCCAACAGAGATGCTATTATTTTACCATTATTTTGAAAATACCATCGCGCAAAAAAATGTACAACGCACGTTTGTGAAGTGTTTTATATAATCTCGGAAATTAAAAATCTCGCTATCGCTCGGTTTTTAAACATTTTCCTCGCTTCTGTAAAAACCACTTACCAACCTCGTGTCGTAATATACTTTTGGGTAAATAATAACCATCTTCAATGCTAGTTTGTTAAATAATTCCTGCGCCTTGTCATCTCTCCGCTTTATATATCTATTACATCCCCCGTCACTGATCCTCTCTTCAAATTATAATTGGATGTCAATAGGTGAGTGATGCGATTCGATTGTTTTCAATTCTGGTGATATTTCCTCCATTATCGTTTATGAATGTCCAAATCCTTTCCATCCTGTTTGTCAAACAGAAATAGTAAACATGAACGATGAACGGCAAAAGAGGCCGTTGCAAATGTAATTTTATTTAGGAAAAAAATCATTACATTCAAATTTTAGATAAACCATCAGTCCCGCGCAGTAGCCGAACTGTTAATGATTTGATATCTTGGTCCAGAGCTACTGGAATTGGGATAGTTAATGTCCCTATAAGGGAAGAAATTTCAAATAGAATTTTCGCTATAACTATTCCGAGCTAAGTTCCAGTTGTAATGTAAACAAACCAGATGCATGACTGCGTTTTCATTGGTCGAACAGTGGTTTTACCTTTAATGTATAAGAAAATCTGGTTCCATCTCAGACATTCGAAAGTATATTATATATATATATATATCTTAATATATAAAATTTCGTGTCACGTTGTTTGTCCGCGATGGAATCCTAAACTACTTAAACGATTTTAATAAAATGTTGCACACTGTGTGCAGTTTGATCCAACTTGAGACTTAGGGTAGTTTAAAACTAAATTTATAGTCGCATTATTTTTTTATTGCAAATTATTTGTTTATTACAGGGTGATTACAAATGATTGGAGCGATTTCATGATTTTATGGTAGCTGTAGTATTCGACATATTTTCACGAACTTTTACAGATACATAGAGCAACTTCCCAGGTTTTTTTTGAGATGTTACAGGTGCTCCATATGCTCCCCCTTGGTGATTCTGCAGATATCAAGTCTGTAATCAAGTTCGTCCCATACTCGACGTAACATGTCCCTATTAATTTGTTCAAAGGCATTGATTATGCGAGCTCGCAGTTCTGGTAAGTCTACTGGTAAAGGAGGCACAAACACTGAATCTTTCACATACCCCCAAACAAAAAAATCGCACGGCGTCAAATCGGGGGAGCGTGGAGGCCATGACAACAATTTCTGATCATTCTCTCCACTGCGACCGATCCATCGGTTTGGCAATCTCATGTTTAAAAATTCACGAACATCGTGATGGAAGTGTGGTGGAGCACCATCCTGCTGGTAGATGAAGGTCTCACTGTCGGTCATCAGCTGCGGCATGAGCCAATTTTCCAGCATGTCCAGGTACACGTGTCCTGTAACGTTCTGCTCGCAGAAGAAAAAAGGGCCATAAACTTTGAACTGAGAAACCGCACAGAACACACTAACTTTTGGGGAGTCGCGAATGTGCTGCACAATAACGCGGGGATTTTCTGTGCCCCAGATTCGCACATTGTGTTTGTTCACTTTGCCATTCACAAAGAATGTTGCTTCGTCACTGAAGACAAGTTTCTCACAAAAACCATCCTCATCCATAAACTGCTGCATTTGTGTACAAAATTCAAACCGACTCACTTTGTCAATGGGCGTAAGGGCTTGTAGAAATTGCAAGTGGTAAGGTTTATGCTTCAATCTTTTCCGCAAGATCTTCCAAACGGTCGGTTGTGGAATGTTCAGCTCTCTGCTCGCTTTTCGTGTTGATTTCTGTGGGCTACGTGTGAAACTCATCCGCACACTCTCAACCTTTTCTTCACTCACTGAAGGACGACCCGTTGATTTCCTTTTACAGAGGCATCCTGTAGCTTTAAATTGCGCATACCATCGCCGAATGGAGTTGGCACTCGGTGCATCTTTCTCGAACTTCGTTCTGAAGTGTCGTTGCACAGTTATCACAGATTGAGTTGAATGAAATTCAAGCACAGCATATGCTTTCTCCTCGCCTGTCGCCATCTTTGATAACTGCTGCGCTCTCTCGGTTTAAAGCTGAAACACGGCTGCGAGAGAAAACAAAAAAAAACCTTATGAGTTTTTATACATAACTTTAAAGTTCTGTGAAGATATGTCAAATAAGATCGCTACAATAAAATCATGAAATCGCTCCAATCATTTGTAATCACCGTGTATTTAACAAAGGGTTATAATTATCTGTGAGTACCATACAATTCTAACAGATGGCGGTGTAATTAACTGTGAGTCCCATACGATTCTAACAGATGGCGGTGTAAGGTAATTGGTTTATTATGTAACAAAGAGAGATCCAGATGGCTGTGCTTTTTGTTGCAACCGCGAATTTCAATTGAATTACAAATATTGATTATTTCATAATTTAAGTGTTTTCAGTGTTTATTTTATTTTCAATATTATTAATTTCGTGTGTAAGTATTAGTTTTAAGTAATCTCGCTGAAAGACAGCAACTTAATTTAAATTTTTAACGTATACCTTAGCCACAGCAACGCGTGGCCGGGACTTCTAATATATATGTACACACACACACACACACACACACACACACACACACACACACACACACACACACACACACACACACACACATATAATCTAAAACATGTATATATAAATTATATGCATTATATCTTTCGCATGCGCAATGTAGAATGCGTAGGGATTTCAATAGTTTGATAATGAGAGCTTTCTGCAGTATTTCTTAAAACATTGGGAAGGAAACCAAGAGAGAAAATTGTTTTATTGTTTTAAAAGAGTTTAATGAAAAAATATCCTACCGTAGTCGCTGAGGATGTGGTGAAAATAACAGCAGAGTTTACAGGTGAGTTATAGAGTACATATTCTGCTCGTAGTGAACTTGTAAATAAAGGATATCTATCGACATAATGGAAAAAGCATAAACGTCTGATTAGGCCGGTCCATATATAATATTTTGTCATAAATAAATAAGAAATGGAGGAAGTTCCTAATTATTGGTACTACCTTATCTTGTATTCAGATTTATTTCCCGTAAAATACAATGCCGCCTAAGAACATTGTTTCTATCGATGACAGTTCCGTATATAATTCAGTTATTTGGCGGATAAAAGTAGCACCACGGTCCCCCAATAGACGGAGTCGGAGTAACATCTTATTGAAGTTTGTTTTAGTCGGGTCAAAATAGACATTTCAATTTACAAAAATTCGCATACTGCTGAAAAATGGTACGAATGTTGGGAACACCATTATAAATGAAATGTGAAAAGTCCCCATCGATACCACATCTGCAAAAAAGTTATTCAAGGTCAAAGTTTGCGAATGTTTTTTTTTTTTCATTTTTCAGTCAAACGGTAAGTTTTATCATAAAACTAGGTCGGACAAAAGTTGTAGACTATGCAATTATCTACACAAACTGTTCTTACACTTTGTTTCATAAGAAGCACTAGTCTTGAGATATCGCGATTTTAAAATTTAAGAAGTCATATTCTACACAATATGCACACATTTCCGCGCCACCTATGAGGTAGTGTACTTGGCGCATTTTTTTTAATGTGGTGTCTTCGAAAGGTATACTCCACGATCTATTTTGATTAAGTTTTATTAAATAATATTCTATTAATTAGAAAATAGTACGATTGGGAATGATTTAAGTGACAAAAATTATTCTTAATTCCGGGTGATGTTAATCTGACTGATAATCTTCGAATTCTACCACGACAGTAATGTCTTCTTCGATTTCTTCTTCTTCTTGCTGCATATTTGTTAATTGTTCTGAGAAAGATGTATCAGTTTCCTCATTGAAATCATATAAATCTTCATCTGCTCCATTTCATTCAACATTGGGGTAAGACTGGCCTTGACAATTGGTACATACTGGTGAACAAAATAATCCGACTTTTATACAGCCACATTTTGCACTACAAACCCTTTTTGCAATTGCAAAAAATAGTGTTAAAATATTTGTGGAACAGGTGGGAGTTTGAATTGATTCTAAAGTATTATCTATTAATTGGCCCAATTGCAATTTTGATTTGAAATATCTAGGCTATCAGCAGTCATAATACTGTGGCTGACATTAGTACACACTAGTTTTAATAGTTCTAGTTTAAATTGTTTATTTTTAAGAATTACTTGTTCCAAAAAATACGTCAATGACTCCGGAATATCGCTGTTAATATTTTCAAACATTCGACTAGGCGGGGGGTAATTGGTATTATCAAATACTAAAGATTGAATGTCCTCTCGAATGATTGCTGCCGCAGCTTTGATGATTCTAAATCGTTCTTCCTTTTCATTTTGACTTTTTTCTCATACCAAGCTTGGTTAAGATTATCGTGATGACCATACTTTAACTTGAATCGAATCTTAATTGATCTATTATCTAAAGCTGGATTTTTACAGTTATTTTGAAAATCTTCTAATGAAAATTGACAGTCATCACTTTTTTCGCCATCGCAACATTAGTAGATTCATCTTGAGAACGACCGATTTTACCCCCAGTTGTGGGTCTCAAGAAGGAATTATAGCAATTATTATGGTACGTAGCCTCGGCAGCAACTAAATCATATTCGTACTGAATGCGTGTAGTAAAAAGTTTTGCTACGTCATCAGAACTCTTTAAATTCAAGTGTAGCAACTTTATGAATTTTACGTCTAACATTTTGCGCTTTTTTCTTCTCAATCTCTTCATTCGCTTCATCTCCACAAAATAAGCAATATAACAAGAAACGTATTCACATATGCGTGCTCTAGTAGTGATTTCAGATGTACTGGCTTGCTCCATCTCATGCGGTCTTCTAACTGCAGCAATAGAACTCTTCCGAGTGTACATTTCACGGCACTGCACATGAATTGTCACAGATTTCTTGTCCTTCAGGTATTCAGAAAACCCATTTTTTTTTTCAAAACTTGAATCGATCAAAGTCTTCATTCCACGATCAACAGTAACTGTTTCATTTTCAGTCAAAGGTTTACTACAAACAAAGCAATATTGCGACATTTTTTTTATTATTGATCAGCACGAATTGTTTTAAGAAATATTATTAACAAGCATGTGTATTAATAGCCACGTGTATTCACCGTAAAGGAACACTATACTAAAAGTCTTTCATTTATACTTTCCAGAAAAAAAAACGGGTATATGACTGTCGCCACCCGGACATAAGTAGAATAGTCGGCAGATGTTGCTTAAGGTTATACGGCCCAATTAAATTAGGGACTGAGTTTATTTTTTATGTATATTCTCACAATCATATTATATATATATTTTTTTATTATTGATTTTGTACATCTCAATGATGGATAAATCATATTTGAAGAGAAAAATTATACGCTCAGACCGGGACTTGAACCCGGGACCCTTGGTTCTCTAGACCAAGTGCTCTACCAACTGAGCTACCTGAGCAAGTACCGATCTAAACTCAAATCTTTCTCTATATACATTGTAATTCCCGTCCACCAAATGCTGTGAAGCCATGCTTCTATCTTGCAAATGACGGCTCCTTTATTAAGAAGACATATTTGGGAATTATACATTACAGCCAGTACGGCTTTTTCCAAGTTTTTATTATTGATTTTGTACATCTCAATGATGGATAAATCATATTTGAAGAGAAAAATTATTACGCTCAGACCGGGACTTGAACCCGGGACCCTTGGTTCTCTAGACCAAGTGCTCTACCAACTGAGCTACCTGAGCAAGTACCGATCTAAACGCAAATCTTTCTCTATATACATTGTAATTCCCGTCCACCAAATGCTGTGAAGCCATGCTTCAAATATGATTTATCCATCATTGAGATGTACAAAATCAATAATAAAAACTTGGAAAAAGCCGTACTGGCTGTAATGTATAATTCCCAAATATGTCTTCTTAATAAAGGAGCCGTCATTTGCAAGATAGAAGCATGGCTTCACAGCATTTGGTGGACGGTAATTACAATGTATATAGAGAAAGATTTGCGTTTAGATCGGTACTTGCTCAGGTAGCTCAGTTGGTAGAGCACTTGGTCTAGAGAACCAAGGGTCCCGGGTTCAAGTCCCGGTCTGAGCGTATAATTTTTCTCTTCAAATATGATTTATCCATCATTGAGATGTACAAAATCAATAATAAAAACTTGGAAAAAGCCGTACTGGCTGTAATGTATAATTCCCAAATATGTCTTCTTAATAAAGGAGCCGTCATTTGCAAGATAGAAGCATGGCTTCACAGCATTTGGTGGACGGGAATTACAATGTATATAGAGAAAGATTTGCGTTTAGATCGGTACTTGCTCAGGTAGCTCAGTTGGTAGAGCACTTGGTCTAGAGAACCAAGGGTCCCGGTTCAAGTCCCGGTCTGAGCGTATAATTTTTCTCTTCAAATATGATTTATCCATCATTGAGATGTACAAAATCATAATAAAAACTTGGAAAAAGCCGTACTGGCTGTAATGTATAATTCCCAAATATGTCTTCTTAATAAAGGAGCCGTCATTTGCAAGATAGAAGCATGGCTTCACAGCATTTGGTGGACGGAATTACAATGTATATAGAGAAAGATTTGCGTTTAGATCGGTACTTGCTCAGGTAGCTCAGTTGGTAGAGCACTTGGTCTAGAGAACCAAGGGTCCCGGGTTCAAGTCCCGGTCTGAGCGTATAATTTTTCTCTTCAAATATGATTTATCCATCATTGAGATGTACAAAATCAATAATAAAAACTTGGAAAAAGCCGTACTGGCTGTAATGTATAATTCCCAAATATGTCTTCTTAATAAAGGAGCCGTCATTTGCAAGATAGAAGCATGGCTTCACAGCATTTGGTGGACGGGAATTACAATGTATATAGAGAAAGATTTGCGTTTAGATCGGTACTTGCTCAGGTAGCTCAGTTGGTAGAGCACTTGGTCTAGAGAACCAAGGGTCCCGGGTTCAAGTCCCGGTCTGAGCGTATAATTTTTCTCTTCAAATATATTATATATATATATATATATATATATATAAAGTTATTCAACCAATATTTTTATTATATTAAATATCCCATGATGTATAGGAGGTTAACTTGCGGTTGAAAAGCGTGCATACTATTGTTTTAAGTGTTTCAAATGGTGATATCTCAAGAATGGTTATTCGTATGAAAATAAGTATAAGAACAATTTTTGTAGATAATTGCATTGTCTACAACTTTTGTCTGACCTATTTTTATGATAGAACTTACCATTTGGCTGAAAAATGCAAAAAAACCCATATTCGCGAACTTTGACCTTGAATATTTTTTTTTTGCAGATGTGGAATCGTTGGGGACTTTTCACATTTCGTTCATAATGGTGTTCCCAAGATTCATACCAATTTTCAGCTCTATGCGGGTTTTTGTAAGCCTACCCCTATTTTTTGAGCTAACTTGACCGGGCTATTTATATCACAACTGGAACTTAGGTTGGAATTAGTATAGTATGTCAATTCAGTATCGCAACTTCAATAAGCGTGGCTCTAGGTTGGGAGGTCCGAGATGCTGACTGCATGTCACTCCTATACTTACTAGATGATTCAATCACATCTTTAATTAACATATGTGGATGTGAGGAGGCTAAAAGCCGGCTGATAGGGCAAGGCCTTCTAGGCCTATGGTGTCATGAAGTTTTAATCCTAAAAATAAGATTCTGTTAGCTGAGAACACATGATCAACGACACTTCCTCCATTATTTTATGAATTTCTGTTCCCCGTTACATCCTCCATGTATTTGTATCGTACATTAGAAAGAGACATGAAAGGTCATGCGTTCTGTTATTGTAAATGTAAGTAGGCCTACAGCAAAAACTCCTTATTCGCGGGGGATATGTTCCGCAAATATGCAGCGAATACAAAAACCGTGAATATGGAATGGTAATTTGTATGGGTATGTAGGGGATACGTTTCAAGGTTCCAAAATAAAATATATCAAAATAAAATCAATTAATGAAAGATTTTGAACAATTTATATTATTACTGTTAGGCTTAGACAAGGGCTTAAAGAAGTTAGTAATTTTTTCCTGTTTTCCTGCTTTTAAAAGGTATTTCAATTCAGATTGATATTCAGCCGTGAATTATGTTAGAATTCCTTATTTTGACTTCGGATTTCTTGATGAACCGTACAGTCGACTCATTAAAATTGAAACAGCATGATATAGACTCAAACGACTCGCCAACGCATAAACGGTCAAACATTTCTGTTTTTACTTTAAGTGGCAACACTACTGTCTTCCGCTTCGGAACTCATTTTTTCCCTTTTAGTAGACATTATAAACTGGCAACAAAGCTGAAGAGACACATGTTATTCAATCAAAATTATTGCAATGAACGACAAATTGAAACAATACATCACCGATCGTAGCGAGGGCGGCATTTATAACGGACATAGCGGCATGTGAAATACGACGGCGGTGGCTTTTAACAACGAACTTTAATAAGGTTTCCTTTACTTTGATATTATTTTTCCATTTGGTTTGAATCGCTCTTTGTAAAAGTCACCTTGGCACGTGCCTGCAGTAAAAAAAGTTGCCGATGCGTTAATAAAGGATACTATTCATTTTAATACACCAACTGGATCCGCGAATAAAAACATTTTTAGCCGCGAATACAGGAACTGTGTCGAAATTTTTTAATCCGTGAATGATAAAAACGCGAATAAGGGAACCGTGAATAAGTAGATTTTACTGTACTGTATTTCTTCTAAAACGAATATCAGTAATTTCCACCATTAGAATAACCATCAGTGTTGTTCCCTTGTTATTCTGCGATGTGATGACATCCCATGCTGGGCGATTTAAAATACCAAAACGCGTAGTGTATTTTATGGGACGCAAAATTATTATTTTTCAGGAAGAGATCCAACTTTTATTGCCTCTAGTTCAGAGTGTTTTGGTGTCCTAATAGTTATGCAACCCATTAGCCATCAGCGCAGCGCGAGGATGATATGTGCATGAGAGATATCAGTTACTTGTGACGTGGGCCATATTAGATTGGCACAGTGTATAGATCTAAATGGGTTTGTGCGTTTTATAATAATTTTATTATACCACTCGTAATAGTAGGCAAATTATATGCAGTAAAAACTTCCACATTGTACTCAATAGAATTGAACTACTAGAACATTCGATAAGTAATGGCAACATTGCTCTATCATAAAAAAAAAACATATTTAGGTTACTTTTGACATTACGAAGTTAATTTACAGTCTCCTGTCAATTCAACTATACGTTGCCAAACCTTGGAATACGGAGCACTTCATCTGCAGCACCATTTCTGGATATATCCTTTAACTGTTCGGTGTAAAGCTTTCTGAATAACAACTCTTGACTGAAATCGAATGCCTCGTGGAGGTTCTTTGATCTTCGAGAATAAGTTACAGTCACTAGGGCTCCTGTCTAGTGAATTTGGTGAATGTTCGAGTACTTCCAATTCCACCTTCTAAACAAATTCTACTGAACACCCTCTACTCGTGTCCGGCGCATTACCAGATCGAGTAATGATATGAGATGAAGCCCCTATTATTGAAAGCCTGCAATAAAAGGATTCCGACTGACCATGTCGAAATTGATGACATAAATAGAAGTTGTGGAATTAAGCTTTTGACAGGAGAAAACGGGAGAAACTCCGAGAAAAGCTTGCTTTGGTTTCAACCCGTCTATCATGAACCCCACATAGTGACCAAGACGCGAATTCGGGACCCTGAAATGGAGGGCGAGTGTCAAACCACTTGCACCACGAAGCCGACTTGGTCGATTTAGCATTTATAAATCAAACACCATGGTGCGACCGACCTAGAAGGTGCTCGGCCGACCAGCGAAGTGGTCAAATGCATTATGCTTTGGCGTAGAGCTGGTTCTAGTCCCTATGAGGAAGGAAGTTGTCTCATGATAACTTCGACCACTGTGGGTTCTGTGTCCACCCACCATCATGAGGAATTTGGGTAGCTCCAATAAAGTAGCGGTTCCAGATTGAGAAAACTAACTTTAACGACTGGAGAATCCGACATGCTGACTATGTTTAGCTCATATAAATGTCCAATCACCACTGGATTAACTTTACAGTCATTCTGATTTTCATATGTCTTATTTTTAATCCTCCTTCCGTGATAATACATTTGTTATTTTCAGTTTATTGTTTTAGAACTCAACTTTTTGAAATAATATATTATTTTAATAATCGAATATAATTAAATAAACTCTCTAGTTCCTCCACCTTCGGAGGACTTCAGGATACACACTACTATATCATAAAAAATGAAGATATCTTAGAAGAGTTACACATGGAACCTTCAGAAAACAAAATTTCTGATTATAAGTCAGGATGACGCAACATGTTCGTCGAATGGAAGATCACAGGATACCCAAACAATGTTAAGCAATCTACCTGCAGGAAGAAGAAGAAGACCAGGACGTCCACTCAAAATACTTTTGGATGATGTTTCTCTTGAGGTCGAAATAAGCCAACAAATGCCTAAATTCGTGAATGGACTATGTTGATGCTGAATATAATATTCTTCTTCTACGTCATGAAAGTAGGCCTGTTTCCATATCAAGAGACCGTATCCCTTCATCTAGTTATGTAGCACCCAATATTTCTTCTTCCTTTGCGTTGGTAATGAAGCAAACTTTACCGGAGTCTATTGGGTGTCATTCTTTCTATATGTTGGAGCCAGTAGACATTGGATTGTGATTGTATCTATAAACTGTAGATGTTTAATTCGATTCTTATTTCTTCATTGTATTTCTTATCTAACAATGTATAGTCTCGATCCATATTTGGTTCGTCTTCCGGGCTTCCGGCCGTGAAAGCCTACAATTATATATAATGTATAGTCTGCTACTGAACGTAAGAATTGAATTACAGCTACTTCCATTTTCCTTTTATTTGATCTATTAAGTGTCCAATTTTCACAAGCATGTGTTAACATATGTTATTTTTTAATTGTGTAAATTTTATTTTTTCGAGTTCTTCTTATTGTTCCGCACATATTATAAAATTTAATTTTAAGTTTGTATCATTATTTTGGCAATAAGATATGTTGAACTCTAAGTAGTTGAAATTGTTCACTTTTTCTATTAATTTGTTATTGGTCATTATTTTGTATCATCTGTGTTTAATCCATCAAAAGCCATTACTTTAGTTTTTTTCCGATATTGTATTTACTTATTACTTCAATGAATTTATGGGTAGCGATTTGTAACTTATCCTGTGTATTGCTAAAACTCACCTGATCATCTGCGAACAATATAGTGTTCAAAGGCTTAATCATTAATTTTAAAATAATTTATATGTTCTGAATATATATAAAGACTACAAAGGAAAAACAATCAAAGTCACGTATTTCTCATTCTGAGAAAATTTGAAACAAAAATTAAAACTTATTTTGTATCATCTGTGTTTAATCCATCAAAAGCCATTACTTTAATTTTTTTTCCGATATTGTATTTACTTATTACTTCAATGAATTTATGGGTAGCGATTTGTAACTTATCCTGTGTATTGCTAAAACTCACCTGATCATCTGCGAACAATATAGTGTTCAAAGGCTTAATCATTAATTTTAAAATAATTTATATGATCTGAATATATATAAAGACTACAAAGGAAAAACAATCAATCACGTATTTCTCATTCTGAGAAAATTTGAAACAAAAATTAAAAACGTTCTTACAATAAAAGTATTATGAACATGAAATTGTATCAAACACTGTTTATATAACAAGTTATTATATTGGAATTGATATTTGTGTCGTCCTGAGAAGAATAGTTAACAATGAAAACAACAATGGAAACACTGTCAGCACATTTTTGTATGAAAGAACGAAGTCCACATCATTTTCTTCTTTAAACTGCAAAATTGGGAATAATAATGAACAGTGACAGTTAAGAAAACACTCATTGAAAATTGCGCTACGTTTCAATGCAAATACATCAGAAATGTTAAGTTTCATACTTTAAATTTGAGAAAATGCCTTGGGCTGTATGAGAGCAGAACTTTTATCAGTTCTTGTAAATCGTTATATTTCTGTGTTGTTACTGGGATATACATCTTGTACAAATTAACATATTGGTGTCCCTTTTCAATAATTAAAATTCAGGATTACAAACATTTATAACGAAAGTCAGTTATACTCTATAGAATTTATTTTTTATAACTGGGTGGACTCTGTTTGATTTAACATACAACTGTGGGACTTTGATTGATCTTCCATTGTACACTTTATTTTAAAGGCAATTTTACGTGGACTACAAATAATATTTCCATGTATTGACATTTAAAGTAGTAGTACTCTATGCCACGAATAATAATATACCCCCGTAACTCAATTTTTATGAAAAGTGGACTTTGATTGTTTTTCCTTTGTAGTTTTCATATATATAGCGAATCTAATTATTAAATAAAAAACTTAAATGATTTTATGGGACGCAAACTCAACTTAAAAATTAATTAACAATAACAAAATTAAAGAAAAGTTCTGAATTCAAATCATTTCCCTTAAAACTAGTTATCCTTCTTCCCGTTTTATGTAAACATAAAATATAAATGAATTATATACCTTGTATCATGATGTGGCGCTGTCAGACTACACACGCATCAAGAGATTACAGTGGGCCGAACATCTGGTTACGATGAAAGATGGAAGAATACCAAAGAAAGTACTGGATGAACACTTTGGAAGGAAGAGACTGGTAGGAAGACCTGGAAACCGTTGGAAAATATGCTGTCAACCTACAGCACATCCGGAATTTGAAAACAGTATCAAGAAACACTGTCTTGTCACGCAGCGGGACCTGGTTCGATTCCGGTCGGGACAAACTTCCTGGGCGAGGTTTCTTTTTCGGTTTTTTTCTTTACCTGTAAGACAAATGTCAGGAAGCGTAGAGCCCAACGGTCCCCGAAAATTATCCGGCCATCATCATCATCCTTATCATGATCATCATTCACCGGTGTGGAAGGCAACGAAAAGCTACCACACCTATAATTGCCTAGTAAAGCTGCAAAGCATAGCATAAAAATGTCATGATTGCAGTGAAAGACCTGCCGTTGTGCAGAACACTATAGATAGATCAAGGAACAGGGAAGAGCGGTGGAAAGTAATAGGGGAGCCCATGACCCAAAACGGACCGAAGCGCCACTGATTGATTAAATTGAGAAGTGATCGTTAAAGGAAAGCCATGTTATTTAAAGTTTAAATTACGCCTTCAATAGAATGTATTTTTTGCTATCGAATAGTTCTGCGGGTTATCATAGGCCATGGACCTTCCCGTATCCGGGCCATGCGGGTCTTACAATTTACACTGTCTACTGTTTTTCTTCACGCATCTTCGAATGCGTTGGCGTAATGATTAAGTGTGTGGGGTAGTCCTGCCTATTTGTGGCAATCTCTCCTCTCTAATAACGAGGGTATCAGGAGAAAACTGGGATGTGCTTTTTTTTTCTGTTAAATCAAAAAGCCCTGCCATTTATACTAATTCCGAGCCAAGTTACAGTTGTATTGTAAACAAACTTGCATAAGGTATTACTGCGCCGACTCCGTCTATTAGGGGAACCATGGTGCTACTTGTACCTCCATATGAGTGAATTGTGTAAGGGACCGGCATCGAAAGAAACATTATTCCTAGGCAACATCGTATTTTACGGGAAATTAGACTAAATACGAGGTAAGATGGTACCATTAATTAGGAACTTTCATTTCTTATTTATTTGTGACAAAAATTATATGGGCCTACCTAATCAAACGTTTATGCTCTTTCCATGATGTCGACAGATATCCTTTATTTATCATTACTTCATTACGAGCAGAATTTATGTTCTATGCGTATTCACCTGTAAATTTTGCTGTTATTTTCACCACATCCTCAATTCTAATATAAGGTATTTTTCACTAAATGTTTGAAAACATTCAAAATAATTTGTTTTTCTCAGCATTTTAAATTATTTAGTTTTCAACGTTTAAAGAAATTTATGAAACAGTACAAAGTTCAACGTATTCTGCGCCGCGCAAGAATATTCTGCATTGTGCAAGCGTAAGAATATAACAATGTTTATTTAATGTATTAAAATTGGACGACCATTATGTAAGTTTCGAGACAAAACGTTTAAATTTTAATCTTCACTGGTTATTGTAGCGCCAAACTAATAATACTGGATATTACAAGTTATTTTCCTTGTTCGACAGTTATGCATCAACAATGTAAGCGGTAACATTTGGCGCGTTGCTGCTTGATGCATATTTAGATTAGCATTTATGAAGATTTGGTTTCATATCCGTTTATTGCAAAACATAGAACCTGATAGGACTGATGGCGTTTACATTTTTCTTTAATAATAAGACTATATTTAAATATATAACAATAATAGCTTTATTTTACCTGGCAGAGTTAAGGCCTTAAGGTCTTCTCTACCAGTCAACCAGGTTTAAAAAAATACAAAAAAATAGTTTTATATCTAAATTACAATATACATAAATGATTACATGTTATAAATACAATAGAATTAATATTTATAATGTATTTTGATTTACTATGGATTTAACGAATTAAATATATAATATGTGCAAGATATATAAAAGAACGATAACAAATATTAATGACATAGTATACATTTAAATAAATATAAAAAAATATTAGACAACAGGTAACTGTATAAGCGTGACTTAAAAGTGCCAAGTGTGAGGCAACCCCTGATATCTTGAGGAAGGAAATTCCAGGAGTGGCCAGAGACCACTGTGAAGGAAGTAGAACAAGAGGAAGTGCTATGAAGAGGAATTGTTAGCAGACTGTTATCTTGTGACCTAGTGTCAATATTGTGGTAAGAGGATAACTTCTCAAATCTGGGCGCCAGGTAAGTAGGAGTGTAGGAATTCAGAAGCTCGAAAAGTAGTGAAAGAGCGCAATTTACGTCTGTCAGTAAGACGGAGCCCATAGGTTATTAAAGTGGTTCGGGAATATGATCATAACGGCGGATATTGAAAATGAATCGAACGCAAGCATTATGGCGCTAAAAGTGTGCGTATACTTACTTCATGAGCCAGTGCAGCAGATGACATCAAAATCTCACTTTTTTAAAAATGGCGCTTGGCCCGTTGATGCATAACATTGTCCAATTTTAGTTATTTATATATTTAAGATTCTTCCATATAGCTTAAATAGACATGTGCTTAGGTAATATATATTTTTATTACCTCTATTTGGAGTGTTAGAAAGCGAACTATATACGCTTATAAAGGTAAAACCATTATTCGACCAATAAAAATACAGTCATACATCTGATTTGTTTACGTTGCAACTGGAATTTAGCTCGGAAGAGATATAGTGATGTTTTCGAGGTACTATCAGATGCATCTACTGTGTATAGCCTAAAGGGAAAGCAACAAATGCGCTAATAATAATCATTAAAAAACCTGATGTTGGAGAAAACGTGGAATGTTCATAAATATATTCTCGTATAGGCCTATAGGAAGGAGAATAAAGGTTATCACCAACAACACACGCCATTGGGCAATTAAATGTGCCTCTTTATATTGTTTTCCTTCTCTAATTAACTATTATTTTATTATGTATATTTTCTATATGTATTAAATTCTGTTGGCTGAACTTGCACCCGAGAATGAGCACTTGCTCATTCGAGTATCAGTACTGCGTACAAAAATGTGCATTATATTCTCATAACTTAAGGGTACACATAAGTGAATTTTGAAACTCCGAAACTAATAAACGTATTTCTTTCAAATTTTTAACACAAATGTCTACCAGTATGAATAATTTATATGCTACATTTAAAGTTATTTAGATTTTTTTTCTGTTTTTACTTTAATTAATTGTAAAAGTTCCTTGCTATGCAGTTTTCATTATGTTATTCCAATATTTGTACTGGATATTCAGTGTACTCATTTTTTCCAAAATTGCATTGGATTTTTCTCTGCTGTTAATGCTTTTGAGTAAAAATGTGCTTTTTAATTGATTTTTCATGTTGACGGAAATTGAGATATCTATGGCAATATAAAAAAATCATAACTCATGAGCATTTTGAGTATGATTAAAATTCAATGCAAGTTTCATTCTTTGTACTGTTACAGATAAGTGTGGAAAACTTCAATTGAATAGGGCGAAAACTGTAGTTGCAAGGAACTTTTTTTTTAAATGGGCATGCGCTTGAAAAAATACACTTTGAGAAGAAAGGCTTCAAAGATTTCATGTTTCTGATTACTTTAATAACACAAGTTCCAATTTCTGTTTGAAACAGATATTTCTTTTGGACATATGTGCCAAACTGTATGATGGAGACTCATTAGTAAGGCTAGGATTTTTATGTAATATTAACATGCAAAATATGTACCTATTTATGTAATAATATTATGTAAAGTATATAAGACTATATAAAATTTCCATAAAATATGTAATATTAGATGCATTACAATTTAATTTGTGTACAAATTTTATATTAAACATTAATTTCAAGATAGACCAGGTTTGAAGGGATGGGACTGTTAAATGCTTGGCAACGTGATAAGAAGGGTGTTATCATGTTTCTATTATAAAGAGATCCCACTTAGGGTATTGGGAGGTTAAGGCTCTAATCTTTCTAGACATTCGGCACGAGATATCAGCTTTGAGTGATAGCCGCCTTTACTCTTAAAGCATAGTATGGTATTGATCATTTTCTTAGCGGCTGAGTCGACCCCAGGGTCATGATACCGCCAGTTTAAAAATCCTGACCCCCATGGGTCTCGACTCTCGACCTTCCAGCTTGTAGGATATTGCCTTAACCAACTATACCACTGCGTGTCCCCTGCATATTTATACTATTTCATTCATAAACGGTGTAGGTCTTTCGGGTTTTAAAATATATGTTGTAATGAGGAACCCTTATACCCAAGTCTTCAGTGTCTTCCTGTATCAGTAGGCCTATGTATCGTATCTAGAAAATGGAATTTTTCTTTGATCGTTTCTCAGCAGCTTTTGCATAGGTTGGGAGAACTATTTGAATGTATAATCAAGTAAACTATTGTCACACAGACTATTTTAAATTATTTTCCATTTATAATTTTTTTTTATTTGGCAGAATATGTAGTTTTACATACAAATCTCTAAAACATGTAAAAATATGTAATTATAATCAAACATGTAAAAATATGTAATGATAAATTTTCATATATATGATTAGGAAGTTTCTAATTCGTGGACATTTATAGATTTTAACCTTGTATAAATTAAGGGAAATAATATGTAATTACTCTATACACATTGTTTACAAAATGCGTGTCTTTGTCGAGCGTCTCCATTGCCTGCTCGGAGCGGAGAGTGTGTATGTTCGACTCTCCACAGTAATAGACCTGTTTACGTGACGTGTGGTTGTTTCAGAATGCTGAAACAAAAAGTGTGCAAAGATGAGTCCTTTTTTACACAAAGCGAACTGTACTAGAGGTCTGTCCCGACCACCGCGTGTCAACGTGCAGTTTGTAAACACAGCGGTCTAAGTACGATGCAGCCTAGCCTGTAACACATACTTTTTTTTCAGCCCTAGTAATGCCATATAAATCCTGGCCTTACTCATAGCATTTTGGGTTTTTCCTTTTATTCATCTCTCCAATAATACATCTGATGCCAATCTTTGATATATTGGTATCATTTTTGCCACAACTTCAGGGAAGTTAAAAAGTGCCCGCCGTGGCTTTAATAATGACAAAATAGCAGTAAGTTATATATTTTATTGAACAGGAAGCTTTGGAGAATGTTATGAGAGATAAAACACAAAATGTGTATTTTGGTAAATTTTCACTTAAATTTCACACATTGACACCCTTAATAACTTTGACCAGCCTCATGGGCTAGTGGGCAGCGTTTCTGACTACATTTGATGAGGTCCCGGGTTAGATTCCCGGTCAGGGCACAGCAATTTTTCCTTGAAAGGAATTATTCCTGTAGTTGCCCATCATATTATCGGGGTAGCGTAACTCCGCCTTCCAGGTGCCCCAGCCTAAGAAATTGATTACAATTCCGCCATTGTCTCGGAAGAAAGCAAGGAATGTCATAAATACATCACGGTGGCATTGTACAATAAAATAAAATGGTGTCGGTGATAGAATTGTGTAACAGTTCTATTTTCTTGTAAACATTTTAATTGAGGTTTTATCAAAATGGAGAAAAATGGCAATTCCTAGTTTTCAACTTATATCCTCTATAAGATGTACTTTTATTTATGGGCATATGTTTATCTAATTCTGAACTGTTGAGGTTGTACCCATGACAATTTTTTAAAATCTTCATTGACCCTTCTTATTAAAAAAAAACAAATGACGATGAAAAAATATTTATTTAATATACCGTGTCCACAAATATAGTATCATACTTTAAACTACTACTACGTCGCTTTGGATAATCGTATCTAAATGAAATTGGTGACAATCAAAAGAGAAACTCAAAAAGTTTTGTGCATGGACAATAATACAGAAACTAAACTAAATTTAATCATGTTTTTTGTGGTTGATATGGGTTCATTGTTGGATATTCACAATATTGGTAACTTTGGGGCCACATTCAATGTCTATGAGGTATAGCAAAAACTTTTTGAGTTTCTCTTTTGTCACCAATTTCATTTGATACGATTATCCAAAGCGATGTAGTAGTAGTTTATTAAAGTATGATACTAACTTATATTTGTGGACACGGTGTATAATGAGAAGTTCTTGACTTTGTATATAAATACGTCTGAACTTGTTAAATAACCTAGGTTTACATATAACAATCAATTAAGAGAAGTAAGGCCGCGTTCATTAACCAGAAAACCGGGCCTTTAGGGGTGGGGATTAACCTGAAACGAACATTAAAAAATCTCCCTAGCAGCAATTTTCGTGTTTTCGCGACGAAATGTATATGTGATTGACATAAGTTGAAAATTGTATTCTTCGAAAATTAACTAAATTGGACAATTAGGAGTGGAGATTTATCTGAAAGCCGAAATTAAAACATCAACTTTAGCGGTCACCTTTTTTTCCCCAACGAAATTTGCCACGTAACATTTGAATAATAGAGTTAGATCGAGTTCGTTAATTAACAAAATCGGGCCTTAGGTATGGGAGTTAACCTGCAGGCTGAAATTTCGACCTTCTAGCTGCCACAATTTTTATTTTTTTCAAACGAAACTTGGTTTATACGATTTAATTATAAAGTGAAATGATATGAATCGCAATATCTAACGTAACTCCTCTAGCGCTCTATAATACATTTTAAGAATTTAACTTGGTGATCAATTAGCTTAGATTATGCAGCAAGTGAGTAATGGACTATTGTATTATAATTACTTTATATACAGGCATAAGAAGCAGACTGCGAGAGTGCCTGGGTGTATGAATGATATTAGCCTTTATGGAAAAACAGTTAATAATTGGTATTATTGCAGCCAATGGCCACGTAGGAAAAACAAATAATTAAAGTTGCCAAAGCAGTGATGCGTTCAATATTGACCTATGCGTCCGAAACAAGAGCAGATACTGTTAAAACAAAACAAACTTTAGAAATAAATTAAATTAATATTCTGCGGAAGATTGTACGCAGGAAAAAAGAAGATTTGAATGGAATCAACATATATCCCGCATTACACCAGATACAATTGTACGCATAGCAAGAGATAAGTTACCAGAGAATGCGAGGACACCTGGAAGACCAGAAAAGAGATGAAAGGACTCTTAGTTATGGATGGAATAGGTTATGAACCTAAATCGAAGAGAAGAAGAAAAAGATGAAGAGTTTTGAACTCCGTGCAGGGTATGGAATCCTGACCGAAACAGCAGGATGTGCTAAGAAAAACAACTACTGCAGTTACTGTTTTTCACAATTTACAATTCTGAGATTCACCCTTTAATGCTCATATTGTAGACTGTTTTGTTATTTTTTGCGCGATAGTGCGTTTTGTCGTACTTACAGCAATGACGACCATGATTGAAAGTTCAACTTCGTACGTTTCGGGGTTGCCAACCAAAATAACTATACTGTAGCCTAATATTACATATTACAAACACGCATGTGGGAAGTAAAACCACTACCCTCTATGTATACTACATGCAATGTATATACAAAAAATATCCAAAAGGTAGTGTTAATATACACGAAACAAATCACAGCATTTTAAAATGAACTTAACTTTATTTGAAAAATGTAAAACAATAAATACGTACTTGCCGCCATTTTAACGCTAAATTGGTCTTACGGCCTCCTGTTGTTTCAACTAATAAACATTGCCCACACTATTAACGTTAGTCAATTGTTTAAAAAGAACGCAAATATTTCCTACAAAGATGTTATTATTTTACTATTAGGCCTATTTATTATTTTGAAAACACCATCTCTAAAAAAAAATAATTTACAACTCACGTTTGTGAAATGTTTTACAGAATCTCGGAAATTAAAAACCTCACTATTGCTCGGTTTTTAAACATTTTCCTCAATTCTGTAAAAACCACTTCCCAACCTCGCATCGTAAAGGCCTATACTATTGTTGTGTCCATATAATACCGCCATGCTTATTAAAGAGCCCTATTAAGTTACTTCATTAACGTCATTTTTAAGACTCCCATATGTTGACACTTCCTGTTTTTACATTTTGCAATACGCATGTTTATTATTCTCATCGCGCAAGCATTTCTTCATTGTATAATATAATTAGATATCCTCGGACAATATATGAGGGGCACGCCGTAGCGTAGTGGTTAAGGCACTGAGCTACAAGCCGGAGGGTCGAGGGTTCAAGTCCCGTTGGGGTCAGGATTTTTAAACTGACCCAAACCCTCTGGCGGCACTATGGCCCTGGGGTCGACTCAGCCTCTAACTGAAATGAGTACCAGACGCTTGTTCTGGGGTAAAGGCGGCCGTCACGCAGGGCTGACAACCCGGCTGACATAAAGTGCCGATTGTCTAGAAAAAGTGGGAGCCTTAACCTCCTACTACCCCAAAGGCCTCCTGAGGCCTGTTGTGGGATCACTTTACCTTTACTTTTACGGACAATATATAGGATGTTTCAAAAGTGATGGCCCAAAATCTAAGAATTAAGAATAAAGATGAAAAAGAAGTAAAGACGTTGCAGTAAACATTGATTCGGTAATTAACCGGTTACGAGATTTAGTTTCTGTTTGGAACCCGCTGAATATTAATTAAAAAAGTGTTTTTTTTCCCCTAAAATGTCATCAGGTTTTCTTACGATATTCCGGCATTCTCTCCTGGCATCACTTCAGAAATTAAGGCGCCTGGAAGACGAAGTTATCGACCCTTAAATTCGCAATGTCTTCCTATAGGATAATCAATTGTTTTAATTTATCTAATAAATTTTAATAAAACAGAAGAAAGCTAACGATAAGAAATTACTGAAATGTGTGTGGAATTACACACTATACCTAATAATAACAGTTATGCACGATTTCGTTTTCAGTGCGGTCCGGCACATTTAAATAACTCATACGAGTAATTACTGTTTTGCTAATTTAAGGGTTAATTTCGTTGATATGATGGGTGATACATTAATAATACCGAAGCACCAGGAGAGTCCTTAGACCTAAACTAAACCGAAATTGCAGATCATGGGCGAACACAGGGAAAATGAAAATTTTCCATTGAAGGAAAATTTCCTGGTCTAACAGGGAAACGAATCCGGGACTGTATGAAATATAGCCAGACGCTCTGAACATGTACGACGTAAGACCATGAAGCTGGTCTGAAAAAAAAAATATATAAAAGCTTTAGTAAACATTGGTCCACGAATAAAGTGTTCATGAGATCCACCACCTTACAAGCGCCTGGTATCTCAACTGTAGAGTTCTGAGATCGAGTCCTGGTTTGTTTACGCACGTTCACTAACTCCTCAATGCTTTTGTTAAAATTAGCTCTTAATATTCAGCGATTTCCAATCAGCAAAAAATTACATTTCATAACTGTTTAATATGTTGAGCGAAGTTTTCCCTTTTTTTAACTTTTGAGACATCTGATTAAACAGTTTGATATTACTTATTTTTGTTTTTCACCAGCCACTTATTTTTGATAATATGCACGTTAATTCTAGTGGCTATGTTCCTTGCCTGCGGTTCCGAAGGTCGCTGGTTTACCCGGTCGGAGTCGATGTTTTTTTAGGATAGAAAAATCCAAGGAGATAGTCCTCTGGGAGTAACATTAAGTCATGGGCCCCTATTTTGAAGATTTTCATGCTCGTAAAAGATCCTTAAGCCTGAATAAAGATGCCTCTAAGCAAAATTTACCGATCTTTTTCAGCCTAGTCATACCTTAATTGCCTACAAGTTGTCTCATTGGGTCTATGTTGACCGCATACCATTCATAACATCTTGGTCTAGTAACTCCTAACAAAGGAGAGGTTTAGGCATAACACTGGACTGTAACGTCATTGTATTAGTAGTAGCAGTATATACGTTAATTCTGAAATTAATCCAAGTCATTCAAATGTTTCAAAATTACTGGTTTTACTTATGAAAACTTTTGTTGGTTGGTTCCAGAGATCTAAAGTGGGTGAATTATTTCATGGCTTGATAAGATTCTGTTACGCGCCGTAACCGAGTGGTCTAAGGCATCACGCCATGCCACAGAGCTACAGGACTCTCGCCAGTTGGAGTCCACATTGGATAGGACATTTTTATCATGGAATTTCGGCCAGTATAGGACCGATGTCCATGCAGAGCATCATGACGAATTTGAGTGGTTACAATAAGTAGCAGCTCCAGGTTAAGAAAACCATCTATAACGGCTGGAGATCCTAAGCGCTGACTGCATATCACCCCTATACTATTTGGATGATTATCTTCTCTATAAATTATTGCTTATGTGGATGTGAGATCAGCGACTGGCTGCTAGTCGAAGGGACTTTTAAGCCTGTCGTGCCATGCAGTTTTAGAGTGAGACTGTTGGAAAACACAGGTAAAAACAGTTTCAAGTGGAATGAAACTGACAGATTTTATATCATAAGAATTTATAGATTAAAAAAAAACAAATAATATAGGCCAATAATCACAAATAGGAATGAAATGCACAAAGAAATTAAACATAGGATCAATTCTGTTGCTATTCAATGCTATTATACATTACATTGACTCTTGACGTCCCAACTCCTTTCAAAAATCGTTAAATTGAAAATATATAAAACTCTTATTCTGTATTATATGGATGCGAAACACGGACTCTTACTTTAAGGGAGGAGAAACGATTAATTATGAGTATTTGAGAATAAAGTTCTTAGGAACATTTTTGGACCAAAGAGAGGTGAACAGACAGGTGATTGGAGAAGATTTCATAACAGTGAGCTACATGTTCTTTATAGGAAGCCAAATATAATAAGAACAGTTAAGTCTCGTAGACTGGGTTGGGCAGGACACGTGGCACGGATGGGTATTGAAAGAAGGGCATACAAGCTTCTTGTAGGAAAACCAGAGGGAAAACACCCAGTTGGTAGACCAAGAATGAGCTGGGAGAATAACACTAACCATGATTTGAGGGAAGTAGATTATACAGGGAATGATTAGAAAATATTAGCTCGGGATGGGTATGTGTGGAGAGCTTATGTCCGCACAACCATAAACCTAAGGGTTTGATAATGTCTGTGAGTTTTATTTATTTATTTTTTAAATTTAGAGACTGTTGGAAAATGCAGCATAAAAACAGTTTCAAATGGAATTAAATTAACATATTTTATATCATCTCTAGCAGATCCGGCAGACATCCTGCCCGAACATTCAATTCTCATATCATGGCCGGACGATAAAAATGTATTTTTTTACCATAAATTTCAGTAATTGAGACGTATTAAACCCGATCGCAGCACCACTTACTGAGTCCAATTGTGAATCTGAACAAATCAGGGACTCACTCATAAGCGCCCAAAAAATTTAATCAAAATCGGTCCTGTCGTATATGTTTTATTTATTTATTTACTCCAAGCGCTTACAGGCCTACAAGGCCCTTAGCCTACCATCCGGCAGCTGGCCTCTCATCCACATGTGTTAATCACAAAGTTAGATGATCATCTAGCCAGTAGGGGCAGTTTTTAATTTCTGGTTTCAAGTAAATCTCCACTTATAATTGTCGGATTTTGCTCATTTTTTGAATAATACATACCTTAGCTTATTTTAACATGATATATTGAGTTTCGTTGTAAAACATCGAAAAATATGTTAATGCTAGAGCGATTTTTAAATTTTCACTTCAGGTGAACTCCTATGCCTAATGATTTTAGAGGGTCCAATTATGAATCTAAACCATTAAGGGACCCAATCAGACACACACAAACAATTTGATCAAAATTGATCCAGTTGTTTAGGAGGAGTAGAGTGACAAACACATGTACAGAAGAATAAATTATATCATCATATAGATTTGTAGATAAAAAAAATTAAGAATGTAGGCCTAAGTAACTTATAAGTATATTTTGTTTGTTTGTTTCCATAAATGCTAATGCAACAATTTGACATTATAATCCAATAAGTGGTGACTGCATTCATTTAAAGTGCACCTACTGACACTTGGTTGTACAAGTCAGCTAGTAATAAAAATTTTATGTTTTAATTGTTCATTCCTAACACAGTGTGACTGAAATTAATGTAAACACCACATAAATTTTAGTTTTTGTGATTTATGATTTACAAAACAATGCTGAAAGTAGAAATAATTTGAATGAGTGAAAACCATAACAGTATAAGTTACATTTAGATAATTCAGAGAAAAATTAGTCCTGCACCTTAGTCGAACCGGTTAATGTAGGATGCCTTGGTGCAGAGCTATGGAACTTGCATTGGTTCGAGTCTCCGTGGGGGAAAAAAATTTTCTAATGGAATTTCGGCCAGTATGGGACCGGTGCCCACCCAGCATCATGAGGTATTTGGGTAACTACAATAAGTAGCGGCTTCAGGTTGAGAAGACTAGCTATAACGGCTGCGGGACCTGACATGCTGACAACATGTCATCCCTACACTGGGTGGATGATTGTCTGCCTCTGTGATGAACACACATGGATGTGAGGCCAGCAACCATCTGGTAGGCTAAGGGCCTTCTAGGCCTGTCGTGCCATGGACTAAAAAGAAAAATGAGTTTAAAGTTATCAAACCAATGAAAACAGCTGTATTCATCCATCACCAGACAGCAGTAGTTGATAGCATACACTAGTATCTCTCTGCTTTTCAAAAGTAGGACCCAATAACATGCAATAACTACACTTAACTCAAATTTCACAAATATATTATCACTTATACCGTTATGGTTTTCACTATTCATTAAATTTATTAAAGGCATTAAGAAATTTGGACATTAAGCAGAGAGCAAGCACATAAACTTTTGGTGACAGAGATGGACTTCTGGAAGAGGACTTCTAGAAATTCAAGAAGAGACAAAATAAGAAACACTAAAACACTCAGAGAAATAATGGATGTTCAAAAAAATGTTTTACAAGTTATTGAAGAAAGAAGACTGAAGTGGTTGGCCATGTAAAGAGGATGTCAGATAGCAGGATACCTGAGATGATACTAAATTTTGAAGCGGGGGGTCAGCAGAAGAAAGGATAGACCAAAAGAACAGTGGGTTCCAGGACTGCATTGGAAGATGGTGTCAAGAGCATTAACAAAGAGTGATGCAGAGAATAGGAATTTATGGAGAAGTAAAATTTACAATGGGGTAGGAAATCTACTGTATTGTAGAGAAATTCCTAATAAAGACATTTAAACAAAATGGGAGAGACATGGTTATTGGTTGATCATTTTAGTTCAATTCATCTAAGATTGGTTACTAGGAAGTTGTGATGTAAAAAACTTATGTATTTAATTAGCACAGATGTATCAACCAATATTATGTTCTATAATTGATTCTATAAAAAAGAGTAATGAAAAGGAAAACCTCGAATAATCCAATTTAACATGTACAAATGATAAATGTAACTAGAAGTTTATTTTTCTAGAAGATCCATATGTGATACTGGAAAATCCTTGTAAATTATCTATAGCAATGTTCCAGATGATTGACAGAGTAAATATCTTCATAGGATTGGAGTAATCAACTAATCAAACTGCCTATTGTGTCATCAGCAAGTGGAAATGTATATACCTACATAAAAATATGTGAAACATAATGATCTAACATCAAATTATTGGGAACGAAGGAAGAAAATAACTTTATTGTTAAATCAAGAGCATTAGATACATATCTATTAATTTAATTAGATATGTAACAAGGTCAAATACTGTGTCTAGATGTAACTTTGTTACCACTGACAAAGCAGGACTGATTTTGATTCCCAGTGAGGCAAGTTTTGTTACTAGGAACATGGAATGTTAGAATGTTATACAATGTAAATATTAACAATTAAAGTTAAGCCTTGTAGACTGCAATGGACAGGGCATGTGGCATGAATGGAGAATGAAAGAGGGGGCATGGAAACTTATTATAAAAAAAACAATGAAAGTGCCCAGTAAGTAGGCCAAGAACGAGATGGGAGATTAACATTAATCATGATTTGAGGGAGGTGAATTATACAGATGGTGATTGGAAAATATTAGATCAGGAAAGAGATTAATAGAGGAATTAATTCCATGCGATGATGAACCTCCAGGTTTGATAGTACCAGAGGGTTACTTAATGTTAGGGTATGATTCCTCAGTGAAGATAACAATGACTGTTTCTGAAACCGCAGTCCCTGTACTGTGAAGAACACTGAGTGTATGAGGTGAGTTAATGCAAGACTCATTTTAATTTTATTAATTTAAAAACCTCAAGATGTTAATTCCCATTATATGTTTTATGAAAGAAAAGAGTTTTGATTAATATGAGTTAGATATACAAACCTCACCTCATATTTGTAATGTTTCATATGTTTTATGAATGAAATGAGTTTTGGTTAATATGAGTTAGATATGCACGACACACCTCATGTTTGAAATGAGGTGAGTCATGCATATCTAACTCATATTATCTAAAATAAACCTCATAGTGTTACTTCCTTGAAATATTAAATGAGTTTTGGTGTTTGAATTTTGGATTATTGACATTGCACTGTATGTTAAATCACCATTAACTTCGTATTTTTTCTACTTAATTGCATTTGCTAAATTAAAGTACAAAAGAAGAAGTGGTTATTTTTAACAGGCTGACAGGAGACGAAACTGTATGACTGTCTGATTTGATTCCTAGAATATATGTTTCAAAGAGTATACACATTAATTTGAGGCAATCTCTGATAAAAGTGTATTAGTTACTTAAATAATAATTCATAATGAAAGAGTTGATCTGTTGCCCCCTCTCTTCAGAGTAACTTGTGTACATATGTATGTTTGTGTGGGAAGTGTAAACACATTGTGTAAGGTGACTGAGCTTGCTACATTATCAATGAGTACCTCTTCACTTTTTACTGGTAACTATTTTTTTTTCAAATGTTATTAATTGCTGTTATAACTTGGGTCTAGATTTCTATGTAATTATATGTTTTTTTCAATATCAATCTGAGAGCTTAAGATGTTAATGAATTAGGCTACTAGGACCATATACAGACATAGTGTTCTGCCCAAGAGCAGGTCTTTCACTGCAAACTAAGCATTCTCCACTCTTTCCTTAACTCAGCCTTCCTTTTTGTATCTGCATACAAATAATTAATTTTAATATTGTCCATCATCTGATGTCTGATTGTGCCTCTAACCATCTTTCCGTTGACCATTCCTTTTAGGACATCTGTCAGCAGGCAGTTTCTCCTTAGCCAATGGCCAACCCAATTTCTTTTCCTCCTCTTTATGAGTTGCAGCATTGTTCTTCCTTCACCCACTCTGTCTAGCACATCTTATTTTTTATTTTGTCTGTCCATTTTGAATGCTCCATCCTTCTCCATATCCACATCTCAAAAGCTTCCAATCGCTTTTCCTCATTCCGTCATAATGTCCAAGTCTCTACAGCATACAAGCTACACTCTACACTAGGACCATAATATTCCATTTTCATGTTACATATTTTTGCGTATTCTGGTCATATATACTTTATATTTTAAACATAATTACATATTTTTACATATTATGTCAAATAATTAATTGAAAACACACATCCATCTGTTATGTGTTATGACTAGAGGGTGGATTTATATGCACTAAAAACCATAAATACATGCATGCAACTATGCAGAAAAAAGTTGAAAATATGCTCTTAAAATGAATAAATATGCACAAAAATTAATTTTCTTCTTATAGTAAAATACACTATTTTCTCACATAATTTTATTTATTTTATTTATGAAGCAAAAATTGTAATATTTTTACTTTTTTGCTCCTAATTGAAGTTAATAATTGTATTTTATAGTGTCATTCTCATTAATCTTGTCTGTTTTATGAAATATAAGTCAACAATCATTTTAATGATCACTTATTAATTTTTGTTACAATAAATAACCAAATATTTTTCTAAATTTTCTGGTAGAAAGCCCTTTCTTCTGTCACTTAAAATGTGTTTGTACGAAGAGAATGATCTCTCCACTTCACATGAGGTCACAGGGCAGTAATCACAAAGAGGCTATGTCACTCACAGAATAAGAATAAAAATTATATTGATTTAATAATGTGATAAACTGATAATAAATTACTTAAAATACTCACATGTTTGTTGCATAATTGGCATAGGACAATTTTTCCATTTGTTGTTAATGTAGGATTCCCACCAATCCATTGATGAAGCATAGATATTTTTACTGGGTTTTTTTCTCCTGCATTGAAAACACTTGTCTTGGTCCACTAACACTCACAAAATGGTATTTGAGAAAATAATTTAAACTTTGATTCCCGATTTGTTTTGTCACCATGGTCAATAATGTACAATAGGCTTCCTTTGTGTGAAATGAAGTAACCTATATTTTGCACACATGAAAGTATATTTCAGGAATGATTTTTGAGTCTTTGTCGTAAGGCTGTATGCCGACAGTCTCAATAAAGCTGATGTTCAAACTTCAAAGAATATTGCCGGTTGAAAACAAAAACAAGGAAACTACCACCAATAAACTGTCCATTTTTGGCAAGCACGTTCATCTCTTCCGAAATCTTCCTTTCAGGAAATGGTTTAGGCCAGATTGCTATATTGACCTGTTGAGATTTAAAACTGCAGACCACCTGCTCGACACTGTCACTGTTGTGTGAAAATACGAAATAGGGATTCTGGCTTTCTATGAAAATAAGATTGTCTTAATTTGCAAAAACATGACATTAAAGCAAAAACTTGTCAGTTTATGGGGTTACAAACTAATATTATACATAATATTAAATAGAGATAAAAGCACAATATATGCACCCATATAGTGAAATATTCACTAATCCCTTGAATATGCATTTATATGCACTATAAAATTTTGCCAATTGATTCCAAATGACATGAAACACATTTTCTTCTTTCATGCATATGTTTATCTTTGAATGAATAAAACATGCAAAAATGCACAAATCCGCCCTATAGTTATGACGTGATCGTTTTCAAAATTAAAAAAAAAATAATTTCTGCTCATTGACAAAAGCTAACTTCTGAAAATATAGAAAAAATGTTTGAATTACTATGTTTAGTGCCATGATATATTTTAGAGCTGTACTTATTCTGATGGGACATACTGTATTTATATAAAATAATTTTTCACTTTTTTAGTTAAATGAAAGCATTTTAAAAATTTGTAATTGTTTGGGAATAAGATGGAATTCATGTTCCCTCCATTAGAATAAATACTTAAATTAGTTAAACATTTTTAACAACTCTTTGTAAATTTGATATTGCATAATTATTATATATTTTGTAGTTTTTATTACATATTTATGTACAAATTTCATACGGTAATTCTACATAAAAATCAGTCCTCTAGTTATAACTGACATAATGTTATAACCAAAACAGTAATATAAAGTTTATAAGATCTTCAATTAAGAAAGCCCAAATTCATTAACCTAAATAGCATTCTTAGAATTACAATTAGGTTAATTTATACTATAGCAGTCGTTTATAAACTTTTTGCAGTCGGAGCTCCCTCAGTCACCAAAATCTGAATATGACTTTCATGTCAAATGTGAAAACTGACAACAAAAAGTGCATGTCTCCCTAAAAGAAAGACTATCATTGTGGTAAAAAAATGTTTAATTTATTAATCACTAACTAATAATAGACGTGCGCTGCTACGCCTAAAAAAATGAAATGTGTTTTTATATTTAGTTGAATAAGTAAAAAGAAAAATAATTATAAATTTATATTGTAATTATTTCTAGATACCCTGGCTGATTACCTGACATTGACCAGGAATCTACTTATCCCAATCTTCTTGGTATCAATAACCTAAAAGACAAAAATGGTTATTGTGAGTTATGCATAGAAGATAGACATATACCACAAATTTTGTATAGAATTTTTAGAGATATTCAATTCTGTGTACTTTAATTTGGTGTATTTGTTATGGTTTAGGCAGCATAAGCCATTTAAGAATCCAAAAAAGCGACTTTTTTGGTGCATCAATACTTTTTTTTTTTAGCTCTGGCCCTATACTATATATGGTAACGTGTTATATACATTAATTGTGCCAAAAAAATCTCTAAATGATGGTAAAACCCCCATTCAAATCGATCAAGTAATTTTTGAGTCAATAAACAACAGACAGATTCACAGACTCACATACTCACATTTCTATATATAAATATTCATGGAAATGTATATCATTAGTGCAGGTGATCTTACTCTTTGTTAATGTTATTAATAGTGTCAATTCAGTGTGAGATAATCATGATAATAGTAGGGATTTAATACAATAAATATATCTTTATATATATATCCATCCATCCATAGTAATTCTGCCTGAGGCCAGGTCTTTGACTGCAATCATAGCATTTTCATGCTATGCTTTGCAGCTTTACTAGGGAATTGTAGGTGTGGTAGCGTCCCGTTGCTTTCCACACCAGTGAAGGATGATGATGATGGCCATATGATTTCAGGGACCGTTTGGGCCTTAAAGTTTTCCTGACATTTGTCTTACAGGTGAGGAAAAACCCCGATAAATACCTCACCAAGAAAAACTGTCCCGACCGAGGATCGAACACGGCCCACTGCGTGACAAGGCAGCACACTACCTCGAGACCACAGCGGTGGACTGTATATATATATATATATATATATATATAATTCTTCTCTACATGTGTATTCACTGAACTCCTCCTAAATGACTGGACTGATTTTGATGAATTTTTTGTGTGTATTTGAGTGGGACCCTGGATATTTTAGAGTCACAATTGGGCCCTCTAAAACCATTAGGTGTAGGAGTTCATCTGGTGTATATTTAAAAATTGCTCATAATTTTCGATGTTTCACAACAGAACTCAGTAAATCCTATTAAAATAAAACCGAGGTAGATAGTGAAATCCGATAATTAGAAGTGGAGGTTTATTTGAAATCTGAAATTAAGAAACCGACTATTAATAGCAACCGCCATGTTTGATTCGTTTCTGCATATACTAATTAACCTTTCATATTTCATTTATTTAGGTGTAGCAACACACGCCGTGTATTAGCTAGTTTATATTTATATTTTTTATCAAAATATTGTACACAAATTTATAATCAGAGGTTGATTGTTAAATCATTTTCGATACTAATAAAATTCATGGTGATTTTCCGTTGAGGTATTAGTTCACAGTAATATAATGTACGGTTAAAATCTATAATATAGTTACCTTGTAGGTCCGTCTCCTCAACTTAAGTTCTTTTAAAACTCTGTAGGCCTTAAGTTGAGGAGACGGACCTACAAGGTAACTATATTATAGTTTTTAACCGTACATTATATTACTGTAAAATCATTTTCATCTTAAAAAAATATACTTTTTATTCCGTTCATAAAAATGAAGAAACATACTTACTTACTTACTTACTTTGATAGTAATTTATTTGTGCATAATTAAGTATACAAGTTTAATTCTTTTTCTTCTTCTTCATTTATTCTTATATCTGTATTCAGGAGGTCAAATGTTGAGTTTTGTACAAAATCCCCTATCTATCTCAGTCATTCCATGTTTCTTCTTCTATCAACTTCTCTTTCCTCGATATTGTTTTTGTCTTTTCTTCCTCTGAATATCTGAGCCTACATCTTGGTCTCTTATCTTCTAATCTAAATATGTTTCATTATACATGTTTATTTATAATATGACAATTGTCCTAGTTAACAGCAAGGAGATACTAAGGATCAACACACATACTCTATTGAGTAACACAAAGAAATTGGGACTGGAAGTAAACATCAATAAAACTTCATATATAGTCATGCATAGAAATGGATTATATAATGGAAAAAAACAGCTAATCACAAATGTGGGAAATTTTGAAAAAATGCTGAATTCAAATACCTAGGAACAATAATTTCAAATAGGAATGAAATGCACAAAGAAATTAAACATTGGCTCAATTCTGGAAATGCATGCTATTATGCATTATGAACTCTTGCTATCCCAACTCTTTTCAAAAAACATTAAAATATATAAAACTGTTATTCTCCCAGTTATATTATATGGATGCGAAACAGGGACTCTTACTTTAAGGGGGGAAAGAAAGATTACAAGTATTTGAGAATTAAGTTCTTAGGAAAATTTTTGGATCAAAGAGAGATGAAGAGAAAGGTGAATGGAGAAAACTACATAACAGTGAACTACAAGGTCTTGATAGGAAGACAGATATAATAAGAGCAGTTAAGTCTCATAGACTGCAATGGGTAGGACATGTGGCACAAATGGGGCATGAAATTTGCATTTTTTAATTTTTGCTCAGAAGGGAGGTCAGTAAAATCTGAACTATTAACTCATAGAACGTAATACTGGTGCAGTATAATGTGGGCCAGATTGTTAGTTGACAGCCTGAAAATTAAGGTCCCAACTGCTTTTGCCTTGTAGTAAAGAATGGTTAAAATATGGCATAAATCTTCTGTGTCAAACTTTGCAAGGCACTTTTAGACCAAATATCATAAAGGGTAATCATTTCCAAGCAATTTGAATGATATTGTTGCATTTAGCACCAAAAGTTGTACTAGTATAACATAGTTCAAGGTAATAGACACTACAACAGTTGAAACACAAGATTATATCAAAGTTGACCAACATTGCGCTGCGTGCTTCATGACATGGCATAGGTCCACTAAGGTGGCCCTAGCTCTGGAGCCACTTCATCAATCGAGCCAAAATTTTGCACAGTAACCTAACAAATGCACGTTCACATATCCACAAATTTTGAACAAAATCTGAGGTGGTTGAGTGCGAACCCCTAGGACACTTGACATGGAATAACCCTAAGGCAATATGCTACAATTGGAAGGTCGAGGGTCATGCAGGGCTGACAACCTGGCTGACATCAAGTGCTGATTGTCTAGAAAAAGTGAGAGCGTTAACCTCCTAATACTGTGGCCTGTAGTAGGATCACTTTCCCTTTATAATGAATATTATTTCATTTTTCTCGGTTCTATTAATAAATTAGTTGAATAATACATTCTATCTGTGCTGCCATGTTATCTTTTAGTATGTATATAAATCCTTTCCCCAACTTATCATCAGTTTAAGGGAATGTAGAATTAAATAACTCCTCCCTCCCCGAGAAAACCATACATTTATGATTTTAAGTTTATAAGGCATTTTGATTACATTTACACCAATGCAATTTGTACATAAAATCTGCACAGTTGTGTATGGGTACTTGAATCCTGTATATTTACATTGTTGATCTGTTGTTAGAATAGAAATATGTCATGGCTGTACAATATTTGTATTTCTATAAACTTGTTTACACATTTATTTTGTTTTACTGTTCATATGAAACATCCTTGGCAGTGTAAGAATTAATTAACATGTCACTTCATGGACAATAGAATTTTCAAGGTAAGGAAAGCTTGAACACAAAATTTTCTTCAGATCAAAAATAGAGCTGAACATTCTGTGTTGTGTAATCATTCATAGCACATTTAAAAAATACCTGCATACTATATGTGTTTTCCATGTAAAAGTTCCAAGTTTTTATACTCATCTTCACCTTTGCACTTAGATGTTGGATATATAAAACAGCTCAAGTTTAGATTAACTTCCACTTGATTTTCCATATTATATGCTTGTAATACTGTTACTCTACGTACTTCTTCCGTCTTTACTAACATTTCATACTGTATGTTTTGCAACAATACTTATAACATATTTTTACAATTGTTTGTATTTATCTTCATATACAAAGATTTTTTCAAAGTTCTGCAGAATTGTTGTGTGCATGCCGCAAAAGCTAAAAGAAACTTTAGCTAGAATGCAGATATATCTGTGAAATCAACATTTTAAATTATATTTTAAGAAATGGATGTTCACTCACATTATTTTGTTAGGTTCCGATGGAACAAGTTAGTGTACATCAGATTAGTGTTACATTTCATTAAATAATATGCATGCAATTTATTTTGTTAGGTTAGAAAAGTGGAAGTTGGTGTACATCCATTTCTAATAAATGTTTGTGAATTTATTGTGTAGGTTGGTTATATCTATTTCACATGTGGTTCCATTTAGCGACAACTCTCTAAACTTTTGCGCATGTGCACTGTTATTCTATAGATCTTGTAAAATGTATTGTGGAAGCTAAACTAAATTTTTTTTTCTATTTAAAGCAATCAATTTGCACAGAGAACGACATTATTTGTTAGTGTATTATGCAAGATCTGCATGTTTTCCAAAATTGTCACATTTTTTTTTAATATAATGCAAAGTTCTCTAACAATTGGCACATAGATCAACATGTTTTCATATGGTGAAAGGATAGATATCTTGCTTACATAGATCAACATGTTTTCATATGGTGAAAGGATAGATATCTTGCTTACGGCATAGTTTTTTTGAAGTAGAAAGCAATTTGACTACCAATACGTAAGAATTAGGGTAACTAATACATGCCATGAATAGAGAAAGGATTTTTATGCATTAAGTTTGTAACACAGATTAGTATAATGTTTATGTAAATGGAACATAATTTGTTTCGTAAAACAAAAGCAATAACAGGTGTAATATCTAGGTAATATTGACTGATTATACACAAAAGAGTTTATGAAGTTTTGTTTTTAAGTCATATTTGAAGACAATGGGTGAAAAACAAGGAATGTCACAAATTAATGAAAATAGAGATAACCCTCAGATCTGGTGACAATTTATTTGACCTTTCAATTGATGGAGATTCACATATTTTAAAATCATGGAATTCCCAGTAAAATGAATGGTTCAGGATATTGCTGTGCTGAGAAAAAATGGATTGTTCAAATATTGAAATTGATTATGATGATCTTGAAGATTTTCGGGTTGTAGGCCATGGTCGTGAGGCTTGTAGTTCCCCGACATTTTGCCAGAGACTGTGTCTGGCATCCTCAAGGGTTGTCTACGTCAATACATTGAAATTGATTTTTTTAATTCTTGGTTATTGTGACATTCCTCATTACCCTTGCAGTCATTTATGAAACTGTGAAATACATTGTATAGTGGAAATGGAAAATGACAAATGAGGGAAATTTGAAGAAGTGGCTGAATTAAAATACCTAGGAACAATAATTACAAAGATGCACAAGGAAATTACACATAGGCTCAATTCTGGAAATACATGCTATTATGCATTTCAGGTATGCATACTTTTTTTGAAGTCACCTGACATAAACATTTATTATTATTGCCTTTCATTTGAAAATTAACATTTTTCAAGCAAAATGTTGATAGATGGATATTAAAAAATCCAATGCTTTCTCGTCAAGAATGACTGTTTTTTAAAGAGTAATAAAAATGTATTTCTAATTATTATTTACTTATGAATGCTTAGAAAGTAATCTGTACTGATTTCCATACAGTGTCAAATCCCAGTATTGTGCTAATGTTAAATAAATTTGATTTATTGATATCAAAGTATACTCTGATGACTTGATTAGGAATACCATGTTTAGTGTTGAAATAAACGAGCAGGAAGTAATGGGTAACATAGTAGTTTATTAGCATGGAAAAAAGCATTTTACATTTTTGAGGGATCAAAAATAATCAAGCCGTGATTTTTAAGATCCAAGCGCTGAAATTAAGTTCTTTCCATCTACATTTTAGGCTATAAAATAGCCATTTAAAAATGTAGAAGTTTTTGTGAGAAAAATACAGTATTATAAACATTCAACATAGGCTAGTGGCTTTACAATTCTAACAAGACGATGATATTGTTTAAAAAAATTTTAATCTTAATTTTGTCCTTATTAATCATCATCATTATCCTTACTGTAATTATACCTCGACTCCCATTATAGTCTCTTGCTTACACATGAACAATCCCTCCTATAGGATAGTAATTTAGAATTAAACGAAGTACTCTAGATTGAGGCATTCTTTTGATATGTTACTTCTAATTTTGTCTCTTTGTAAATAATCTACATTTAAGTCTTTCATAAATTTATTGTATCTATTATAAACTGTAAATCACTGAATTAATACATTCAATTCTACATAGAATTTTACTGATTTTCAGGAATAAAAACTATTTTTCTTCTAGTAAAATCATCTTATATGTCATATGTCACACACGGTATAAAATAAATTGCAGTTACATCTCCTCAGTTTGTAAGAAAAGGGGATATATTTAATTGTTCTAATTATAGAGAAATTACATTTTTTAAAAATTTTTTCTAATATACTATACATAGAGTTAATTACCAAATGTTGGAATGTAAGATTGGTGGTTATCAAGGTGTTGAGAACAAGAAAATCAACCATGGATAAGAATTTCTCATTGAGATAATTTTGCTCACCTTCAAGAAAAGTAAAGATTAACACACCTATTTTTTTATTGATCCTCGTTCATCTGACTGCATTCCTTGTGGGAAGTTTCTTAACCAGACAAATTTAATTATACTTATTTCCCTACAGATGCCAGTGAAGGACATGTGGTTAGTACATCACCTCAAGGTTATATCTAGTAGGAAACTATAGTTTTACTGAAATGGTTAAATTTTGTTCAGAGGCCTTTTTATACAGGCTTGAGGTTATTTTATAATGCCAAAAATCTTCAGACTCGGGACCGGAAGATTTTTCCTTTAAATTTTCCATCCTAAAAATCCAATGACTCTGGCCAGGCTTGAGCCCACAACTCTCGGGACTAGAGGTAAGGAACATAACCTTTAGACCGCCACAGCTTATTCACACCTATACTCAGGTATAATTCTATTAGTTATCCTTTAATTGTGAGCAGATTGTAGCTTAAGGTAGAACAGTCGACTATTGCATGCCGAAACCTACATTGAAATTTCTCCCAGAGAAGTGTTGTGATATGCTAAGGCCATGTCCAAAAAATTATGTGCCATTTTTATATGCAAGACACTAAAATCCAGTGCCAAATCTCTCATTTAAACTATATGGATGTAATACAACTCCTATATTAGCAATCTCGATAACCCTTACTACCCAGCATCTGCGCCGCGTTATGCCTCACTTCACTTTGCTCTTAACTCATGCAGGGATGTACATCTGCTCCGTACAGTAGGTTGCCATTGCTGGATTTTGGCTTTGATTTCTGTATTTTGTAGTTAAAAGGCAGTTAATTTTTTTGGAAACGACCTTGGTACATTACAACGCTTCTCTGGAAGAAATTTCAAGGTAGGTTTCAGCATGGAGTGGTTGACAGTTTTCTTGGAAGAAATTGTTTATAGAACTGAAATTTTATCTGCTAAGTTTACACATTATTGCTTTAGTATATAAATGCAATATCACATTTTTCTAAAATTAATTTATGGGGTAAAAGCCATTTTAAAGAATTCCAGAAATTAGAGGCTGATAACTTCAACACTGAAAATTTAATCTGGTTGTTAGCCTAAAAAAAACATTTAGTTAAATAACATTGCATGTGAGACTAGCACATATTAACTTGTTTGTAAGTAAATATGTTAATCACATTTTGTATTTTTATATGCTTTATTAGAAATTTAATGGCGAATGTTCAAATGTCCAATTTTATTTCTTAATCTATTTTTATATGTGAATTATCTTTTTATGAGCTGTACTCTCAATGTTCTTAGATTTTTCACTATGCTGTTTTATCTTTTCTTTCATAAATTACATTTCCATATATCCCATTAAAATATTTATGATATCTGAGTTTCTTTTAAATTTTTGGGTTGTTCGTATGGACTGATAGAGTATTTAACATATGTCAGAGTAACATTTAAAATCTCACCTCATAAATCTCATGTTTTTCACGATACCAGGTTTCAAATGGAAACCTGTCCATCTTCAGTCATATCTCTGACTGAAGATGGATGGGATTCTGTTTGAAACCTGGTGTCATGAAAAACAAGAGATTTTAAATATTACTCTTGACTACATGTTAAATGAATTTTACCTCATAATGTTTACTTCCTAACATTAATTTTGATTAGAGTATGTTTTATTAACTAACTAACTAACTCACTCACTGGCACTATCGAACCCGTAGGTTCATGGCCACATGGACATAAGCTCTCCATACATCCCTATTCTGATCTAAGTTTTCCAATCATTACCTATATAATCTACTTCCCTCAAATCATAGTTAATGTTATTCTCCCACCTTATTCTTGGCCGTTTTCCCTCTGGTTTTCCTACAAGAAGCTTCCATGTACCTCTTTCATTCCCCATTCATGCCACAGTCCTAACCATCACAGTCTACGAGACATAACTGTTTCTTATTATGTTATAAAGACCATGTAGTTCACTGTTATTTGGTTTTCTCCATTCATCTGTCTGTTCATCTCTCTTTGGTCCAAACATTTTCCTAAGAACTTTATTCTCAAATACTCATAATCTCCTTTTCTCCATTAAAGTAAGTGTCCATGTTTCACATCCATATAATATAACTGGTACAATAATAGTTTTATATATTTTCAGTTTAACTTTTTTTGAAAGGAGTTGGGACGTCAAGGAGTATGTTTTACTGGTTGAGGAAACCAGTATCTGAGTGCATGGAAAAAATCAAACTGCTCTACCTCAACAAACTAGAATATGCAATCAGATCTGTAGAAGATAAAGAGAGTGAACAACTTTATGGTATTAATCATCTGTTGGTATATGCTGATATGTAGCATTTTTAGGCAGTAGCAATGAAATACTGTTATGTTTGGAAGCGAAACACGGACATTATCAGAAAAAAGGAAAGTACATGTTAAATACATGGAAAAGAAAAATATTAAGGAAGATATATGGAGCAGTATAGGAACAAGATATATGGAGAATTAGAACAAACCAGGAATTGAAAGAATTATATAGGGATTTAGATCTGGTAGGAGATATTAAAAGAAAGAGACTGGAATGGGGAGGACATGTGTTGCGCATGGAGCAAGAAAGAGGTGTAAGAAAGATTTTAGAAGGGAAACCAGAAGGAAGAAGAAAGGTTGGAAGACAGAAACTAAGATGGTTAGATAAGGTTGAGGAGGACATAAGACAATTGAAGGTTAAGAGATGGAGACAGAAAGCTATAGGAATAGAGAAGAATGGGCTGATGTTATGAAGGAGGCCAAGGTTCTTAGAGGACCATAGAGCCAAAAGAAGAAGCAGTAATGAAATACTAAAAGCCAACACACCCTCTATACCTCTTCTGAGCTAAGTCCAGTTTAAACAAAGAAGATGTAAAACTGAATTTTCATTGATCAAATAACAATTTTACTTTTGAGCATGTAAGAAAATATAGTTCCCTCTTTAACATTTAAAATAGAAAAAATATAAATAATAAAATATGTATTATCTACAGATGTCTGCATAAATCAATACTTCTAAAATTCATTATAAATCACATTTGAGGTTATATAGTAAAACTTTTAAAATATTAAAACAAGTACCTGATATATTAGTCATCCTCAACTAAAATGGACATGAACCCATTAAACAATTTATACACCAAAATCAGTTTCAAATGAAATGCTGAAGATGGAACATGTTCTGAAAGGCCTATATGGTTTTAATCAATTTGAAAAAAAAAATTGAAAAGAAATCCATTTAGTTGAGTATGATTGATGTATCAGGTGCTTATTTTAATATAAAAAAAAAGTCTATATAAGTTATATAGGAGAATCTTAAAATGTATAATTACAATTTTAATTGATTAAGTAAGCATTGTTTTATTCTTACGTATGCGTGATGCAGAATATGTTTGAATTTCAGTTGTTTCAAAATACCCACTTCTGTATAATTATAAGACATTCCAAAGGAAAGTATTTGAAAAGCGGAGAGAAACAAATTATTTAGAATGTTTTCAAACAGTTTAATGAAAAATATCCTACATTAGCCATTGAGGATGTAGTAAAAATAATAGCCGAATTTACATGTGAGTCAGCATAGAGCATAAATTCTCCTCACAATGAAATTATAAATAAAGGATATCTATTGACATCATGGAAAAAGCATAAACGCCTGATTAGGTAGGCCCACATATAATTTTTTGTGATAAATAAATAAGAAATAGAAGTTCCTAATTATATTGGTATTCAGTCTTATTTCTAGTAAAATACGATGTTGTCTAAGATCAATGTTTCTATCGATGACAGTGCTGAACATAATTCAGTCATACGGCAGGTAAAAGTAGCACCAAGGTTCCCCCATTGGACGGAGTTGGCAAAGTAATACCTTATACAAGTTTGTTTACAGTACAACTGGAACTTAGCTTGGAATTGATAACAGTAAGAAACTGGAGCTGGTAGTGAATATCAATAAAACTAAATATATGATCACATGTAAGAATGCATTATTAAATAGGAATGAACATGGGACATTTGAAGAAGTGGCAGAATTGAAATAATTAAAAACAGGCATGAAGTGCAGAATGAAATTAAACATTGGCTTAATTCTTTAAATGTATTATAGACACTTATCATCCACAATTCACTCAAAAAATGTTAAAATTAAAATATATAACATGGTGATTATTGTAATTAAATGGATATGAACAATAGTATTACCATATGAGTGGAGAAAAGATTAAGGATATTTGAGAATAAAATGTTTAGAAAATGTTTCGGAGCAAAAAACAAAAGGACAGGTGATTGGAGAAAATAAAAAAAAATGCTACATGATCTTTATGGGAAACATCATATAATAAAAACAATTAGGAGTCATGGATTGCAATGATGAGGACATGTGGCATGAATGAGGAATGAAAGAAGTGTATGGAAATTTTATGTAGAAAAACCTGGCCAGTGAGCAGCCAAGAATGAGATGGGATAATAGCATTAACCCATTCACTTCTGGTTTAAATGCTCAATCCATTTCCCCAGAAACGGGATTTAAGTTGCTGTAAATTATATTGTCTATTTTCAGACATTCAAAAGAAACAAACGATAACGGTACTTGAGATCACAATAGGGTGAAGGCCAAAACACATTTCTCTACTATTCATAAATGTGAACAAAAGATTACCCTGCCAAAGGATGTACAAAATATTGCAAAATATATAACAGCAGAGTTAAGGGAGTGTACCTCGTCTTCTGAGTTGAAAGCCATATAACTGCCGGCGAGTCTACCTCGTCTCTTGAGGCGAATGGGTTAAGATTAATTTGAGGAATGTGAATTATGCAGAGTATGATTGGAAAATGTCCAGTGCCATAGCCAAGTGGTTAATGCAAGATGCTGGCATGGAGTTATAGGACTTGTGCTGGTTCGAGTCTCCATGGGGGAAGAACTTTTATCATGGAATTTCTGCCAGTAGGAGACCAGAGCCCACACAGCATTGTTAGGCATTTGGGTAGCCACTACGGCTCCAGGTTGAGAAAACCAGTTATAACAGCTGAGGGACCAAACATGCTGACCACTTGTCACCCCTACACTAGCTAGATGATTGTCTATCTCCATGATTAACATATGTGGATGTGGGGCCAGCAGCCAGATAGTAGACCAAGGACCTTCTAGGCCTGTCATGCTGTGGAGTATGATTGGAAAATATTAACTCAAGATGATATGTATTGATAGCTTATGTCCATGAACCTCTGGTATGATAATGCCAGTGAGTGAGTGAGTTAGTTATATCACATCATATTGAAAGTGTAATTTAATATAATTTGATATATTTGAAGAGAAAAAATTATATGCTCAGACTGGGTTTGAACCCAGGACCTTTGGCTTTTTAGGTCAATGCTCTACTGCTGAGCTATCTGGGCACTCCAATCTAAATGCAAATAATTTTATATGACTATTTAACTCATGCCCCAAATGGGAGTCAATGACCAATCACGTTTCAATGATTTCTGTTTTACAACCAATCAGAGTCGTGTTTCACGAAATATTTATCAGTGTTATAATTACCATATTAAAGAAATTCCTCCTTTTTAATGTTCTGAACAGGTCTGACCATTATTTTGCAGTGACTGGGCCTATAAGAAATACGGCTACCAGATTGTATATATAGTGCACATAGCGCTTGCAGGAGTTAATATAAAACATTTGTAGCAATTTATTATACCACCAAAAAAAGAAACCACTGTTTGCACTTACTTAAATGTATTTTTCCCCAGGTAATAATCCAGAAAATTATAATTGTCATATTTACATCATAAGACATCAGAAATGAATTAATATACAGTTTGATGTGTTTCATTTTTTCTCCACTAGAGAACATTCTTACAATATTGCGTTCCTTTGGCAATAAATAGTATGATCTGGTAGCAGTGATAAACAAAAGAAGCGGATGAAGCGTACCTATCGTTTCTCATTTGATTTCAAACATCGCCGTTTACATTAAATATATAAATATTTTAAAATAACTGTAGTTAAATAATGATATGTAAGTAAACAGCTTAATTTTATTCGTTAAATAGTCCTAACAAATGCCACTCTTGATTTCCAAATTCTCTAGATAAATTCACTCCTCACTTCGTGAGTCGTGAATTTATCGATAATTTGGAAATCGCTCGTGGCATTACTTATGATAATTAAAGATTTGAATCATTGATTCTTAATGGTATAATAACATGACAAACTACTTTAAATTTTTTCACATATCTTTAAATAATTTTGAGTTACGAACTTAATTTACATTCTTAATACAGGTATCATCAAAATATTCTAATTTAATTATGTTCCTTAAATTTCTTTATAAAACATATTTTGTTTTAAAAAATCACTGTAAATCTTTTGACAATAATTTTTTTTTACACAGAGTAATGTAAGAATCACCGATATTAGTTAATGTTAAAAATTATTACATTATGAATTACCAATAATAATTCAATAAAATCTTGAGATGTGCAAAACTGTAATTATATTTTGGTTTGTAACACAATTACAGATCCATAAAGAAACTGTTGATCTAATAATTATCTTAATTAAAAAGAGAACTTAAAGTTTTATATGATTTTCATATTTATTAAAATACAAATTCGTAACAGCTGTTTCAGTAGTTTGTACCTTCTTCCGACAAATTTTATCATGATTACAAATGAATTTTGTTTTTATATATATTGTATAAAATATATTATAATATAATAACAAAGAAATTAATTTTGTTATTATATATATTATATATAATAACAAAATTCATTTGTTATCATGATAAAATTTGTCTGAAGAAGACACAAAGTACTGAAACAGCTGTTACGAATTTGTATTCATATAAAACTTTAAGTTTTATTATTATTTAATCAACATAAAATAGGATTTTCATCAATTAAATGCCAAATCAATTGATTATTTCATAATTATATGTTTTATTGTACAACATAGCTCAGTTAACCTTTAAAATTCTGTATAAATTATATTATGTTACATATTCAGTTTTTGTTAGGTACTGCAGTTCGGATATTAATAAATTTATATCAGTCGAGTTGACTCAAGCAGTAATGTGTGAGACTCATACTTGTGAGGTCCTGAGTCCATGTCCAAATGGCTACCAATCTATTTAAAGTTTTTTTTTCCCTGGTTTTCCTCAACAGTCAAAGGAAATAATGGGTTCGAATTTCATTACCAGGACCCATTTCATCAAATTAACTATTTCATAGCATCATTAAAAATAAAATAAATTAATATGATACATTCTTACAACCATTACATGTGCAAACCTACCTTGAAATATCTTCCAGAGAAGCGTTGTGTTTGTACAAAGGCCGTGTTCAAAAAATTATCTGCTGTTTTTAACTGCAAGGCTCTAAAATCAAGCATCAGATCTCTCATTTAAACTATAGGGAAGTGATACAACTGCTGAATTGGTAGACTGGATAACCCTTACTATCTGCAGTATGCACTGCATCCTGCATTACTCCACTCTGCTCTTATTCATGCAGGGAGTCCATTTTCTCCATACAATGGGTTGCATTGCTGGCTTCTGGCTATGATTTCTGTGCATTGGAGTTAAAAATAGCAGATATATATTTTTTTTTTTGGACACAGCCTTGATAGATCACAGGGCTTTACTGGGAGAAATTTCAAGATAGGTTTCGGCATGTAATGGTGGATAGTTCGCTTGTTAGATATAAAAGTGTCTATAAAATAATAATGAAAAAATTCTCATGTGCTCAGATACACCAATAAGGGAACACTGATTACTTAATTAGTCGGCTTCGATTGACTAGTGGTTATGCTCCTAGCCTCTGGTTCCAAGGATTGTGGGTTCAAACCTGGCTGGGGTCGATGGATTTTTTAGAACGAAAAATCCAAGGAGCAAGTCCTCTGGGAGGTATTTTAAGCCTTGGGTCCTGAGTCTGAAGATTGTAAGGCTCATAAAAGATCCTTAAGTCTGAATAAAAAGGCCTCTAAGCAAAATTTACCAACCTCAAGGTAATACCTTAGTTAGATGCCTCATTGAGTCGGTGTGTTGTCCGCATGCTATTCATGACATCTATGAGCAAATAAGATAACCAAAATTAACTTTGTCTAGTAACTCATTACAGAGGAGAGGCTATGGCTCAACAATGGGCTACTGGTACACCATTATAGATAGATAGATAGATAAACTAATTAACTATATGGCTTGTGAAATCCATATGTTCAATGTCAGGGGACAGTGATATGTATAAAACAACTTTACCATGTTAAAAGTCAAGTAGTAAAATACTGAGTAAAGTGCATTAAAAGTTAAATACAAGACTTTTTCTCATAAATTATTTCTAATAAACACATGTCATACAAGGAAGCCTTGGAAAATTTCTTTTATCATTTACCATATATTCAGGTAACTGTGCAATGGTAATGACTTGACATGTTAAATAATATACTGTCACCTTTCTGGCAACTGCTTATTAAATTAATTGTTAAACTCCTTTGTCAGGGCCTGACATTGCAAGGCAGAGTGATTTCTAAGTAACTGTACCATTTCTATTGAGAAATTAAAAATGACATATGAAGCAGATTTCACTACAGTAGTACAGATTACATGGCCTGTCCCAAGAAATGTACATAAAAATAATATTCCCAGAATAATTAAATAATTTAGTTTAAAAAAAACTTTGCTTTGTATTATTACATTTCAACGTTAAAAAAGCATAAAGAACAAAGCCTAATGATGAAAGTAAATTATATTTTTATTTCACATAGTACTACGTAGATATGCTTATAATTTATTAATTCATTAACTAAACTAACTCACTGGTACTATTGAACTCATAGGCTCATGGCCACATGGATATAACCTCTCTGTACATCCCTATCCTGAGCTAATGCTTTCCAACCATCCCCTGTATAATCTAATTCCCTCATATCATAGTTAATGTTATTCTCCCACCTCATTCTTGGCTTAACTGCTGAGTACTTTCCCTCTAGTTTTTCTAAAATAAGTTTCCATGCCCATCTGGCATTCCCCATTCATGCCATATCACAGTCCATGATACTCCATCACAGTGAATGAAACTTAACTGTTTTTAATCAATTGAGTTGGTGTTTACTTGATGAAAATCCATATTTATTAATTAAATAAAAAGTTTTATTTGATTTTCATCTTTATATTTAATTAAATTTTTATTTAATTAACTGTTTGTATTATAACTGATTTCCTATAAAGATCATGTATCTCTTATGTAAGTCTTCTCCATTTGCCTGACTGTTCATCTCTCTTTGATCCAAACATTTTCCAAAGAACTTTATTCTCAAATACTCATAATCTATTCTCCTTCCTTAAAGTAAGAGTCTATGTTTCATGTATGTGTAATGTAACTGGGAGAATAACAGTTTTATATATTTTCGGTTTAATGTATTTTGAAAGGAGTTGGGATGAAAATTAGTCCCTGTAATGTGCAATAGCATGCATTTCCAGAATTGAGCCTATGTTTAATTTCTTTGTCATCTCATTCCTGTTTGTATTTATTGTTCCTAGATATTTGAATTCAGCCACTTCTTCAAACTTTCCCTCATTTGTCATTAAATGTCCATTTCCATTATATAATGTATTTCTATATGTGATATGTATCTAGTTTAATCAATGTTTACTTCCAGCCCCAATTCACAAGTAGCAAATTATTTTAATATTTATTGAATATAGTCAGAAAAATCTCCTTTTGAAGTTGGAATTTTGTTGTTTACATCCGAACTCATATATAAATTTTCCTCCTAGAGCCATCAGATCTTTAGAGGATGAAGCAGGCCTACAACTCAATGGTATTAATAAGCTTTTATTTTCTGCTGATGATATAGTATTAGTAGGCGATAGCGAGGAGATACAACATGCACACTCTTTTGAGTAACACTAAAAAATTGGCACTGGAAGTAAACATCAGTAAAACTAAATATATTTTCACAAATAGAAAATACATTATATAATGGAAATGGATAGTTAATGACAAATGAGGAAAATTTGAAGAAATGGCTGAATTCAAGTACCTAGGATCAATAATTTGCAAATAGGAATGTGATGCACAAGGAAATTAAACATAAACTCAATTCTGGAAATGCATGCTATTATGCATTACAGGAATCTTGTTGTCCCAACTTCTCTCTCTCAAAAAAAGGTGAATACATATATAACTGTTGTTCTCCTAGTTCTTCTTCTTCTTAATCATAATTTACAGGATTTTCATCCTGTTTATTTCCAAAATCACTCCTCGGATGAAGATTTATTGGATGTGCATTCACTGTCTATCCATCTCTTGGCTGGTCTTTGTCTTTGTTCTTCTCCCGTCCATTGGTCTATCTTCTTTAGCTCTTTTTCTCCTAATTATTTTATATGAATATGAAACATGGCGTATTACTTTAAGGGAGGAGAAAAGATTATGAAAGTTTGAGAATAAAGTTCTTAGGAACATTTTTGGACCAAAGAGAAATGAACAGACAGGCAAATGGAGAAGACTTATTAACTGTGAGCTACATGATCATTTTAGGAAACCGGGTATAATAAGAACAGTTTATTCTTGTAGACTGCGATGGGCGGGACATGTGACATGAATGGAGAATGAAAGTGGGACATGAAAGCTACTTGTAGGAAAACATTCAGTTGGTAGACCAAGAATGAGGTGAGAGAATAAAACTTACCATGATTTGAGGGAAGTAGATTATACAAGGGATGATTTGAAAATATGAGCTCAGGATTGGGATGTATGGGGAGCTTATATCTGTGCAGCCATGAATCTATATGTTCGATAGTGCCAGTGAGTTAGTTAGATATGATATTGTCTTGTTTCTAAGAGCATAATTATAGAAGTTTTAGGAGAAAGAAAAGGTTGTGATGTTAATAGAATGAGCTGTAGTTTCCTGTAGTTTTCAGAATTGTCACATTTGTTGTGTGTGTTTTGTGTTGCTTATGCTTAGCAAGATGTCACTGTGTGTTGCAGACATGTTGCGGAGGATTGAATGTGGCCATGTTGAGATGCTCACATAATTTCATATCTGCATGGCATCAGCAGGTACTATACATTTGCCCTTTGTCTGCTTTAAAAACCTTGTATTTTATACTAGCTGATGTACGCTATTACACTTAACAGGATATTTACTTTATATGTAGAATTCAGTTTTTATGAAAAGGAATATTTTTTATTTTAAAATCATTAGGATGTAACACTATGACGTTTAATAATTGAGTTTGTATTTTTTAACATTCTTACCTCATATCATTGTTTTTTGGATATATATGTTTCAAGACTGTTGCCCTGTCTTCAGCATTGCACAAACAACGGGGCAACAGCCTTGAAACATATGTCCGACGAAACAATGATATGAGGTAAGAATGTTAAAAAGTACAAACTCAATTATAAAATGTTTTTTATGTTAATTCCTTGCTTGACTTTGGAAAATAAATATAGCATTTTTATCGAAGGGTTGGCTCAGGCAATAATCTTAAAAACATGTATTCAGGAGGTTTTGTTTACTAGGACTCAATTTCATCATAACCATTCCATATCATTAAAATTAAATTGCGAATGGCAGCAAAAATTTAAAAAATATAACCATAGAGCCATGTGGCTACAACTAATCATTCTAGGTGCAATATGACCTTTAGATGTTAAAATTAGAATGAAAGATGTTATCATCTAACACTGAAATAGAAATGTCTTTTCCCTTTTACATTAAGAGCTCAATTTTGAGTAGCTAATTTAAAATTTTAAATCTTTATTCATTGCTTTTTATGATGTAAAGATCTGCCTGAAATTTGTTTATAAAATTTGCCAATGTTTAGAATGTTACGTTTTGTTCAACCTTGCAACAAAATTCTGTTAAATTTTTTTCATTGTAATAAGCATAGAGAGAAATGCTGTTTTGAAATAAAAATTAGGTTTTTTGTCACATGTGGAATATAACATTTGTACAAATAGTTGAAATATTCTCAAGTCCTTTATTACAATAAGGAGCTTGATAGGGGATTGTGCCATTACCAGAGTACCTTGCTTTTTGTATACATGGAAAATGCATGTGTTGCAATTAATGTTGTGGAGAACATGACAAAATGTTTAAAAAAAGTATCTAAAATTTGAAAAATAGAGGGATGCTTTATTAATCATTTTAAAATATGGTCTGTGAAAGAGATATGGGGAAAAGGGTGCCATCTCTCTTACCATCAATTGATATTCATGCAATACATTTTTAAGTTTTTGGAGGACATACCTTTGACTGTTAATGAAATGATGAATATAGATCTAGATTTTGTTGCTATGTTTTCTGGTTGCTGGATTAGTTTGAATCAATAACACACAAACAGAATGGACGGAAATAAATAGGGATGTAAGACAAGGATGTGGCCTCTCGCCCTTGCACTTTATCATATACATGGATAGAATACTTCAAGATGGTGACAAATGAGACACGGTTCTATTCAGATTAATAGAAACCTAAAAATAAATCCCTGTTTTTTGCAGATGATTTGGTATTAATATCTCCAACAGAAACAGGTTTATAGTATTATATACACAATTTTAATATAATTGGAAAAAGGTACAATATGGGAATCAATACACAGAAAACTAAAGTGATCGCCTTTTGTGGAAAATACCCTATACCTAGCAAAATTGTTTTGAATGATGAAATTTTAGAATGAATAAATAATTTTAATTAGTTGGGTTATAATGTAACATTTCAAGATGAAGCTGATATATCAAAGAAAATCACAAATTTCACAAAAAGAATGGGTATAATTAACAGTATAATGAAACCATCTTTAATATGAAACAACTGAAGGTTATGGCTTTATAAGGTTCTTGTAAGATCAGTATCAAGATATGGTAATGAAGCATGGACAATATGAAGAAGAGATGAAAGCTGAATAACAGCAAATGAGATGTGATTTATGCGTCGTACAGCAGATTATATGAAGTGGGACCATAAAAGAAATGAGAAAATTATGGAAGAGTTGGATGTAGAACCCATTCTCCGCCATGTACAAAACTACCAGAACAACTGGAGAGCCCATGTTCAACAAATGCCATCTCATAGAATTCCAAAAGTCATGCTTCATTACTACCCCAAGGCAAAAGATCGCTGGGATGTCCAAAAAGTGCCAGATGGAAAATTCCTCTTTGAGACCGTAACAGGCCATATGGCCTAATACTTGCATGGATGATGTTGATTTTAACATTTCAGCATTTTATATTATTAATTTTATCATTAATTATAATTTTTCAGTTTATTAAAAGTAAATGCTCATGAAACAACAACATTAACTATGATTTGAGGGAAGTTGATTATACAGGGAATGATTGGAAAGCATTGGCTCAGGATAGGGATGTATGGAGAGCTTATGTCCGTGCGGCCATGAACCTACGGGTTTGATAGTGCCAGTGAGTAAGTAAGTAAATGCTCATGAAACATGTGACTACACAGAGTATAAATGCACAGTTTACTAAGTTAATAAGTTGAAGCATCTGTAAATAAGAATGATTTGCATACCGTGTTTCTTATCTGTTTTATTCATGTTCTATGACTTTAACTGGACAATTTCTATATTTGTAATGCACTATCTTGAATATGTACTCATCTTTATCAGTAGGAAGGAAAACACACAAAATATTGTTTACTCTAACAATATACTACCTCAGTTACATTTCTATTTGCAAAATTCAGATTAATAGAGAATAATTCAAAATTAAAATTTCAATATGCATAAAAATCCCATGGTATCTTTGCCTTGTCATGCTTAAATGACCCAGAGCTATGCCACTTGTATTACCCTAAGTTTATTTACAATTTTTTTTCTACATATTTAATATGTTTTTATAAATATTATTCCCTGAGAGTAGTTAATAATAATAATAACAATAATTAATCGTAATCTTAGTCAAATATTCAATTGATTCAAGTCGACGTTTCAATCTCCTTGTGTGAGATAATTTTTAAGACATTTGACATTCCATTTTGTATAGTTGTTTATACTAACATAGTTACCATTACGAAGTCAATTTTGTGTGTGTTTTTTTACTTACTTACTCACTGGCACTATCGAACCCGTAGGTTCATGGCCGCATGGACATAAGCTCTCCATACATCCCTGCCCTGAGCTAATGCTTTCCAATCATTCCCTGTATAATCTACTTCCCTCAAATCATAGTTAATGTTGTTCTCCCACCTCATTCTTGGTCTACCAACTGGGCGTTTTTCTTCTGGCTTTCCTACAAGAAGTTTCCATGCACGTCTTTCGTTCCCCATATGCGCATAATGTCCTGCTCATCGCAGTCTACGAGACTTAACTGTTCTTATTATATCTGGCTTCCTATAAAGACCATGTAGTTCATTGTTATGTAGTCTTCTCCATTCACCTGTCTGTTCATCTCTCTTTGGTCCAAAAATTTTCCTAAGAACTTTATTCTCAAATACTCATAATCTCCTTTCCTCCCTTAAAGTAAGAGTCCATGTTTCGCACCCATATAATATAACTGGTAGAATAATAGTTTTATATATTTTCAGCTTAACGTTTTTTGAAAGGAGTTGGGACATCAAAAGTCTCTGCAATGCATAATAGCATGCATTTCCAGAATTGAGCCTATGTTTAATTTCTTTGTGAATCTCATTCCTATTTGTGATTATTGTTCCTAGGTATTTGAATTCAGCCACTTCCTCAAAATTTCCCTCATTTGTCATTTCATTTCCATTATATACTGAATTTCTACGTGTGACCATATAACTAACTAACTAACTAACTCACTGGCACTATCGAACCCGAAGGTTCATGGCCGCGCGGACATAAGCCCTCCATACACCCCTATCCCGAGCCAATGCTTTCCAATCATTCCCTGTACAATCCACTTCCCTCAAATCATAGTTAATGTTGTTCTCCCACCTCATTCTTGGTCTACCAACTGGACGTTTTCCCTCTGGCTTTCCTACAAGAAGTTTCCATGCACGTCTTTCATTCCCCATACGTGCAACATGTCCTGCCCATCGCAGTCTACGAGACTTAACTGTTCTTATTATATCTGGCTTCCTATAAAGACCATGTAGTTCATTGTTATGTAGTCTTCTCCATTCACCTGTCTGTTCATCTCTCTTTGATCCAAAAATTTTCCTAAGAACTTTATTCTCAAATACTCGTAATCTCCTTTCCTCCCTTAAAGTAAGAGTCCAGGTTTCGCACCCATATAATATAACTGGTAGAATAATAGTTTTTATATATTTTCAGCTTAACGTGTTTTTGAAAGGAGTTGGGACATCAAAAGTCTCTGCAATGCATAATAGCATGCATTTCCAGAATTGAGCCTATGTTTAATTTCTTTTTGCATCTCATTCCTATTTGTGATTATTGTTCCTAGGTATTTGAATTCAGCCACTTCTCTCAAAATTTCCCTCATTTGTCATTAGCTGTCCACTTCCATTATATACTGAATTTCTAATTTTCTACGGGTGAACCATATATTAGGTTTTACTGATATTTATTTCCAGTCCTATTTGCTTAGTGTTACTCAATAGTGTGTTCGTGTTGGCTTTTAGTATCTCCTTCGCTATCGGCCAGTAGTACTACAATCATCAGCATAAACTAACAGTCTTATTAATACCATTGAGTTTTAAGCCTTCCTCATTCTCTAAAGATGTAAATGGCAAAATTCTCTAGTACAAAATGAAATAGTAAAGGAGAATAGTTGCATCTCCTTGCTTCTACCCATTCTGGATTTCAAAAGTGTCTGAAAACTGTTTGCCCTACACGCACCCTAACTCTTTGGAGGCCATTAGACACACATTCGTACAAGGTCTAACTCACTTTTTAGGAATTGCCGAACTCCAGCAGGATACTATATAACTTCTTTTTCTTCTCCTCTTCATTGAATCATATCTTTTTTTTGAAGTCTACATCTAGTTGATGTACAGTACCATTATATTCCCATTTCTTCTCTAAAATCTGTCTTAAACTGAAAATCTGATCTGTTGTAGACCTGTTTCTTCTAAATGCACATTGATGATCTCCTAGAATGTCATCAATATAGGGAGTAAGTCACGTGTGACCATATATTTAGTTTTATTGATATTTACTTCCAGTCCTAATTTCTTAGTGTTACTCATTAGTGTGTGCGTGTTGGCCTTTAGTATCTCCTCGCTATCGGCCAGTAGTACTACATCATCAGCATAAACTAACAGCTTATTAATACCATTCAGTTGTAAGCCTTCCTCATTCTCTAAAGATTTAATGACATGCTCTAGTACAAAATTAAATAGTAGAGGAGATAGTGCATCTCCTTGCTTCAACCCATTCTGGATTTCAAAAGTGTCCGAAAACTGTTTGCCTACACGCACCCTACTCCTTGAGCCATTTAGACACATTCGTATAAGTCTAAATAACTTTTTAGGAATTCCGAACTCCAGCAGGATACTTCTCCCTCTTAATTGAATCATATGCTTTTTTGAAGTCCACATATAGTTGATGTACAGTACCATTATATTCCCATTTCTTTTCTAAAATCTGTCTTATACAAACAATTCTGATCTGTTGTAGATCTGTTTCTTTCTAAATGCACATTGATGATCTCCTAGAATGTCATCAATATAGGGACTAAGTCTGCTTACTAATATATTTGTTAGAATTTTGTACGAGTTGAAAGTAATGAGATGCCCCTATAGTTGTTGCAATCAGTTTTATCTCCTTTCTTATAAATTGGTACGATAATTAATTCCTTCCATTCATCTGGAAGAGCTTCTTTTTCCCAAATCATACTAAGCAACCAGCATATCTTGTCCATCAATTTTTCTCCCCCTGATTTTATCAGTTCTGCTAGGATCTCATCTGAACCTGATGCTTTATACATCTTCAATTTTTCAATTGCCATTTCAACCTCTAATGCACTTGGCTCTGCGACTAGCATTTCTGTTGTCTGTAACTTATCATCCTCAATGTCCTGTTCTGTATGTATACATTTAATAGCTGATTAAAGTAACTTTTCCATCTGTTTAATATACTCCTAGAATCTGCAATCATATCCCCATTTTCATTCCGAATTATGTTTGTTCTAGCCTGAAACCCTTTCTTCTCTATACTAATTCCCTGATATAATTCTCTAATGTTCCTATTTTTTGCATTCGTTTCAAGATCATTAATCTTCTCTCTCAAATATTCCCTCTTTTTACTCTTTAGTAACTTGGTGGTTTCCCGTCTAATACTACCCAATTGCTCTAAATTTACCTCATTTGGCTCGTGTAACCATTTCATTTTTGCTAGCTTTCTTTTCTTTACTATGTCGGCACATTCCTCATCAAACCATTTCTTGTTTTGCCTCTTTTTTAAACAACCAATGCTTTCTGATGCTGACAATTTAATAGTATCTCTTATAGCCTCCCATTCTTTATTTATATCAGTTTCTTCTTCCTTTGCCACATTGTCATCTGAAGATTCCAGTACTTCAAATCTATTAGCAATTTTGATTTGATATTCTTGCCCCATTTCATCATTTTTCAAGTTTTTTAATTCAAATTTTACAGAATCATCTTTAGCGTTTGTTCCTCTCATAAGCGATAGCCGTTGTCTGATTTTCACCGTGACCAGATGATGATCCGAATTGGAGTCTGTCCCTCTAACTGATCTAACATCTATGATGCTACTCTGCCAGCGTTTATCCACTAATACATGATCTATCTGGTTCCGAGTTTCTCCATCCGGGGACGTCCAGGTGTATTTATGAATATCCTTATGCTGAAATGTTGTGCTCTTAATAATGAGATTCTTTGATGTGCAAATGTGACTAATCTAACTCCGTTGTCGTTACTATCTTCATGAAGACTGAATTTGCCTATTGTTGGTTTGAATATATCTTCCCGCCCCACTTTTGCATTAAAATCTCCTAAGACAATTTTCATATGATATCATGAAAGGCTATCAAATAAGCATTCTAATTCTTTATAGAACTCATCCTTGATTTTGTCATCTTTATCTTCTGTGGGGTCATGTACATTTACAATTATAAAATCATGTTATTTACCCTTTAGAATTATGTATGATATCCTATCTCTAACAAACTTAATATCTCGGATAGCGGATAGGTTCCTCCTTCTGACTAAAAAACCCGTTCGAAATGCAGGTCTTTCTGCACCCCCATAGTATAATGCAAAGCTTCCTGATTCTTGACTACCTACTCCTGGCCACCTAACTTCCTGTAAAGCGACTATATCGAAGGGCGATTTATCTAATTCCCACGTTAATATGTCTAGTGCCCCGCTATTGTATAAAGTCCTAACATTCCATGTTCCTAGGGAACATGTCCCTGTGTTTGAGCCTTTGGCATGGGTTCCCTGAAGTAGTCCCCGCCCAGAGAACCAAATGGGGGACTATTTAACCTCCGGAAAATTTTACCCCAGATGAACCCATGTCTGCATTTCTTGACGGTTGTATTTTTACGGTGAAAGATAGTCACTCTTTTGCCCAAGGTACTTTTTTGTCTGGCTTATCGCCTTCGATCAGTCTGGCATGGGTAACCCTATCGGCAGCAATGCTACCGCCGGCATAGCTCTCAGAATCATTTAAGCACGCAAGCCACTCCACCATGACAAGGTAAAGATACCATGGAGTTACAAATTTAAATTAACAAATTCAAAATTCCAATTTATGATTAAAAATATTTTAACAAAGAATCATATAAAAAGTGTTGTCTGTATTATTCTTACCTCATATCATTGTTTCTGTTAGACATATGTTTTAGAGCTTAACCTCATCTTCAATAGTTACAAACTACAGATGAGGCTAACAAGCTATGAAGCATATGCTTAACAGAAACAGCGATATGAGGTAAGAATAATACAGACAACACGTTTTATTAAGTAAAACCTCAAAATGTTACTTCCTATTGTATTTTAAAAGGAATCATATATTTTTGTTTATTCAATGCTTTATTTTGTTATTTTTTTATGAAGGTCATTTCTGTTATCAATCTTTTATGGTAATAATTTTCTGTATGTAAAATTTTAGTCATCCCATTTCATTTCATGATTTTGATTAATTCTAAGTTCACTAATTACTGAAAATTCTGTACCTGGTGTGCTGATATTCTTTTTATGTACGCCAATTCTTTTTCTTAGAAATCTTTTTGTTTGACCTACATAATACTTTCCGCAATCACCACACTGAATTTTATATACTACATCTGTCAAGATGCATTGTATAAACAAAAATGTTTAAGTGAATGGTGTGAATCATATGATTCCTTGTTAAAATATTTTTAATCATAAATTGAAATTTTGAATTTAATTTAAATTTGTATAAAAAACACACACATAATGGTAACTATGTAGTATAAAAAAACCATACAAAATGGAATGTCAAATGTCTTGAAAATGATCTCACACAAGGAGATTGAAACATCGACTTGAATAAATTGAATATTTGGCTGGGATAACGATTAATAAATATTGTTATTATTTTTTTCTACGTTACGCTGTTATACAATTTTTCTATATATATTCTCTTCTCTGAATAACTAGATGGTTTAGACTGACTAGCCTGTTCTGACTTCAAGATCATGTTGGAATTTGTCTCCATATCCTTTAAGGCTGACCTTTATTCCTCTTTCCCGTTGCATGATATTCCATAATTTGACAGGGCAGTCTATCATGAGATATTCTTAATATGTAGTATCAATTATTCTAGTACTGATGGATGGTTTCTATAATTAGGTTTGTTTTTAATTAATGGTTTATTTTAGGAAGTAATATTTTGAGGTTCTTTTAATCAAGTTTTTTTGAGACTGGACACATCTTACCTCAATTTAATGTTGATTTGTTCTTGAACATATTTAGATATAATCTTCTATGTCATCTTCAGTTTGCCCAGAGTCAGACCCTGGGCAAGCTGAAGATGATATAGGCCTAGAAGATTATATCGAAACATGTTCGAGAACAACATTAAATTGAGGTAAGATGTTTCCAATCTCAAAAAAACTTGATTGTTTTTAGTTCTTTGGAAATTTGTCCATTTCTCTTCTGATTGTATAATACTGTATTTAATCACATATATCAAACACTTGTTACCATATTTTTGTGATTTAAAGGTGGATGTGTGATTTATGCAAATAAAGTGTCAGGAACATACCTATAAGGCCAGACTAGTCTTGGTACCTTCAGTCATAGAATATTTCTACAATTCCTTATCTATTGTGCCTGGATTTTGAAAACTATGCTATTTAAAAAAATTGTACTGCCAGAATGCTGGCTATTAGCAACAATATAATATATCTTCAAATAATAGAAATCTATATTTAATAATATAAATTACAAATCATTTATGCAACATGTGGATGTCAGATTAAAGATCCCTCTACAATTCTAGCAGCTAATACTTCTTGCTATAAGATGTTGAAACTTATTAAATTCCATACTGTTCCAACTCAGTCTGATAGTAAAGTATGTTAAGAAAAAATATTGTCATATATGAGTTAAATGTACGAGGAAAAATAATTTTTTTAATTTAATGCAAAAATGTTTGTGCATGAATTAAATGAGTAAATTTGCTATGTAGCAATCTCAGAAGTCTCATTTCTGCTGCCTCCAATCTCTGTAATTCAGTGTCCATGTTTCAGAGCTGTATAGAAGGATAGTGAAAACCACAATTTTGTAAAACTTTTTTACCATCTCTGGTTTTACTTTCTTCCAATAAATTACTGAAACAAATGTGGACATCATTAGTATGGAAGAATTCACATTGGTATTATCAAAGTTTAAATGCGGAAAAACACCAGGAATTAGTGAAATAAATTTGGAATGATTAGATATGCTCCACAAACATTTTCAAATACATTTTTATATTTTAATACTTGTTGGATGTGTACCTGATGAATGGTATCTCAGTAATTGTAAATATTTAAAAAAGGAGACCATAACTATAGAGAAATTAACATATTGATTTCTGAATTTAAAATATTTGTTAAAATAATTTTAAGTAGATTAAGTAAAATAACTGACACATTACTTCTGGAAGAACAAAATAATTTTCATACAAACAGATCCTGTTTAGACACTGTCTTCACTATATCACAACTGGTACAAAACATTTCAACTTATGGCATTCATCATCATCATCCTCGTATCATGTTCTCCTTTCTGAAGGTCAATTCCAAATATGCCTCCCACCATCTCTATCTTCTCATGCTTTTCTTCTTTTTCGTTCTTCCCAGTCTTATCCTATGGCATTCATACACAATGAATCATTTATACACAATCATTCATACACAATGATAATAGCATTTATAACAGTGGCAGCTGCCAGATTTAGAACTTGATGAAAGTTATTGAAATACATAAGCAACACATTTCAAAGTATGTACCAGAATAAAAATTAAAATAAATAACCTATAAGCAGTGATACCAGAGAAAATTCTGATGGTAATAATAATTATTATTATTTTAAAATTTTGGAGGTCATAGCTATGTAGATTATAGGAGTTACATTGAATGGTTCAAACCTTTTTTATTTTGTAATATTTATACGTAAATGGTAATATACTAGCATGGAGTTTATTTTAAAAAAATGTGATCTTCAAGTTGTGAAGCAAAAACTAGTCATCATTACTAAGATTCATTATAAATTCCGTTGAGGTGTTATTCACAATTTGTAAGCAAAAACTAGTTGTTCAGTGTTACAACCAACTCTTGTACACCTTACTGATGATAGAATCATATTCACGTTTTAAAATATTCTCTACCATACTTCATGTTTTCCAAAAAAGGCGAAATGTTCAATTTTTTAAAATACATTACACTCTGTCTAGACTAATAAAATTAAAATGAGTCATACATCTCACCTCATACACTCCATGCTCTTCAAAGCACAGAACTGCAGTTTCAGGAACAGTTGTTCCTATCTTCAGCCATCTTTTCAACTGTTAAATTTTCATCTTCACCATCATCTTCTAAACTGCCATCTAGTGCTGATTTAATTCTGTTTAGACTATTGCTTTGTCACCCAACCTCTCTTGTAGTTCCGTAGCCTATATGTTCTCTTACTAAAAACAATTGAAAATATAATAAACAATTATATTTCTGTCTTTCTATATTTCTAACTCAATTCATTGTATACTGGTAATCTTTTTCTGAAACGTGAGTTTTATGATTTTTGTGTTATAAAATTCCTCTACTCTGTTTCCCAATACATTACATCTCTCACTATAACTATCTCACTGGCCCAATCAAGCTTAGAGGTCGGTGGTCACATGGACATGAAGTCTGTATATGTCCCTATCCTAAACTAATATTTTCTAATGACTCCTCATATAATTCATTTCCCTCAATTCCCCTACCCCATTCTTGCCCTATCTACTGGGTGTTAATAACATACAAGTTTATATGTATATATATATATATATATATATATATAATATGAAAAGAAAAATAAATGCTTGAACCAGGATTTGAACCTAAGACCTCTGACTCTATACGTTAGTGACGTAACAACTAGTTCTCTAAGGCTCCTAGCACAAACATTTATTTTTCTTGATTCTCAATCATAGAATATTATTATTCTCAATCACATTGTACTCACTGCCATCTAGTGACTTCTATAACAAGTAAGCATTTTAAAGAGAATATTTACATTATAGCAGTGATGCTATGTAGTCCAACTTCTCCAAAATATCCAACTTGTATTGTAAAAAAATGCTTGAACTTCAAACTGTGTTATGATAACAGACTACTTGTGTTTGTCAGTGGTTAGGGTAGTACACCCACAGTGTGTACATCATGAAATTATATTTTATTCTCCCCTTAAACATTTTAACAGTTCCTATTAAAATTTAAACTTCATCATCATCATCCAGTATTATGGCAGCTGCCACCGTCTTCTGAAAACCATATGCCATTCCTCTCTGTCCATCCATTGATCTTCCTCCAATCCTCTGATATACATAGCCGCCTGTACCCCTTATATCCAAGTTTTCTTCGGTCTTCCTCTCTTCCTCCTTTCTATTGGGATCCATTCCCTAACAATTTTAGGCAAATCTTTGCTCTGGCATTCTTTTGACATGGCTATACCACTGTAATCTTTTCTTTTCCATAATGTCTATAATATCCGGCTCCTCTTGTACACCCATTATTTCCCTTATTTCTTTATTTCATATTTTATCCATTCTAGATTTTCCAGCTGATTTTCTTAAAACATCCATTTCTGTACATAAAATTCTTTTCATTTCCCTGATAGGAATTTGCCAGACTTTAGCACCATATTTTAAACTTGTAGTATTAAAAAAGAAGTTGCATAGAACAGCACATTTAATTTCATAATAAAATTAAATTTAACTTGAGCAGAAATTTGATATCTGTTAATCACATTTTTTCTTGTGGCTTATGCTTATGCGTCTCTAAGTATTACTTTAACACATTTGTTCACATTCTAGAATTATGTTATTAGAAAAAGTTACTGAAGATTTACATTTGCCTTTTGTACTTTTTATGTATATGTTTGACTCTAACATTGAAAATACTCAATAAACAAAATTAAATCCAGAACTTATTGACCTGTTTTGGCTTATTAGAAACATCTTTAATGGGAGTCGGTTGTGAAAAAGGATTAAAAGTAGCTTGTAATAAATAAAATTACATCAGTGATTTTCTAATTATCTGATATTTTGTATTAATTAAGGTTACACCTATAGTCTGTGAGAATTCAGTTGACGGATGGTTTTAAGAGAGAGAAGTAGTATGGTCTATTTAAGAAAGAGACAGGTACTCACCTTTCCCTCTGTCATCATAATATGCCTGAGGGAAGACCAAAAACAATTGAATGCCATGCTTAACTAAATAACTACATGCTGAAATGTTTTGGGAGGGTGGTGGGCATAAACACCAAGCATTTCCAAGAATTTTGACAAAAGAAGACCATTAACCATAAATATTATTGTGAATATTGTTAGACAAGAATGGAACTCAAGGTTAGAAGTGGATACTGTAAATAATGACAACTAAATCCTCACAGCATATCTGTGCTTCTTTAGATATCTTAATCCATTTAGTTTAGAATAATTTTTAAATAAGTAATTACTCAAAACTAACATTTATTTGAAATTAATGGTACATTTTTCTCTGGAATTACTTGAGGTACAGTGATACTATTTTGAAGGCACTTTACTAACTATATGTTGAAGATCCTATAGTAGATTCAATAGAATGTTCCTCCAAAAACTATATTTTCATAAATAAATATACATGAGAAAAAAAAAATTCAGTTAAAACTCAATTGTATCCTCCATTAAAAAAATTACAGGTACAACAATAAAACTACTTTTAAGAAACATTTTGCACCATTGAGGTTATTGCTTAGATATTTAAGACAATAAAATTTATAGCTATTGTGGCATTCATCCTCAACAAATTATATTTGTATAAAATATTAAGCTAGGCTTTTTGGAACTGGTTCCATTTTCAAAGCTGTTCACTGGATACTGGTTGTTTGAACAGTTTTGAAAATGGAACTGGTTCCGAAAGACCTAGCTGATTATTTTATTCAAATATAATTTGTTGAGGATGACTGCAACAACATGTACAAATTTTATTGTTTTAAATATCTAACAATAAAACTACTAGGGCAGTTTTTATATATAATGACTACTTGTAGTTAAATTTCATATTCATATTTGTTAAAGAAGATGAGAAAACTGTGCCTCTGTATAGGTATGTTATGATCAGACTTCTATTATTTAAAAGTTAATTCAAACTGAATGGTTTAGGATATCCAAAAAAAATACACTTTTTAAAACTGAATGTACTCTTAAGGGCAGGTGGTAAACTCTATTTCCATAATGTTATTTTAGCTATATTTAGGTACACATTACTAGAAACGTATGAGATGTAGCCTTATCAAACTTGGTATGCATATAACTCCATATGTGGTTTGCACTCCTTGCTTTTTGTAGCTTTGAACTCATTTCTAGAAAAAAATTGTTATTTGTTTTATTTGAATATATCATTTTCAATTTTATACTTTCAGTTTATTTATACAAAATATTTAAACTGTGTAATATGAAGATTATAAGATCATGATATACTCTACATATGCTACTGTACAACTAGTAAACCTTTGAAATAATTGATGGCACACAGATAATATTCAAGTCCTAGAATGAAGCCACTGTGCATGATCAGAGATCAGCTTTTTGGTTCACAAGTATACAACTATTTGAGAAACTAAAATCTGTTCTGTTTTGTTGTGTGTCATGCAATGGAAAATAATATTGTGTAAATAAGTAGTGTGGTAAATGCTTCAAATAAAACAAAACAAAGAAAATTAATTGAAATAAGGACGAGAGAAAAAAAAGCATGACAGTGGGATCTAACACGCGACCTCATGCATGGGAAACAGAAGCTCCCTCCACTCGACCACAATTGTCCCTGCTAGAAACTGTCTATTTGAAGTGATGCAATACTCCAGGACCTACTTGTATAATGAAATTAGATATTAACTTGACTTAATTTGATTTAATCAGATGCATTTTGCATTAGTTGTGGAAATAATCAATTTTGTCATGTCTTGTGTTTTGTAAACAAAGTAATGAGATGTTACAATTGTTATTCATTTTCTATATATATATGAGCTAACTAACTAACTAACTAACTAACTCACTGTCACTATCGAACCCATAGGTTCACGGCCGCACGGACATAAGCTCTCCATATACCCCTATCCTGAGCTATTGTTTTCCAATCGTTCCATGTATAATCTACTTCCCTCAAATCATAGTTAATTTATTCTCCCATCTCATTCTTGGCCTACCAACTGAGCTGTTTACTTTAATTTATTTATTTCCCTGTATATACAAATTTATTTATATAATGAAGCCTGATAACGTGTAAGCATTAAGAAAATTAAAAATGTTATTAAAAAAATTTTCCTGACCAGGATCGAACCTGGGCCTGCATCATTGCAAGAGAGCTTACCGACTGCTCTACTGAAGTGAATGATATGAATACTGCATGAAGAAAGATTCACGCCACCGGATTTGACCTCAAAGGAGACAGCACACGTAAGAACTTACTAGTGTGAATCGCTCTTCAAAACTTTAACTTTCCACCATCAAGGGTTGCATCATTTTTTTCAAAGGCTGTACCTAGGACCAATAATTTCTGAGTAACATTACCACATCACTGAAAAAAACAAATATACCGTAAAATCCAAATAAAAAATGATAACTTTTTTTTGGAAAAGAATTCATAGCTGCAAAAGCAAGGAATGTATAAAATACATGCAGTTATATGCATACCAAGTTTCATAAGAAACTAGGTCTCATACTTTTCCAGTAATGTGTACCTAAATATAGCTAGAGTAACACTGTGGAGATAGGGTGTACTATCTGCCCTTAATTGACACAACTTTGTCAGGGAATTAGAATCAGATATATAATTTTTTTATTGCATGTCTCTTCACAGCTGATTGACCTTAATCCTAAATTTTGCATTGTAGTGATTAAGTAACATCTGGCATAATAAAAATGTGACATTTTACTGTCAATTTATTTTCAATCACAAAACAATGTGATGAACACTACATCTAGTGGAAACGTAAAGTGCACTTTGTTCAGCTTTTGCTTGATAGAGTATGTAATCTTTTCATTGCTGGTTTCGCTTAAAACTTTATAATGAATATAGGCTAAAGGGGATAAAACAGTAATTGAAATCTAAATGTTCATTACATAGGAAAAGTCAAGGAATAAGTTCATAGTATACTCATTATTTTGAGGGCACACCATAGCGTAGATGGTTAAGGCAATGTGCTTACAAACAAGAAGGTTGAGGGTTCGAGTCTCAGTGGGATCAGGATTTTTAATCTGATCCAAACCTTCTGGTGGCACCATGGCCATGGGGTTGACTCAGTCTCTAACTGAAACGAGTACCAGATGCTTGTTCTGGGGGTAAATGCGGCCGTCACGCAGGGCTGACAACCCGGCTGACATCAAGTGCTGATTGTATAGAAAAATGGGTGCCTTAACTTCCTACTACTCCAAGGACCTCCTAAGACCTCTAGGGGATCACTTTACCTTTTTCCTATATCCATTATTTTACAATTTGTATTCTATCAAGTGAAGTTTCTAATCTCTGCAAAAAAGAAAGAAAAACCCAAATATTTACATGAAATTTGCTTTTGCTAAGTATAAACATTTATAAATGCCGGGATATATATAACACTGTTTTATGTTAAGTTTAGTTGTGTTATGACACTGAATTGCATGTGGTTGTTGCTTGATTGTGCTTGTGTAGGGGACCCGCCTCACTGCGAACAAGTGACTGCTACAAGACATGCACAATCAGAATGAGCACATTGAGTTGGATAACTTCAAACTGGATCACTTCACACGACCCAGCACAGGTAAGCACACTTTAGTTTGCATGTCAGTTTGTTGTGGTTCTGTCTACTCTAGTTTAATACCATTAGTATTTCATACAATTCAATAAAATGTCAAATTATTGTGAACTGTTTTTAAGGCTGAAGGTTACTGCCACTTAAGCCAGGTCAACCTGAAGTACATTTTTATTAGAACATAAATTTTTCCTAAATTTTTCATATTTTATAATAAACATTTACTTTAGTTATTTACTTTGTAAGGATTGAAAATTAAATTTTAGAAGTGAATTAGATGCTTTTGGCCAAAGTATAACTGAGGCCTGAATTTCAAAATAAATTCACAAAGCACTTGGTATTTATTAAGAAATTGATGAATGGCGATTTTTCAACAGTTATAATTGATAACAGCTATCAACACAAACATTTAAATATTATGTTTGGATACATTTAATTGAGTCAATGACATCTTATCTCATATTTTGGTAGTATTCTTGAGAACATGTTTGAGTATGCCTGCATACTATCATCAGCTCTTACTGACGGTTGAATTGTCGGTTGGCGACCTGGATGCTTACTCTTCCCTCTTTAGGTAAACTTATGAATTTCCAAATCAAATCCTTTTCCATGGGAATTTATAAATTCATGACTTTTTCTTTGTTCTTGTGGATTTACATCCAGGATTGCCAATCAACAATTCAACAGTCAGGAAGAGCTGATGATATGGCATACTGAAATATATTCTCAAGATTTCTACCTAAATATGAGGGATGATGTTACTGACTCAATTAAATATTGAATATGTTCTTATAAATATTATTCCCTGAGAGTAGTTAATAACAATAATAACAATAATTAATTCGTTATCTCAGTCTCAAATATTAAATTTATTCATGTCGACGTTTTAATTTCCTTGTGTGAGATCATTTTCAAGACATTTGACATTTCCAGTTATCCATTTTGTGTGGTTGTTTATACTACATAGAAACCATTACCTAGACAATTTTGTGTTTTTTTTTAACAAATTTAAATTAATAGATTGAAAATTCTAATTTTATGCTTAAAAATATTTTAACCGGAATCGTATGTTTCACACCATTCATGTAAATCTTTTTGTTTATTTAATACCTTATTTTGTTCTTCTATTTTTATGAAGGCAGTTTTGCTATCAATCTTTTATGATAATTATTTTCTTTGTGCAAAATTTTTGTGTCATCCTATTTCAGTTCATGATTTTGATTGATTCTATGTTCACTAATTACCAAAAATTTTGTACCTGGTGTACTGATGTTGTTTTTATGTTCGTTAATTATTTTTCTTAGAAATCTTTTTGTTTGACCTACATAAGACTTTTCACATTGAATTTTGTATACTACATGTGTCAATTTATTACTATCAATTTTATCTTTACCCATTTTTATTGAATTCCCTTCAAGTTTGTTAGGAACAATGTAGTACAAACAACCATAAGAATAACATGAATCGTGATTTCTTCTTACCTCATACTTCTATGTTTTTTTAAACACAGCACTGCAGTATCAGCGACCCATTGACCATCATCAGCTGTTTTCACGACTGTCAATTTTTTCTTTTGCCAGCAATTATCCAAGCTGCCATCTGGTGTTTTTTTGAATGAATTATTCTCCAAACTGCCATCTGGTGTTCTTTTGAATGAATCATTTTCTAAACTGCCATCTGTTGTATTTTTGAAGAATGTTGTAATCAAGCTCGGTTCGTCTGGAATCTCGAAGTTCATGGTTCTAGTATGGTTTTCTTTGAATATGTATTTTTTTCCCAAACTGTTAAATCCAAAGGTTTAGATAGATGTTTCAAAAGTTTTACTTCTTCTTCAATCCTATGATGCTCTAATAAACTATGTGCTGCTATAGCTGATTTTTCAATTTCTCCATTCTTTATGTTTCTAAAGTGTTCTTTTTTACGAGTTTCCAAGTTCCTTTTTTGTTTTCCCTATATATATCTTGTTGCAATCTTTGCAATCAATTTGATAAATTCCAGATTTTTTGTTGTCTGGGGTATTACATTTATTATTAGTTAACAGAAGATTACCCAGGCTGAATTTGTTAATTGGAGCCAATGTTATATTAAATTTCATGAAATTTTTTTGAAACTTATCATGAACTTCAGGATGGTAAGTACATTTCTTGAATTTTACATCTTTCTTGGAATCATGTTGTAATGTGGTGTATTCCTGTAACCTTTTCTGTTGTTGGAATTTCTTTAATTTATTCTTTATTATGTCTTCATCAAAACCATTTATTTTAGCAACATGTACAATATGATTATATTCCTTGTCAAAATCTTCTACAATAAGTGGAATATTAAGGAATATAATCATATTGGACATGTTGTTAAAATAAATGGTTTTGATGAAGACATAATAAAGAATAAATTAAAGAAATTCCAACAACAGGAAAGGTTACAGGAATACACCACCATACAACATGATTCCGAGAAAGATGTAAAATTCAAGAAATGTACTTACCATCCTGAAGTTCATAATAAGTTTCAAAAAAAATTCAGAAAATTTAATATAACATTGGCTCCAATTAACAAATTCAGCCTGGGTAATCTTCTGTTAACTAATAATAAATGTAATACCCCAGACAACAAAAAATCTGGAATTTATCAAATTGATTGCAAAGACTGCAACAAGATATATATATATATATATATATATATAGGGAAAACAAAAAAGGAACTTGGAAACTCATAAAAAAGAACACTTGAGAAACATAAAGAATGGAGAAATATTGAAAAATCAGCTATAGCAGCACATAGTTTATTAGAGCATCATAGGATTGAAGAAGAAGCAAAACTTTTGAAACATCTATCTAAACCTTTGGATTTAACAGTTTGGGGAAAAAATATATATTCAAAGAAAACCATACTAGAACCATGAACTTCGAGATTCCAGACGAACTGAGCTTGATTACAAAGTTCTTCAAAAATACAACAGATGGCAGTTTAGAAAATGATTTATTCAAAAGAACACCAGATGGCAGTTTGGAGAGTAATTCCTTCAAAAGAACACCAGATGGCAGCTTGGATAATTGCTGGCAAAAGAAAAAATTGATACTCGTGAAAACAGCTGACGATGGTGACAATGGGTCGCCGATACTGCAGTGCTGTGTTTAAAAAAACATAGAAGTATGAGGTAAGAAGAAATCACGATTCATTTAATTCTTATTAATTGAACCTCACAATGTTAAAAATTCCCAAATTTAATATATAAACAAACAACCATACGAATGGATAACTGGAAATGTCAAATGTCTTGAAAATGATCTCACAGAAGAAGATTGAAGCACTGACTTTAATAAATTTAATATTTAACTGAGATAATAAATTAATTATTCTTATTTTTGTTATTCAATTAAATTTATTAAAATGAACTCATAATGTTACTTCCATTGAAATATTAATAAAATTTAAAGCCAAGAAATATTAAAAACTAACCATTTTTTAAAAACTAACCATAATGTGATCTAATGCTAAACAAAAAGTACAAATATAAGGTTAGGATGAGTTTTTTGTTAGCTTTTTAAGTTTAAGACATAGTATGTATAAATAGTGTCCTGTACCATAGCCGAATTGTTAAGGCAAGAGGCATTGGTGCAGAGTTACGGGACATACGCTGGTTTGAATCTCTATGAGGGAAGAAGTTTTCTCATGGTACTCCTGCCAGTTTGGGATGGGTGCCCACCCAGCATTGTGAAGAATTTGGGTAGCTACAATAAGTAGCGGCTCCAAGTTGAGAAAACTAGCTATAACAGCGGGGTACCCGACATACCGACACATGTCACCCCTACACTGGCTGAATGATTGTCTACTTATGTGATTAACACATGTGTGGATGAAGCCAGCAGCTGGCTGGTAGGCCAAGGGCCTTCTACACTTATCACACTATGAGTTTAGTAGTTTAGTTTATGTCTAAACAGTTATAACTGTTAAATTGTTAACAGTTATTAACTGATATAAGTACGCCATTGTTCATTTCTTTATAATAATTAAAAAACATGTTTAATCTTTGCAATATATTGTACTTAATTTTATTTCATATTAAGCTAGATTTCATTATTTTTAATAAATGAATATTAACATGTACTGTATATAACCTATTCAATAACTGGTACAAAAGAACACCCCTAAATTTGCTGACATTATTATATGGGTGCGAAACATGGACTCTTACTTTAAGGGAGGAAATGAGATTATGAGTATTTGAGAACAAAGTTCTTAGGAACATTTTTGGACCAAAGAGAGATGAACAGACAGGTGAATGGAGAAGACTACATAACAATGAACTACATGGTCTTTATAGGAAGCCAGATATAATAAGAACAGTTAAGTCTCGTAGACTGCGATGGGCAGGACATGTTGCGCGTATGGGGAATGAAAGACGTGCATGGAAACTTCTTGTAGGAAAGCCGGAAGGAAGGCGCCCAGTTGGTAGACCAAGAATGAGGTGGGAGAACAACATTAACTATGATTTGAGGGAAGTAGATTATACAGGGAATGATTGGAAAGCATTAGCTCAGGGTAGGGATGTATGGAGAGCTTATGTCCGCGCGGCCATGAACCTACGGGTTTGATAGTGCCAGTGAGTAAGTAAGTAATCTTGCTCTTGTGGAATTTGAGGTTATTAGGATTATTTCAAGATAAAATGTGATTAAAAAATATATATTGTCGGCGTTCAAGCAGAAGTCACTAAGTTTAAAATTGGCTGTTTTGAGATATGTACACTACTATATTTTGAAAATGATTCTTCACAGTCTGGCAAAAGCCACTAAGTGCTTTCCCTGTCCTTTTCTAATTTATAGACGCTTAATATTTTCTGGTGTAACAGACTTCTGTTGTGTGATCAAATTTTAATATCGCTGTATCTCAAAACAACAATTTTGGACTTAGTGAAATCTGCCAGAATGACGATATTCAATATAATATGCCAACAAAAATTATTCATTGTTTAAATTTGAACTTATGAATGTATTAATTATTAATTCCAATTGAGGGTCTTTCCACTTTTCAGCGGTTGCCCTTTTACCAGCCGGCTGCTGGCCCTTCACATCCACATGTGTCAATCACAGAGGTAGATGATCAACAGCCAGTGTAGGGGTGACATGTGGTTAGCATGTCGAGTCCCCCAGCCGTTATAGCTGGTTCCTCAACCTGGAGCCGCTACTTATTGTAGCTACCCAATTGCCTCACGATGCTGGGTGGGCACCGGTCCCATACTGGTCGAAATACCATGAGAAAATTTCTTCCCCCATGGAGACTCGAACCAGCGCAAGTCCCGTAGCTCTGCGCCAAGGCTTTCTACCTTAACCGCTCGGCTACGGCACGGGACATTAATTATTAATGAGTTGGTTATTTTGACTCACCTCATATTTCTTGATTTTTATGCAGACCAGGTTTTGTCACTTTTTCGCGACATTGTCAATGTTGGAATGCATTGACAATGTCGTGAAAAAGTGACAAAACCTGCTCTGCATAAAAATCAAGAAATATGAGGTGAGTCAAAATAACCAACTCATTAATAATTAAAAGAAACCTCATAGTGTTTTTTCCTACAGGTATTAAATATGAATGTTTAGTCAGCCATTCTTATTATTACTTATGGCAATGTAACAAATTAATGTTCTTCCATTCAATAAGGCTTACTGTTAATTGTCAAAATAAAATGCAAATTGGATTGCAATTATTGAAAATAGATTTTTGTAAATTTGAATAATTTATTTTTCTTAGCCTTATAATGAATTAAATACTTACGATAGAAATTGTATTATTTATTTTTCATTAATATTTAAAAAAAGTGACACTATGAGGTTTATTTTAATTAATAAATAGTTAGATTTTTACGACTCGCCTAATAATTGTAGATGTCTTGAAGACTATAATTTCAGTGCGCTATGTAACATTATCATTTCTATCTAACTGTTGAATTGGCAGTTGGCAATCTAGTTACTTTGTACATATCACCATATAATTACCCTTGCTTGTTAATTGCAAAGTTATCAATTAACTGTGGCTTGGTTTATTCATTTGGTGGCCAGAGTTGTGTCTATTTGTGTGGACATTACTTACAGTACATGGTACTGTGGAATTTCATTTTCCAATTTTTTTTTTTAATTTAAAGTTCTGAAGCAAGACATAAAATACTTGTTTTCCCTCCATTTTTTAAATGTTTGTTTTGAACAAAAGAATAATTATACCAAATTTTATTATTTATAATCCAATTGCTGTATACATATTTTACCATTTATGGTTATTTACATAGTAGTAGTAGTATAAAATTAAATATACATAAGTTGATACTAACTGACTGACAGTTTTTCACTACATTAAAACATAATCTGTGTTGAGAATTTGAAACATTTTCCAATCTCAGGATAATTGTTACTAGATGTTTTGTTGTTTCTCATCATCAGGAGTGTTCTTGGCACTAAACTACAGAGAACAGTTCATAATAAGAACGCACATCATATGGAATAATTCAAATCTGAAAAATATTTCTCAGTATTAATGTCAGCTGTGAAAGCTTTAGTCATCTTATAAAATTTTTAATGTTAACATTTTTATTTTGTCGATTTTGTTTCTTGGCACCATTTCCAAACATAATCTGACCTCATTCATAGTTATATAACATTTTCTGCTCTTTAGTGATTTTACACTTTCATAGTTTTCCTAATTTTTTAAAATGGAATTTTAATGTAATGGATTCTTTGTTGCTATAATTTTGTATTCTGTCGTAAAATAAGTTTATCATATTTTACATTATGGATATTAACTTGTTTTGAAAATGTAAATTTTTTAAAAATCAGATATATTAAATCTTGAAATCAAGTTAATATAGTGGGACAGTCACATTCCAAATTTTCCATTGAAACTACTGTTAACTATTAAAAATTTAATAAAGGCATGAGATCTACATGTTTTAATTATTTCTTAAATTGTTTATTATAAGTTTTTACAAACATTTCCTTGTTAAGGTTTTCTATTATCTCTTGTAAATGTGATTTTTGATTTCAACTTTTTATGTATTTTATTTTGGTTTATATTTATTATTTTTTATATGTTCACATAAAAAGAAAATATGACTAACCTCATGGCCTAGTGGTCAGTGTTTCTGACTACAGTTCATGAGGTCCCGGGTTCGATTCCTGTCCAGATCATAGGCATATTTTCTTAAAGTGGATGGTTGCCCATAGTCTGGAATTTAGGTTAAGTTCAGGTTAAGGACTCTCTTGGTGTTTCATTATCATTTATCCACTACCATATCAACAGGGTAACATAACTCCGCCTTCCAAGTTCTCCAACCTATGTAATGGATTACAATTCCGCCAATGCCAGGGGGGAAAGCCAGAAGTGTTATAAAATACAATCTGGTGGCATTGAAAAAAAAAAAACTCTTTTTTAGCAGTATTACATTATTATTATTATGATTGGAACTAATGAAACATTAATTTTATATTTTATTCATATGCTAGGCATTGAATATTGATAAATCCAAATTACAGCCTGTGTCAATTTAAAGCAATTATAGTTGACTATCACTCATATATTGTCAAATTGATGTTGTCACATCTGATGTGCAATTGTTGTACCGACTTGCACATGTTTCTAATTTGTAAGCAACAGAACACAAAAGACTCATCTACCAAAACATTGTTAGACAATAAATCCATTTAAATAATTTTATATAAAATACATAACTTATTTCCATTTAAATTGTACTCTTTATTAACATTTTTCATTCACTACATAAAATACCTTACAAATTTTCATCTCTTTGTATTGTTGATAAGATGAAAACTCTTGTGGTATTGCCCTTGATAATTGAATTATCATGGCTAGGCTGTGGATTTTTATGTTCTGCAAGTTGAGATTGTAACATGCTGTAATTAGAAGTAAGACTTCTGATTGTCTTTTGTATTGGTTCCACATACAAACAATTCAATAATATCTGGAAATTTCTGCTTACTCATACTGCATGTTGTTGTCCATCTCAGAATTTTTTTTTCTTCTTCAAATCAATCCTGGGTATTGTGATTTTGTGCATGTGCTCTAGTCACCAGTTAGTTGTTTGGATGCAGTGGTATATTTCTATTATTATTAAACTATTATAATTCTGAGCTAAGTTCCAATTGTTCTGTAAATAAATTTGCATAAGGTATTACTCCACCGACTGTCTATTGGGGGAAATGTGGTGCTACTTTTACCTGCCATATTTCTGAATTGTGTAATCAAAACATTGTTTTTAAGCATCATATTTTATGGGAAATATGACTGAATATAAGGTAGTAACTTTCATTTCATATTTACTTATTTATGACAAAAAATTATATATGGTTTACCTAATCAGACATTCACACTTTTTCCACATTGTCAATAGATGTCCTTTATTTGCAATTTCATTACGAGTAGACTATATCCTTGTTGCTGACTCACATGTAAATTTTGCTGTTATTTTCACCACATCCTTGATGGATAATATAAGATATTTTTCACTAAACTGTTTAAAAACATTTAAAAAGAATGTTTCTTTCTGCTTTTCAAACAGTTTGATTTCCAGTGTTTTAAGAAATTATATAGACAGTGGCCATTTTAAAACAATAGAAATCCCAATGTGCTCTGCATTGTGTGTGCGTAGGAATATAATATTGCTTATTTATTCTATCACCATCATCATCATCATCATCATCAACATTCACGGTTTAAGCCCATGTGGCTTGTTCTTGTCTCATAGATTCTCATTCAAAAAGTTGAATCCATCTCTTTTTCGGTCTACCAACATTCCTGTTTCCTTTAGGTATGTAATTAATTATGATTTTTGGTATTTGTTCATCTTTCATTCTTTGGACATGTTATTTTCAGTTTTTTATAGATTGTTGTATTTTATCCAAAAGATTAAACATATTTAGTTTGTTTCTAATATCTTTGTTTCTTCATTTATTCTATTAAAATTTTAATTATATATTTTAAGATTTTACCATGTATCTTCTATTGACATATGCTAGAAGACATTTATCTTTTTTCCCTTTATTTGAGTGTTAACTACATTTTCTAACACGCTTAAAGGTAAAACCATTATTCAACCAATGAAAATGCAGTCATACATCTAGTTTGTTTACATAACAATTGGAACTTAGCTCGGGAGATGTATAGAATATTTATTTTTTGGGCACTGTAACTTGTATGTTGATGTTCACAGTTTTGTGTTCCAATATAGGTGTCTTTTCTGTGAAAAAAGTGTGGTGTTTGTATTCCTAAGCTAACTACTGCTTGTATTTCACATTCAGCAGATACATGGTATTTATGTACTCTGTTTTCAGTTTTCTCATCACTTTTGCAGACCATGCTATGTATGAGTAAATCTGTGCTTTGTAATAAAATGTGATACTTTAAATGATGATAAATGTAGTGTTGGTTAGTATAGCACAAGCAATCCATGTACCATTTCAAGAGAGATGCAAGTTTAGATTCAATGCATATAGTGGTGAATTGAGTTACTGTTCATGAATTTGCTGTACTTATATGGAAGAATTTCTGCACATGTGATATGTTAAATTATATTAGATTCTGCCATTATATTAGAGACACTTGCACATGTGCTAGACACAGGGCATAATCACAACTTTCCTAGGAGGGGCATAAAATCAAGGTCCTTCTAAATTCAATGATTTTGTATCCTGTATAGTTCCATAGTAATTCTGCCCGAAGGCAGGTCCTTCACTGCAATCATAGCATTTTCATGCTATGCTTGCAGCTTTACTAGGGAATTGTAGGTGTGGTAGCTTCCCATTGCTTTCCACACCGGTGAAGGATGATGATGATGATGATAATGATAATGATAAGGATGATGATGGTGATGATGGCCATATGATTTCGGGGACTGTTTGGGCCTTAAAGTTTTCCTGACATTTGTCTTACAGGTGAGGAAAAACCCCAATAAAAACCTCACCCAGAAAAACTGCCCCGACCGGGGATCGAACCCGGGCCCGCTGCGTGACAAGGCAGCACGCTACATCGGGACCACAGCGGTGGACTCCTGTATAGTTATTTAAACTAATAAAAATAATTCATGGACATTATCTACATTATCGAATGGACATTATTGGAACCGATCCAGAGGTTCAGGACATAAGTTCTCCATATTTTCCAAACCTGTGCTAATATTTTGCAATAATTTCCTCTAGGCCTATAATTCACCTCCCTAAAATCATAGTTAATGTTTTTTCCCACCTCATTCTTGGCCTATCCACTTTCCTTCTGGTTTTTCTGCAAGTGGTTTCTATGTCCATCTTTTATTCTTTATTTGTGCCACATTTGTTGATTTCAACCTATTAGCCAACTAAATATTAAATGGTAAAATTGTGACAATGATTTAAATAATTGTGTTGAAAAAATTGTTATATAACAGTAAATAATAAAAATTCTTCTTCTCTTTCACTTCCTGGTTCAGGCATTGATTGCCTGTTCCATCTTCACTAATAGATCTAAGACCATCTCTTCCAAGGACGTCCAATATCTAATTCTATTGGTTTATTTTAGGAGGTCATATTTTTGAGGTTCTTTTAATCAAGTTTTTTTTGAGTCTATAATCATCTTATCCCAATTGAATGTTGATTTTTTCTCGAATATGTTTCGATATAATCTTCTTTATCTAATTCTATGCTGAGGTCATCTTTGGTTAAGTCCATCCGAGTTTCTATTGTGAAGAATAGGTGTAATATGTTTTCCTCTGATTGCGGTACCAACACTATGCAGAGTAGACCATCGGTGGGGCTGCACATAAAATCTTTAGGTCCAGCTTCTTGATATGCCTACCCCATCTAGAGAGTTGCCACTTCTGCCAACCCATTGAAAATTAGTTGTCGTTGTAGACTTTACTCTTGTTTCCCCAAGCATGGGTCTGTTATCATTCCAGAGAATTGACCCCTTTTCCATCAGTTCTCCAATCCAAATCACCAATGTCTGTCTGGCAGACGTAAATTGCATTCTCTTTCACTACTTTTCAAGCTTTTGAATTCATACATTCCTACTTACCTGACGTCCAGATTTGAGAAGTTATCCTCTTACCACAATATTGACACTAGGTCACAAGATAATAGTCTGCTAACAATTCCTCTTCATAGCACTTCCTCTTATTCTACTTCCTTCACAGTAGCCTCTGCCTGCTACTGGAATTTCCTTCCTCAAGATATCAGGGGTTGCGCACACTTGGCACCTTTAAGTCACGCTTATACAGTTACCTGTTGTCTAATAATTAATTTCTCTTTATTTATTTAAATTTATACTATGCCATTAATAATTTTATTCTCGTATTTTTATACCTTGTACATATTATATATTTAATTCGTTAAATTTAGAGTAAATCAAAATATATTATAAATATTGATTGTATTGTATTGTTTTTATAATATGTAATTGTTTATGTAGTTGTAAGACTATTTTTTTTTGTATTTTGTATTTTTTTAAAATCCTGGTTGAGTGGCAGACAAGGCCTTAAGGCCTTAACTCTGCCAGGTAAAATAAAGCTATTTATTTATATATATTTTATTTAATGGGATTCTATACCACAACCTTGATTTGGGTTACTTGGATTAGCAGTTTGGGAAATGAGTTGATATGCAGAGGCTGAGTGTTTGCAATGGGAACTAATTGCGCATGCATACCGTGGACCCTAGATACTTTATGTATATACAGATTTTTTATGTTTACACATCTTTCTGTGCCTAAAGTTTTATTTTCTTTCTCCACTTGTCTCTATCCATCCACTCCATGCCCCCCAGTCCTCTTGTTCTCATTTCAGTTCTTATTTCTTGTATCCACGAGTTTCGAGGTCTTCCTTTCCTCCTTCTTCCAGGTGGACACCATTCCATCCATTGTTTTCTGGGTAACCTTTCTTCTTGCATTTGTCGTACATGCCCATACCAATTTAATTGCTTATATCTTATATAGTCCACTATTGAATATCTAATATTAATTTTTTCTCGTATGACAGTATTTCTTATTTTTTCCAATTTTGAACATCTTGCTGCTTTCGTTATGAAATCCATTTCTATCGACATATGTTTTTGTTCTAAGTTTTTGTTGAGTTTCCAAACTTCAGCTCCATATGTGACTGTACTTTTCACTATTGAATTATAGATAATAATACTAATAATAATTATGATAATGATGCTGATGGTGATGGCGATAACGATGATGATGACGATAACAATGATGATGATGATGATAACAATGATGATGATGACGACGACGATGATAAAAGTTTTATTCTAGCTGGCAGAGCAAATGCCTTAAGGCTTTATCTACCACTCAACCAGGTTAGAAATGTTGGCTCGCGAGCAGCCCTGAAAGCAATCAATAAAAACAAATCAGTCAATCCATTGTAAGTCAGATCAGGGCAGATCTTCAAGATATGCAGTGCAACAAACAAGTAAAATTCTATTGGATCTGAGGCCACACTAGTCAATAGGGGAACGAAAGGGCAGATTTCCTCGCACAAATAGACTCAGTCTCAAACAACAATTTTATACGACAGATTAACTCTCTCAGTTTGCAAATAAAGGCTCCATAAATATTACACAAATATCTGGAATGTGCTTTACACATCATCACACAAAGGTCACCAAACAAACACTTCTTCCCGAACATCTATACCAGGCAAGAAACCGACCTAAATCCAACATTAATATTCACACAATTCCTTACAAATCATGGAGAATTCCAAGAGTACCTACATATAATTTAAAAAAAAGCAGCATCACCTCAGACGACAATAAAAAAGTATACATCTTCTACTTCATTGCAAGCTACAAGAAAAAATAGACCAGCGCATTTGAAGAACTCCAATACAAGTGCTGCGAAAAGTGATCAAAATGCCTTGAACAATACAGTTCATAAATCAAATCTTCAAGACACTAGAATAAACATAAATGAATGGGACTAAAGTGAATTATCATTATCATCATCATCATCATCATCATCATCATCATCATCATCATCATCATAGTCCATTCACGAATTTTGGCCATTTGTTGACCTGTTTCGGTCTCAATAGAAACACCACCAAAAAGACTTTTGAGTGGGTGTCCTGGTCGTCTTCTTCCTGCAGGTTGATAGCTTAACATTTGCTTGGGTATCTATGATCCTCCATTTAATGGTCATGTTGCATCCATCTTGACTTATAATCAGGCATTTTATACGTGCAATTCTTCTAAGAAGTCTTTATTTTTTTATGCTGTAATAATGTGTATCATGCAGTCCTTCGAAGATATCTCATTTCATCTGGTTGAGACTTGCAAGTAAAGTTGAGATTCCTTAGGACCCGACGCTAAGCATTCCAATGGTATGGCTGCTACCTTTTAGACTCTGGACAGACATTAGGATACCGCATTTACACAGTACCCGAAGGAAACCGATATACCGCTGTGACTCGGTCCTCAAGAGCCTCGTTTGTAGGATGAAAGTTGGGTAGGAGAGGCTTTGTTGCATATCACTACATCTTACAACTCAGTGAATAACTACAAAGCAATGACTCTATCACAATCTAGACAATCTGTACAATGTAGGATCAATTTTCATATTTTAACACACAACATTTCGATATACCCACAGGATAAAACGCAGGTTGTAGAAATTTATTAAAAACAGGATAAGATAAAATTTTCAATAATTGGTCTTATGATTAAGTTAAAATAAAAATAAATTATTACACGGTTCGCCTACAGTAAAATATGTGTTGATTTAGTCTTAATTAAAATAATGAAATATATTAAAAATAGGTAATATTATGTAGTGTTATGCCCAAGAGCAGGTATTTCACTGCAAACTCAGCATTCTCCACTCTTTCCTTAACTCAACTTTCCTTTTTGTATCTGCATATAAACCACTTATTTTAATATTGTCTATCTTCTGCTGTCGTTTTCTCACTCTAACCTTCTTTCCGTTGGCCATCCCTTCTAGGGCATTCGTCAGCAGGCAGTTTCTTCTTAGCCAGTGACCAGTCCAATTTATTTTTCTCTTCTTTATGTGTTCCGCATTGTTCTTTCTTTACCCACTCTGTCTAGCACATCTTTATTTTTTGTCTGTCCATTTTATAAGCTCCATTCTTCTCCATATCCACATTATAGGTAATAGGACGAAGATCACTGGGCCGTCCTATGAAACGTTGGAGGGAAAATTTTCTATAGGATCGTAACAGGCCTTGGCCTAATACTTGGAAGGAAGAAGAAGAAGAAGAATTTAAAATAAAATAAAATTACATATATATTATAACTTTTCTTGTAGAAAAAAAAAGAAGGGAAGACGTCAATTTGGCAGATCAAGACTGAGGTGGAAAAATAACATTAACCATGGTTTGAAGGAAGTAGATTATACGGGGGATGAATGGAAAACATTAGCTCAGGATGGAGGTGTATGCAGAGCTTATGTCCGCGCGGTCATGAACCTACGGGTTTGATAGTACCAGTGAGTTTTATAGAATAGCTTTTAATGTTTGAAGGAGAAAATTACCAAACAAGTAATTGTAGGCTATAAGCGTGACTTCAAAGTGTTAAGTGTGTTAACTGTTCCTGTCTACAAAACACTCCATATACGGCCACCTGATTACCAATATCACTCCATAAATTACACTATACCTACTGTACATAGAGACAAGAAATGCTGTTGCACGCAAATTCAAGTGACAAATTTTGTTCGAAAAAATATCAGATCAGCGATTTTGATAGGACAATTTTAAGATTAAATTTTCAAACTGAAAGAAAACTTTCCAACTTTTTAATGACATAAAGAACTGAATCGGTGACGAAATTACTTACAGAGAACTGAAAATAACATTAATGTTTAAATGCTTTAACGAGTGATTTTATGTGATTGTTATGTAAGACAAAATAAAATGGGAACTTCGGGTAATGTGGACCCCTACTTTGAATTTGTTTTTTTTCTTCTTTTAATTAAGGAATTTGAATTTTGTTTAATTACAGTGATTAGCATTAGTGTTATAACTATGAAGTAGCATTGTTATTTTATTCTAATATGGAAACATCTTCATAATTTATAAACTTATTTAGATTATATGCAAGGTCCACGTTAACCTCCTTATTCGGGTAAAGTGAACCTTAGAGTCCATCCTAGCTTTTAGACTATTTTTAAGTTTATTTACTCGATTAATTTATACAGACAGGCAGAAATTAATCTGAAAGTATTTATGGCTGATCGTAATTAAAGCGTCGATTTTTATTTAATGTTTTGAAAAAAAATATTGTTGATTATAACATTCACATGTCATTCATCTGCAGACAGCGACGGTCTTTGGGTTTAGTATAATTACAAGGATATTAAATAAAATTAATTAAGTTCATGTTTTTTAAAGATAGCATCCTCGTTGGTAAAATATATGTATTTGTGTAAAGTGCACCCAGTTCCACTTTAACCGCCTCGTGGAGGGTCCACATTAACCGAATTCCTTTGTTATGTTTAATACTTTTATACAGAAGCCATTTCACATAATATCAATATACCTGTCAGTATATTAGAACAGCATCTACATAATATAATATATATAGGAGATTTTTCAATATTTATATTATTCAATAGCAGAAATTAAGTTAATTCTTAGCTTGAAAATCGTTTAAAATGGCCATTCTCATAAATATCACAAATAAACCCTACTTCGTACAAAGAATAAAAGAAACAGGCCTTGAACACGTCTAAGTCGATGAGGGGAAGACGTTAAAATATTTTCTGTTTGAGAGCAGTACTAATTAAAGAAGATATTAACAGGGTCCACTCAAACCGAAGGAACTGCATTACCCGAACTTCTTCTAATATTTAAACCAATGGAGTTAAGGTCACCAGTGCTTTATCCTCTACTATGCCATGAAATAATAGTGAAAAAAAAAATAATATTGGCAAATTGGCGAGCCCAATTCTCATGCGGATGTCAAGCTTGAAACTAAAAAATGACTTCAGCCACTAATGATCTTTTTTAAAGAACTTCCGATTACATATATCAGGATAAACATATTAAAACAGGAAGTAGAAGCAAATGACATTTTAAAGGAATTAAAAACGTAGCAGATTTTAAACAAAATTCAGAGTTACAAAGAGAAATGGAGATAATATGTGCTGTGAATCCCTGCTTGTGTAACGGCACATGATAGTATACTACGATGCGAGGTTGGGAAGTGGTTTTTACAGAATTGAAGAGGTTTTTAATTTCCGAGATTCTGTAAAACACTTCGCAAACGTGCGTTGTAAATATTTTTTTGCGCGATGGCGTTTTCAAAATATTAAATAAGAGTAACATACATTCAACCAGAATGATACTTTTCATTTGCCTATGCCATTTTACGATCAATCCCCAATAAAGTATTTGCAATTATGGCTGGATTTATTCAGCGATACCCATTATTTACATTATTACATCTTTGTAGGAAATATTTGCATTCATTATAAACAACTGACTAACGTTAACAGTGTGGACAATGGTTATTAGTTGAAAGTACAGGAGGTCGTGAGACAATATAAGTGATAAAATGGTGGCAAGTACGTATTTATTGTTTTATATTGTTTCAAATAGAGTTCAGTTCATTTAAAATGCAGTGATTTGTTTCGTATAATATATATTAACACTACCTTTTGGATATTTTTTGTATATACATTGTACGTAGTATACATAGAGGGCAGTGGTTTTACTTCCTACACGCGGTTTTTAATATGTAATATTGCGGTAGGTATAGTTATTTTATTACAGTAGGCCTACAGTAATTTAGGTTGGCAAAACCGAAATTTAGGAAGTTAAACTTTCAGTCATGGTCGCCATTGCTGTAAGTACGACAGAATGCACTGTCGCGCAAAAAATAACGTGTTTCATGAAGGATTGAGAGATTACAAAACTTTATTACAGTTAAACCATCATTACAAATAGTTGTACATGCTATTCTAGACCTTTATCTACAGCAGTCCCATAATTCTGTGTCATTAAATTTCCTATTGCCACATAATACAAGGGAACAACAATTGCATGCCGAATCCTACCTTGAAATTTATCCCAGAGAAGCGTTGTGATGTACCAAGGGCGTGTCCAAAAAATAACATTAACCATGATTTGAGGGAAGTAGATTATATAGGGAATGATTCGATAACATCTCAGGATAGGGATGTATGGAGAGCTTATTTCCGCGCAGCCATGAACCTACGGGTTCGATAGTGCCAGTGAGTTTGAGTTAGTTTCTGAAGTCAATTTCTCAGGTAATCATATTTCCATGCATTTGACCCTTTAACTAAACACTTTTCACTGCTCACTTGTATTAACGTTTATCTCTAAAAACTTACATGAATTTGATCTATAGGGTTGACATGTTCCCTTATACGAGGATGGATCGAAAAGTAACGCACAGCATTTTTTTTTCTGGTTTTGCGGTTGGGATGTCGATATTTGATTGATATATTATTTGGAATTTTCACTACAGACTTTTTTTTTCTTCATGTGCAGCGCATGTTACTGTAAACGTGTGAAGAGCAGTGACATGTCTTACGATTTTTATTACTGAAGGACATAACCCGTGTGAAATTTCTTGGGACGTATGTGGCGGTATGGGAAAGATGCGACATATCCAGGTGGTGCGCATTATTCAAGGACGCCCGTTAGAACCTTCGTGATTCGCCTTGGATGATAACAAGCTTGGACTACTATGCGTTACGCTGCAGAAGGGCTTGACTTTCTAAACGGTAGTCACTGGCGATAAGACGCGGGCGTACCGCTTACGCTCCCGAAACATGTCGGTCATCGCTTTGAGACAGATGAAAACGTGATATCAGTTGTCCGCAGATGGCTGTACTCCAACCGAAATGACTTTTATGTTTTCGGTTCTCTATGTTTTATGAATAGATACTGAAGCCGATATATCGATGGGAGAAGTGTGTTGAGAAAGTTGGCAGCTATGTAGAAAAGTAGCTAAAATCCAAGTTCATTAGCGTGTGTTTTTTTTTACGCATTAAGAATTTTTTTTATTATTGTGCGTTACTTTATGATCCAACCCCATGTTTCATATTTCAGACCTACTTCAAAATGTACTAGTTATTTATTAATTTATTGAATGATCATTTCTATAGGCCTACATATGCCATATATATATCGAGATTATAATTAACTCGACTTTAGCAGTGAAGGCCAAATATGACATGAGAAAAATGAACACTCGAACGCTATATGTTAGCGCGCTCCCAACTACGCCACTCAGACTAGTAACAAGTAAGCATTTAAAGGGAATATTTACTTATATGTAGCAGTAACGCTTCTTTATTTCGATGTTATCTTTCATGTCATATGTGTGTGTATTTTACTTTATTTTGTTTGGGTCTTGATAAAGATGTAATAAAATTACAGTGTAACTTGTTTAATTCGGAACGTGAATAATGCGGAAATCTGTCCAATGTGAACAAATTTATTGGTCCCGGCAAAATAATAGCAATTTTACGTGTATTTATTTTGTATAAAACGGAATCTGTCCATCGCGGAAACGGAAGGATATTTCTACACAATTCATGAAAAAAATGTTATAAGGCGGAAAGATATAGAAATAAATTAGTTTTAACTTCATTGAATTCCCGTTAGGCTAATTAACAATAAGTGATGATATCTGCCGTCGGGTGATGTAGAGTTTCTACTTGTATCTGGAATTTCCTTTCGGCGTCACTGCACACACGTTTTGCGAAATACAGGTTCGTTTAACAAATATTTGGCGTGTGACATCTGTCTTACAAATAACAGTGCACTGTAAAATCTTAAATTACTTTAAGCTCTAAGACTTACTCTGTACATATCTTTCACAGGAAGCCTTCTGAATTTACAGAATAAAGATGGCTACATCGTATATATCATTGTCATTACTCTAAAAAGTGAAAGTGGTTGAAGATAAAGAAAAACAATCTCTCAGTACACGAAATAATGACTAAATTTAAATGTGGGAAATCCACGTTTATGAGATTTTAAAACACAAAGAAGAAATAATGTATGAATGGCGCAAGGAAATGGTAAATGAAAAATAAAAAAAAAAGAAAAGAAAAAAGTAAATGAAGAAATCAACGAATTGTGGAAGTGTTTTACAAGTTCACTATAAAAAAATCTCCAAATTTCCGGACTGATGCTCCATAGTCAAGCTCTAGCTATTGCTATATCCGTACGGAATAACGATTTCGAGGCATCTTCAGGTTGGTTGTGGACAGTTTTAAAAGACGACAGAATGTAATTTGCGGAGAATCAACGGATGTTGATGAAAGTATAGTTAGTGAGCGGAAACCGAAACTGCATACTTCAATTCTAGGATACGCCCCTAAGAGACATTTTTAACGCTGATGTAACGGGACTGTTTTTCTCGCGTTACCGTTGAAGTCGCTCGTACATGCTATACTTCACTTTCCAACAGCAGCGGAACTCAATTAATCCAAGGTACATAAAAGACAAATACGGTGCTCTAAAATCTAACACTGGTTAATAATTTTTTTATAATCCGAAATGTTGTCTAATGTGGATAAAAAATTTGGTCCCATGCGATTCCGCTTTGAACAAGTTTTACTGTATATTTTTGTACTACATAAACAATTTTCGGTATTTACGAATGTTGTCCAGGCTCATCACAAAAAATTACAAATCATAATGCTTAATACTAATTATACTTACTTAATACTTAATACAGGCCTTCCACTTTACAGCAGTTTGCCTTTGATTCCTGCTTTCCAGAGATTCCTATCTTCCCATTGTCCATGTTCCATATCCCTCTTCATCATGGCATCATATATTCCCTCATACCATGCTCTTCTACTTCTCCCTCTCCTCCTTCTGCCTGGTACCATCCAATCCAGCACCTGTTTAGGCCACTGGTCTTCCGACATCCGTTGTACGTGTCCATACCACTGTAGAGCTCTCTTTGTTATCCTATCGATAACAGTTTCTTGTGAATCCATTTCTTGTCTGATATATGTATTTCGAATATGTTGTAGCCTGGATATTCTCATACTTCTCCGTAATCCATCCATTTCTGTCGCCAAGATTCTTTTCTGCATCCTTTCATTTATTGTCCAACTTTCTGATCCATATGTAAGTATACTTTCTATTATTGTCTGTATAATCTCTTTTTTTGTTTTTCTGGTCAAATTTCTATTCCATAAAATGCCATTCAGGGATCTAATCGCCTTCCTTGCACAATTTACTCTGTTAATAATATCTTTTTCACAAGTACCAGATTTATCTATTATAGATTCAAGATATTTAAATTCAACGCGTTTAATTATCATATTATTTATTTGTAGGTCTTCTGAATTTGCTCCGATTACCATATATTCTGTTTTAATATAATTTATCTTCAGTCCACCTACCTCGAATGCATCTACCAACTTTCTAATCATATATTCTATATCTTCTTTATCTTTTCCTATTATAATCTGGTCATCAGCGAATAATAAATTGTGCAGTAAATGGCCATTAATGTTGATTCCCATTCCCCTACATGACTTATTCCATTTCATTAATACATCTTCTAAATATATCTTGAACAATGTTGGTGACATCTCGCATCCTTGTCTTAATCCTTTTGTTATATCAAATTCTGAGGATACTCTATTTCCACCTTAATACTTGCTTTACAATCATACATTCTTTTTATAAAATGTATAAGAGATTTAGGTATTCCAAACTTCTCCATTGCCACCCAAAGCTTGTTGATGGGTACAGAGTCATATGCCTTTTCCAGGTCTATAAATGCCATATGAACTTCTTTTCCTTTAGCTAACATCTTTTCTGTTATCTGCCTGATCACAAATATATATACTAATTATACGATCGAAATAAAAAGCGTTTCTGCTACAAGTAAATCTTATCTTTATATGCTTACTTATTATAGAAGCTACGAGATAGCAGCTCGATCAATGTCCCACTGCCTCTCATGGTAGAGAATAATATATAAGGAAGAAAAATAAATGTTTGCTTTGGAAGAAACAGATGTACATCAATAGCACACCTACATGAAATGCTTGACACTCCATACATATATGACATAGTAATCAAACACACAGCACGAACGCTTGGAGACAAATACACATATAACACAAACAACATTATATGAACCATAGGTACTCGACTTAACACAATAGACAGAAACCTGACAAACAACGCGACGGACAAAACAATAAACAAAAACCTAAATTATTTCCAAGGACCAGCAAGGAGGAGAAGACACACTATTCCTAATACCCCCCCCCCCTGCCAAATACCAAACCTAAAGATCATGAAGACAATCAGTCGCCGGTACCAACGTCAGACCTCCATATATCGGAATGCATGCTGGAATGCCTGAATGACGCAGTTGGAAGCGCAATAACGTATAGAGTTAGAGGTCTCGTGTTCAAATCCTGATTCAGGCCTTTATTTTTCTTTTCATGTCACACACTATCAAACCCGTACGTTCATGGCTGCGCGGACGCAACTCTCCATACATCTCTATCCTGATCTAATGTTTTCCAATCATCCCATGTATAATCTACTTCTCTCAAATCATGATTAATGTTATTCTCCCACCTCATTCTTGGTCAACCAACTGGGCGTTCCCCCCTTGGTTTTCCTACAGAAAACTTCCATGCACCTCTTTCATTTCCCATTCGTAACATATGTCCTGCCCATTGCAGTCTATGAGACTTAACTGTTCCCTTCCTATAAAGATCGTAGTTCACTATTAAATAGTCTCCTCCATTCGCCTGTCTGTTCATCTCTCGTTGGCCTGAAAATTTTCCTAACAATTATGTTCTCAAATACAGTTATATATATATACCACCGCTGTGGTCTCGAGGTAGCGTGCTGTCTTGTCACGCAGCGGGCCTGGGTTCGATCCCCGGTCGGGGCAGTTTTTCTGGGTGAGGTTTTTATCGGGGGTTTTCCTCAACTGTAAAACAAATGTCAGGAAAACTTTAAGGCCCAAATGGTCCCTGAAATCATATGACCATCATCATCCTTCACCGGTCTGGAAAGCAACGGGAAGCTAGCACACCTACAATTCCCTACTATGGATGGATATATATATATATATATATATATATATATATATAATGTGCGTGTGTGTGTATGCGCGCGTGTTTTTTCTTTTATTTTGATTGGGTCATAATAAAAAAATGTAATTATATATTTGCACAACGTAGACAATTTTCGGACTTAGGAATGTTGTCATGGAACGTAACAATGCATTGCAAATCGTAATGCTTAATACCAGTAGACACTTACTACTTAGCTTATTGGGATTCTTATTCGTTGTCAAGTATACTATTTTGCTAACGGAAATTTCTATGGGTTGGGAAAGGTCATAAATTTATACATTTTCTATGCATGAATATTTTCTATTTCTCTTTCAGTACAACTCCACAATACAATAATATGTATTTTGAAACGCTTACTTGTTAGTTTAATACAGCAATGTGTGCAATTATTTAATGTTATTCCACCGTCTCCAATCGTGATAATTACATATGTTTGTCCACAAGTGGATGTTCTTGCTATTTTTCCTTCATCAAAAACTTCTCGGATATTTTAATTCGCTGTTTTTTATAGTAAAATCCGCCTATAAATTCTTCTCATTTATATTGACGTTTTTTTATTTCACCAAAAAGCAACTCGTATCTTTGTCTAGACTACTAACTGGGTAAACCACTCATCCAAGCCTCACTAGACATATAATCTGGAATTTCCATAATTCTACGAATTATATTGCTATTTCCAATCAATGTGCTTTTAAAATGGCGACACAGGCAAAAATACTTATTTACAAAGACTATTTAACTCATGCCCAAAATGGCAGTCAATGACCAATCACATTTTCAATGAATTTTGATTCACAACCAAACACAATCGTTTTTTACCTCGATTTAATCACTTTCATTTTATCGTTTTCACTATCAAGTGGCTCCCAGATTGTATATATAGTGCACGAATGTAACCAGATTCAATTTGCGAGATATAATGGAAAAACATTCCTAGCAATTGATTATACCATAAAAAAAAGCACTCTTTGCACTTTCTTAAACCTATTATTTCCCAGGAATTAACGTTGCAGAAAAATATAATTGACACATTTACACGATAGGACATCAAAAATTAATTAATAACCTGTAATGATGTGTTTCATTTTTTCTCCACTAGGGTTCATTCTTACCATATTGCGATTTTATTTGGCAATAAATATGATCTGGTTGAGTGATGAACAAATGAAACGTTTCTCATTTGTTTTCAAACATCGCCGTTTACATTAAATATATACATATTTTAAAATTACTATATTTAAATAATGATTTGTGAGTAAACAGCTCAATTTTATTCGTTAAATAGTCCTAACAAATGCCACTCTTGATTCCAAAATTCTGTAAATAAATTCCGGAAATCACTCTTGGCATTACTTATGACTAGAGCGAGGAATTATATGAAGAAAATTATACCAAAATATGAAATCATAACAAAATATGAAAAATATGAAAATTATGACACAAAAAATATTATGAAGCCGTTTTTTTTTTAACTTTTTACATATATTTATATACACAAGCCCTGTATCATTTATGGGTATAATACCAGCACACAAATGAGACAAGAAAACCTTTTTGTAGCACAAAAAATCAAGAATTTCACAGTATTTCAATTTTAATTAATTTTTTATTAACTCTTACCCAATATAAAATATGTTCGTGATTTGAAGCAATTTTAATGGCTCACATTGTAGTGTAGTTGTTTGAGGGATCACGCTAATAAGCCAGAAGGTCGTGGGTTTGAGTCTCAATAAGGTCAGGGTTTTCAGCTGGACTGAACCTTCTGGTGGCATCATAGCCCTAGGGTCTACTCGGCTTTTAATGAAATGAGTACTAGACACATGTTCTGGGACAAAGGGGGCTGTCACGCAGGGCTGAGATTCCAGTGGACATCCCTTGGCGATAGTCTAGAAATGTGGAAGTCTCAACATCCATCTACCCCAAGGGCCTCCCAAGCCTGTAGTTTGACACTTTACTTTAATAAATTAATATTAGGATATTATATATATAACGATCAATTAATTTATCCAATGATATTTAATTAAGAAATCCAAACATAAACAAAAAACAAAACATAGTAACCGAAACAAACATGCTTCCATCAAATATACCAGTAAAAAAATTCACAGTGTACAGTTTGGATGACTGCTACTTACCTTGCATAAAGATATTGGATTCCAATATATGTAAACGTCACAATAATATTAAATTGGATGAATCGGAACACAAGTAGACCAAGTCCAGTATGTCATATTTGGAAAAAACAAGATGTTAAAATGAATAAATCCACGAATACAGTTATTTGTAATTTTCAAATACAATTATTTTTAATCCTATAAACTACACGTACGAACATGGTGAAATGTAGTTAGAATTATTTTAACATTAGTTTTTTTCATGAAATTGGCTAAGCAGAGTATCTAGACCTGTTCTACTTGTGCTTTGAATAATCTAATTATCAATTCTGTTCGTAATACACAGTTAAGAGCTTTGTCTACATTTTATACATTTGTTAATGCCCGTCCGTCAGAATTGTTTTATACGATCAGAAAGTACGCTCCACACCATATGATGTTTTGGGAGCAAACATGTACCGCACTATATTTGATAGTTTGATGTAAGTGAGAATATTATTTATTAGCCTTGCCTGCAAGAACTTTACTAATTTCAACTGTGGAGTAGGACCTTATTTCTCAGCACAGCTTCAAGTTTAGCAGCAGCAGGCTTCCCTACATTTAAATATTGTAATCCATTTACAAATTAAGGACTATCCTTATGTAGCAAAAAAGGAAGTGGTACAGAGTAGGTGGTTATTATTCCAACATTGTTCTGTTTATTCATGTTCTTGTCACATATTAGGAAATCCCTGTTCTTGTTCTGTAGTTTTGGACAAAAGCCTTCACTTGGCCATTCCATGTCTCCTTATTCAATTATTTTCTTTTATCAAAACTATTTATCTTGTTCTGTATGGGATACTGAAGAATTTTCGCGTGTCTACCATATTACATTGTCAAATAATTTCAAAACTACAATCACTTCAAAAATGTTTTTAGCCAATTATTAGAAATTTTAGTTAATGCATTTGAAAGTTGAAAAATATGAAGGAATATTAAATTTTTACTAAAATATGAACATTTCGCCAAAATATTATGAAATATGAAAAAAAAAAATGTAGGTTTTATCTGATTCTACAGATCATAAAATGTAAAGATACTTTGTCTCAGTGCTCTCTGACTAATAGTTTAAAACATGAAATTTTATAAAAATCCTCGCTCTACTTATGACTATTTAACTCATGCCCCAAATGGAAGTTAATGACCAATCGCATTTCAGTGAATTTTGATTTACAACCAACCACAGTCGTTTTTCACCTCGATTTTATCAATTTAATTTTATCATATTAAATCAAGCTCCTCCTTTTTAAGATTCTGAATAGGTCAGAACATTATTTTGCAGTGACTGACTCTCTAAGAAATACGGCTACTAGATTGCATATATAGTGTACGAATGTAAACAGATACTGCTTGCGTGATATAAGAATAAGAATAAATTTTATTTACAAATAAATGTTATATACAGTATTGACATCCGAATGAGCAAGTGCTCGTGCTCGGGTGCAGTTCAGTTACATGAATAATACAAATAGAATATATACATTTAAAGTTGAGGCCAGTTTCATTTTTACATAAATTATGGCACATACAAATAAAAAATAATAATGTATTGGGAATAAGACTTATTATAACAAAAGAATTAATAGAATGGAGAATGATATACATAAAAAATAATATAAATCATATAATGTAATGGATTATAACCAAGTAATTAGTTATATATTGATTTATAATAATATAAGCAAAAATAGATGCTTTATATTTATTATTTTAAAATATTCAAATGATTAATTTTATTCACTTAATTAATTAAAAACAATTAATTTAATTGCTTCTTTAAAACTAGCTGTGTTTAGTTTACTTAGTTCTGGATTGGATCTAATTAAATCATTCGTAGTAATTGATTATACCACAATAAAAAGAAACCGCTGTTTGCACTTTCTTAAACGTATTATTTCCCAGGAATTTACGTTCCAGAAAGATATAATTTACATCATAGGATATCAGAAATTACTTAATAACCTATAATGTTGGTTATAAACAGTTTGATGTGTTTCATTTTTTCTCCACTAGGGTGCATTCCTCACTTCGTGAGTCGTGAATTTATCGATAATTTGGAAATCACTCGTGGCATTACTTATGACTATGTTCCCACAAATCGGCCTCAGTAGTCTAATGGTTATACTCTTTGTCTCCAGTCCCTAAGGTCGCGGGTTCAAACCCGTCCGGGGTCGATTGAAAAGTTCAAGGGATAAGTCCTCCGGGAAGGACTTTAAGCCGTTGGGTCCCGGACTCTGAAGATTTTCTGGCTCGTAAAAGAACCTGGAGCTCGATTAAAATTACCTCTCTGTAAAATTTAACAGACCTTCATCCATCCGAGTAATACTTTAGTTTCTACTAGATTTCGCGTGAGATGATGTACTAACAACTAGTCCCTCGCTGACATCTGTAGGGAAATAAGCGTAATTAAAAATTCTTCTGGTTAAAAAGCTTCCCGCTAGGGAAGCACATGTGTCCAGGAAAGGGACGAACGTGGATCAATCAATCAATCCAATATGTTCCCATAACAACAAGTATACACAATTAAACTTTTTAAAAATAGAAACACGGATTTCGTTGAAATATAAGTTATCCTAATGCAATAAAATTTATGTCTATATATGTCGTGCAAAGAAAGTATGCTGTAGTATTGCATTAAGCGTTTTACAAAAACACCAACATTAAAAAGATTCAACGTATCGTCTTTTGAAACTCTTCCTCATTTCCGTAAAACTCACTACACTCGTATCGCAATATACTTATTTTTTTTATATATATACTTTGGTATCTCTTCCTACCCGTATACGCTACAAATCGGAAGGTCAAGGGTTCGAATTCCGGTGGATTAGGATTTTTAAACTGGCCTAAACTTTCTGTTTGCATCATGGGCAGAAGATCGTCACGTAGAGCTGACAGCTTGTGCGGATTGTTTAGAAAGGTGGATGCCCTAACTTCCTACTACCCAAAGAACCTCTTAAGATATATAGTGGGATAACTTTATCTTCACCTTACCCGAATGAGCAGTAATATGTGTTCGGACACAGTCCAAATACAACAAAAACATGGTAAAGGTAAAGTGATCCCACTACAGCCATTAGAGACCCTTGGGGCAGTGGGAGGTAAAGGCGCCCACTTTTTCTAGGCAATCGACACTTGATATCAGCCGGGTTGTCAGCCCTGCGCGACGGTCGCCTTTACCCCAGAACAAGCGCCTGGTACTCATTTCCGTTAGAGGCCGAATCTACCCCAGGGCCATGGTGATACCAGGAGGTTTGGGTCAGTTTAAAAACCCTGACCCCACCCGGACTTGAATCCTCGACCTTCCGGTTTGTAGCGCACTGCCTTAACCACTAAGCTAAGGCGTGCCCCCAAATACTTCTCTTTGTTTTAGGTCCATGACTTGTTCAATCCATAATTAAGAGTCACTCCATCTCTTTCTTGGTCATTCTCCCGTCCTCTGGCAACTTATCTTTCGCTATGCGTACAATTCTATCTGGTGTCAAGCGGGGTATAGACTATGTTGATTCCATTCAAATATTTTTTTCCACCCATTCTTTCCGCCTATTCTTTAGTACACAACTGCCTTCTTATTTAATTTCTAATTTGATGTTTCCTCGATTTACGTTCAATCTTCCTTAGAATATTTGAGATACAAAAAAAATATAATGATTGGTGAAGGCTGCAGTGCGTGATATGTAAGTATGTGATCGACTTTTTTAAATCTTACCGGCTGTCACTTGCTTCCAACGTCCAAAATTATTTCTTACTACAAGATATGGTAGAAGGACGATGACAACATTCAGTCGCAAGTCCCAGGATTCAACATAACAAAGATGCTATTGTTCAGCAGCCAAATAATTATCCGCTGTCAATCACATGCTTATATCTCATGTAATGCAAATACTATTGTTAATAATAATTAAAGAAAGGAACTAAATATTTTCAAACTTACAGATCGAATAATTAAATATAGGAACGCCTGGAAAGAACATGTTGATAGAATGTCAGAAGAAAGATTTCCAAAATTATTGCTAAATTATAAACCACACGGAAGGAGAAATGTTAGACGTCCACACAGAAGATGGTCTGAACAATTTTAACAATAATTCTAGCTTTCATGAAACCGGAACGAGCGAACAGGCTTAATCCCTAGATGATGAAGAAGAGAAGATTTAACAATGGCTAATTACGTAGGAAATAAAAATTACAATTTTAAAACAAAATTGGGTGCGAATAAAACTCCTGCGCGACAGGCCTAGAAGGCCCTTAGCCTACTATCCGGCTGCTGGCCTCACATCCACATGTGTCAATCAAAGAGGTAGATGATCATACAGCCAGTGTAGGGGTGACATGTGGTCAGCATGTCGAGTCCCCAGCCGTTATAGCTGGTTTTCTCAACCTGGAGCCGCTACTTATTGTAGCTACCCAAATGCCTCACGATGTTGGGTGGGCACCGGTCTCATACTGGCCGAAATACCTTGAGAAAATTTCTTCCCCCATGGAGACTCGAACCAGCGTTAAGTCCCGTAGCTCTGTGCCAAGGCTTCCTGCCTTAACCGCTCGGCTACGGCGCTATGGGACCAAAAATGAGAACATATATTTGCAATTACTTCAATAATGGCTAACGTGTAGTTAGTTTCATGGAGTAGTTCCTGTTACGTGGCTAATCGGGACCTCAGAGGGTAGGATATATCAAGAAATATTTGGCAGTAATATCCTTTATATATCGGAAGATTTTTTAATAGTATATACCGATAACGGTTTTTATTTCCCATCCGAAGAATCCGTACCCATGACTTATCTTACTAAAAATAAGTATCGAGTTTGGCTAGGATCGAATCCACGGAACTCATTTCCAATGGCGGGCATATTACCACTAAAGTGAACGCTACGGCTCGATAGCCCTAGAAGACACCTGGCCTACCTGCCAACCGCTGTCCTCATATCATATCTATATGTGTTAATGACAGAGGGTTGAAATATGATCAGAATGTCTGGTTCCCCAGCCGTTATAACTTTTCTTAACCTGGAGCCGTTACTTATTGTAGCAACACAAATTCCTCACGATACTGGGTGGGCACCGGTCCCATACTGGCCGAATTAAAATATGAACATTTGTTCCCCTATGAGAACTCGAACCATCGCGCGAAGGCATGCTCTCATTCTGCCCGGGACGCATGTTATAGTCCGCTCAGTCATTTAGTTTACAGGCGCTTTGCTTTGTGGTTAGGTAGGTCTATTTTGCACGCATAAATATTTAGCATATGAAGCGTCGTTGTCACGTTTTATTCACTAGAATATATTTTTACCAGCTAAAGATGCTGCAAAAGACAAAAGTTGCAACGCTGTTAAGATAATTATATCCACGGGGAGTAGACATGGAAACATCATTTAAAAATGCGAATACATTATTGGCAGAGAATTATTTTAAGTTTTTGGTGATTGGAGCGGGGTTTTAGAAGCATCTAACAGCATTTTTGCGGCTCTACCCGGCAGTAACAATTCATCCATAGTAATTCTGCCCCCGGACAGGTCTTTCACTGCAATCATAGCATTTTCGTGCTGTGTTTTGCAGCTTTACTAGGGAATTATAGGTGTGGTAGCTTCTCGTTGTTTTCCACACCGGTGAAAGATGATGATGATAATGATAAGGATGATGATAATATCCGGATGATTTTCGGGGACCTTTGGGCCCTAAGCTTCCTGACATTTGTCTTACAGGTAAGGTAAAACCCCGAAAAGAAACCTCACCCAGGAGCTTGTCCCGACCGGGAATGGAACCCGGGCCCGCTGCGTGATAAGGCAGCACGCTACCTCGATACCACAGCGATGGACAAGCAGTAACAATGTATTTTTTAATCCGGAGGGAAACAGTTGCCTTTGATGCTGCCTGAAAACTAAATGACTTGAGCCCAGACCACCTAACTTCGACAATGATTATATCACAAAGGTGGTTATGACTTGGAATCGCCGGTAGTTAACTGACCAGTCTTCACCAGAATTATGTCGGTGTTTGAAAAGGTCAGAACCGTTTGAAATAAGTTGGCTGCCATGAGTGCAGGTAGGTGTGACGTCATTGATAGACGCTGGTTGGACGCCGGCGCAACAAGTCACTATTCAATATGGAGTATTTTCCGGCCTAAAATGATGTGCTTATAGCAGATGGTTGGGTGGTGATGGTGTGAACATTAATTACAGCCATGAACTCGTCGCGTATCTCCTCCCTCGTCAGATTCGTTAGAGCGAAATTGTCGAGACACAGTAAGTAAGCTGTTCGTATTGATTATAAAGCACAGTATCTCGCATGTCAAATCATTCTTACATTTACATACCATATTGTACGTATGTTAGCGAATATTCTCCTTTGAGCTGTCAATATATTATTTTGTAGTGTCAATCTAAGGGGAATGTGATTAATAAATTACACTGGAAGTTCCTGCTTCCTAGCATGTGATGCAATTTGACCGTTGTTATTGATTCCAATACGGTGTCGAAATACCTTGACACGTATTATACATGTGTTATCGGCTTTCACCTATATTTACACTAGGGCAGTAGTATTGCGATACCCAGGGTATACTTCGTGTCAGGGGTTCGAATACCGCTCACATAATTGATCTTATCTATTCAATTATTAGTGGCGAAGCATATGTTACTTTAATGTGACGAAAATCAGACATATATTTCATATTAGAAGACTTTAGCCTAAAATATTTTCAATGGTATTATGTATTAGAGGGACTTTTGTCATCCCAATATCTCTAAACAAAGGGAAACTAAAAGTTTACAAAAATATTTATTCTTCCAATTATATTGATGTGAAACATGATCTCTTACTTTAAGGGTGGAGAAAATATAACGAGTGTTCGAGAATAATTTCTTAGGAACATTTTTGAAGCAAAGACTTTGCTCTTAGGATCATTTTTGGAACATTTGGTCCGAAAATGTTCCTAAGAAGTTTATTCTCGAATACTCGTAATATTTTCTCCACTCTTAATATAAGAGATCATGTTTCGCACGAATATAACTGGAAGAATTAACAATTTTTATAAATTTTTGTCCCCCCCCCCTTTTTTAGAGAAGTTGGTTATGACAAAAGTCCTTTTAATACATAATAGTATTGAAACTATTTTAGGCTGAACGTCTTGAACGAAGACTACGTTAAAAACACTGGGCTACGTGATATTTAGGAGAAATCAGAGGTAATAAAAACAATTAAGGGGGGTTTTTTCGTTAAGATTGTGATAGGGCAGGGCATATGGCACGAATGGGGATGAAAGCGGTGCATCATAGAAAGATTATTGTAGGAGCACTAGAGGGAAAGTGCCCAGAAGGTAGACCAAGAATGAGATGGGAGAATAACTTAACCGTAATTTGAGAGAGGTGAATTATGAAGGGAATGGTTGGAAAACATTAGTCCAAGATAGGGATGTATGGAGAGCTTATGTCTGCGCGACCATGAAACTCCAGGTTCTGTAGTATTAATTAATTAGTTATGTGGAAAATTAAGTTCTACCATGGTTTATGAATATCAGATTCACATTATGCTGCATATTTTGTCTGTGTAATTTCTGTGAGATTTATTTTATCTTGTTTAGAGTAATTATTGTAAAGAGACATTGAGAACAATTTGATGCATGTTCTACGTAACGGAGGTTTAAATAATATCTACATTGCCCCCCTTCAGCTTAGTGACCTGGGCAATATGTATTTCGACACTAATTTACATAATTTTTTTGACATTTTATTACCACCACCACACGAGGGTGCTAGGAATATAAAATGGGCCTAAGTGTCGTCGGGACTGTCACTAATCAGTTTAGTGACCATCTCCATGTATTCGATATTAATCTCAATCAGTTTTGACAATAATTTTTCACTCTGACCCCTTTAGGAGTGCTATGGATTAAATTTAGGCTTAAATGTCATCGGGAGTGTCACCAATAAGATTAGCGACCTCCAAAACTGGAGATTCGACACTACTATCAGTCGTTTATTATTATTCTTATTTGTTACCCCGTCTCTGTGAATCATAATGGTTTCTTACCTTCCATATCATTGTTTCCAGATTGTGATTTATATGTTACCCCGTTTGGTTGAAGTTTGTCTAGGAGTTCCGAGTTATGCTGGCACATACATTAGGGTGTCCATAATACTTTCATTGTAAAAGGGGACATGTACAAACAATTAAAGGAAAAACCTGGGACATTTAAAAAAAAAGGTGGGACATTAACAAAAAAAAATGTTATATTCGTTTTACCACGACACTGTTGCCAATACAAATTTATAATAATCAACCACTCACAAATCAAAATAAACTAAATTCATTGTTTATTAACGTTTAAAATATTTATATATCCCTGCAAGGGGTATGAAAATCCACCAACTAAATCTCTTTCTTAATTAAATAAAAATAAAACGTAGTTTTATTTGATTTTCATATTTATTATATAATTCAGTGACAGCTGTTTCGGTACCTTCTTCAGATATGTTAACAAATTATGAATTGTGTTCCAACTGATCCAAGCAACAATACAACAATATTTATTTAAATTTTTAAATTTAACAAAGGGGATTCATTCAAATCAAGTTGAGAATTTAACAGTTTTTTACTACTTTTAAATTTATTAATTTCTACAGCCTCCAAAAGATCTAACTTCTTACCCTTATCACAAATATGTAAAATTTCAAAATTTGGATCGAAACAATGATTAAATTGGAATAGGTGGTTAGCATATTTTGAATTTTCTAAATTTCTGTTATATGCTCTCATGTGTTCCTTTATCCGAGAGATAAAAGGTCTACCAGTTTGTCCTATATAGTTATCACATGTGCCACACTTCAATTTATATACACCTGATAATTTTTCTTTTTTTGTTTTGGTTTTATTGTTTTTATTATATATATATATATATATATATACATATATATATATTAAATCTCTTTCATCTAAATTAAAATTGTATTTCTCCACCGCAAAGTGCCAGAATTAGCAGGAAATCTCCGACATTGGCTGCACTGACCATGGATTGACAATTTGAAAAATGTACCAGTTACCAATATATGAGAGTAAAAAACAAAGATTATAGACCAAACAGTGCATTGTGGTCATACAACTGGAGCTTTCGTTCGTATTTATAATTACATAGTAAAGAACAAAACGAAAGTCGCTATTCATAAACACATTGACAAAGCATCGTCCCAAAAGCGGGGCATTTGAGCGTCCCCAAGAATACTTTCGGTACAGCGGGACATTTTTAAAAAAAATAGGACTGTCCCGAGAAAAACGGGACTAATGGACACCCTAACATACATACATACATAACTAACTCACTGGCACTATCTAGCCTTAGGTTCATAACCACATGAACATAAGGTCGCATACAACCCTATCCTGAGCTAATGTTTTCCAGTCATCCCATATATAATTTATTTCCTTCAAATCATGGTTAATGCTAATATCCCACCTCATCCTTGGACTACCAACTAGGCGTTTTCCCTTTGGTTTTCCTAAAAGAAGTTTCCTTTCCCCTCTTTCAATCCCCATTCATGTTCTGCCCATCGCAGTGTACGAGACTTACCTGTTCTTATTATATCTAGTTTCCTATAAAGATCATGTAGCTCACTGTTAATTAATCTTCTCCATTCGCCTGTCTGTTTATCTCTCTTTGATCCAAAATTTTTCCTAAGAATTTTATTCTCAAACACTCGTAATCTTTTCTCCTCCCTTAAAGTAAGAGTCCATGTTTCGCATTCATATAATATAACTGGGAGGATAACAGTTTATTAAATTTTCAGTTTAACGTTTTTTCGTAGAGAAGTTGGGACGACAAGAGTCCCTGTAATGCATAATAGCATACACTACCAGAATTGAGCTTATGTTTAATTTCTTTGTGAACACTTTCCTATTTGCAATGATCGTTCAACCACTTCTTCAAAATTTCCCTCAAATACCATTAAATGTCCATTTGAATTGTATAATGTCTTTATATGTGTGATCATATATTTAGTTTTATTGATGTTTACTTCCAGTCCCAATTTTTTAGTATTACTCTCAGTAGATTGTACGTGTTGGCCCTTAGATTAACAGCTTATTAATACCATTAAGTTGTAGGCCGACCTCATGCTCTAAAGATTGGATGGTATGCTCTAGTACAAAATTGAATAGCAGAGGAGATTAGTGCATGTCCATGCTTTAACCCATTGTGCATTTCAAAAGTATCTGAAAACTGTTTGCTTACACGCACCCTACTCTTTGTGCCATTTAGACACATTTGAATAAGTCTTACCAACTCTTTAGGAATTCCGAACTCCAGCAGGATACTTTATAACCTCTCTCTATTAATTGAATCGTATGCCTTTTTTTGAAATCTACATATAGTTGATGTAGTACATTCATAATGCTTACTGAGAGCCATTGAGCTAAGCAATTTGTTGGTCTGTTCCATTCTCGTTGCGGATTCAAACCTAATTGTATCTTCATATTGGGTGTCCTTTTCGTCTTCTGTCTGTTAATTTTCCTGTCGTATGTAATATTTCTAAATGTATTGTCTTAAAAGGTCTTACTTTTAGTTCAACCAGTTAACATCATATTTTAAATTATTTTTCCCGCGATTCATGAGCCCTTTTCTAGGGATATTGTTGAAAAACACTGTTGAAATATATTTGTGCGTACAGCTGAGCTCGATTTTTTAAATTTTTATTTTATTTCATTTTTTTTATTCAATGCCCCAGGTTGTCATTTCGACATTTCTGGTGTTCTCTCCTGGCATTGGCTTAATTGTAACCCACTTCTGAAGTTGGCAGAGTTACATTACTCCGATGATATGATGGGTGATAAATGATAATGAAGCACCGGGAGAGTTCTTAACCTAAATTCCAGATCATGGGCAACCACAAGAATAATTCCCTTTAAGGAAAAATTTCTGTGGTTTGACCGGGAATCGAACCCAGGACCTCATGAATAATAGTCAGAAACGCAGATATGCAGCATGTCCTTTGGACCGTGGTAAGTTGGATTCTGATGGATTACAAATAAACTAATCACCACCTGAAGCAGGTACTGAAGTCAAAGTCAAAAGTGAAACGAGATGGACAACACAGAATGCGGAGGTTTACTGTGTTGCCTACCAGCTTCTCCTGAAGCTGACAAGGGGACGAAGACAGAATCCGATAACTCCAAAATTTAACATGTACATGATATAAAACACTATTGATGCAATCATTGGCCCCGTGGCTGGAGACTAGCAACTATAATAGGCTCTGTGTTATCTATTTATGTATATATTTGTACAATATATTGTAATTGTGTATTAATTGTTCAGGGCCGGTATGTTTAATTAATACACAATTGTATTGATTGTTGTTAAATAAACATGTTAATAAGTTAATGTAAAGTTCAGCCAATTTCGAGCATTGACTTAGTGATGAATGGTGACCCATTTATCAGCCTATGAGGATTTTTATTTATTTACAGTGTTCTGTCCTAGGGCAAGGTCCTTCACTGCAATCATAGCATTTTCATGCTATGCTTTGCAGCTTTACTAGGGAATTATATGTGTGATAGCTTCCCGTTGCTTTCCACACCGGAGGTGATGATGATGATGATGATGATGATGACCAGATGATGTTCGGGGGCCGTTTGGGCCACAAAGCTACCTGACATTTATCTTATAGGTGAGGAAAAAACCCGAAAAAATCTCAATCAGGAAGCTTGTCCTGACCGCTGCGTGACAAGACAACACACTACCTCGAGACCACAGCAGTGAACCCAATGAGGATGGCGGATTTTAAAAGTTTAATATTTGTCTTATATAGGGTGTTACGAAACCATTCGTTCAAATTAGTACAGGAGGCAGAGAACATCAAAACAAATGTACTTCGTTAAGGAACATATGGTCTCTGAAGTCAACCTTTAATGCTATGGACGATTTACACAGAAGTAGTTTAACATGCTAATTGCAGCAGTAGCATTCACTCGAATGCACGACCATCAGCCCGTATGCACACAGTGCATCGTCTGACCATCGATTATCGTGTTTGTTCGAAGATTCCTGGCATGTCCGCTATTGTCCTAGTATCGACGGGAATTCTAGCGATGATGTTTTCTTCTTTTTCCAGAACGGTTTTATACACCAGCTGCTTCATATGCCCCACAGGAAGATATCCAAACACATGACTTCCTTGGCTAATCGAGCTATTCCCAAAGGTGGTTCTCATAATTCCTCACAGCAATGCTGAAATGCACTGGCGCCCCGTCGTGCTGGAAGTACATTCAGAGGTACATCCTCCAGCAGTTTGGCAACACGTGTTTCTGGAAGATACGATATATCCGTCCGTTGAGGCGGAATGGAAGGATGTATGATAAAATTAACCTGCTACCGAGAATGCCGGCCCACACATTAACACCAAATCGCTGTTATTGAGCTCGAGGTCGTGGATTCACATGTGCCCAAACAGTACATATTCCAGTCATCCGTACTGACGCAACAGCTTTAGTCAGCATCACTAACAAAATTATCTCTAACATTACAAATTAACTTCAGATACCACATATTCCTTATCGAAATATATTTGTTTTTGATGCTATTAATTTGAACAAATAGTTTCGGAACACTCTGTATTAAGTGTTATTGTTTATAATTTGGTATTTCTTTAACATTTAATGTGTTTTAAGGTAATTTAATCATATAATATGTGTAATTACAATGTATGTGTGAATTGTCTTGTGTTATCCGTCGACCAATGAGAGCCCAGTATTGGCTCCGTGGCCTCGCATATGTGTTAGGGGGCGTAGTGCCTATGATGAGTAGTCTCTCATTCCCGGTGGAATGATGGGGACATAAAACATTTTTGCCTGATGAGAATTTAGAAAATTTCTGCAGACCTTTGAGAACGGTTTCTGCGCTTGACCTAGGCCAAGTGAAAGTCAAAAAGTGAACTGCCCTGTGATCCGCGTGAGCAGATGGTTAGGAGATCTTCGGCTCACTGAGAGTGGTCCCCGAGTTCCAAGACAAAGTCCATTTGCCCCGGATAATTTGAATATATTCATATATAATTTAGCTATGTGATTATATATATATATATATATATATATATATATATATATATATATATATATATCCATAGTAATTCTGCCCAAAGGCAGGTCCTTCACTGCAATCATAGCATTTTCATGCTATGCCTGCAGTTTTACTAGGGAATTGTAGGTGTGGTAGCTTCCCGTTGCTTTCCACGCCGGTGAAGGGTGATGATGCCCATACGATTCAGGGGATCGTTAGGGCCTTAAAGTTTTCCTGACATTTGTCTTACAGGTTAGAAAAAAACCGATAAAAATCTCACCCAGAAAAATTGTCCCGACCGGGGATCGAACCCGGGCCCACTGCGTGACAAGGCAGCACGCTACCTCGAGACTACAGCGATATATATATCCATTCCATAGTAATTCTGCCGGAGGGCAGGTCTTTCACAGTAATCATAGCATTTTCATGCTATATACAGTAAAACTTATTCAAAGCGGAATCGCATGGGATCAATTTTTCCACATTAGACAACATTCCGCACTATAAAAAGCAAAATAATTATTAACCAATCTTGGATTATAGAGGACCGTATATGTCGTTTTACGTACCTTGGATTAATTGTATTTCCACTGCCGTTGAAAAGTGAAGTATAGTATGTACGAGCGACTTCGACGGTAACACGCAAAAAAAAAAAAAAAAAAAAAAACAGCCCGATGTAGCAACAATTAGAGCTTGACTTTGGAGCATCGGTCCGGAAATTTGGAGAGTTTTTGATCGTGCGTTTGTTAAACACTTCCACACTATTTCCTTGATTTCTCCATTTATTTAATCAATTAATTAATTTTGCTTTCTTCTTCGTTTGATCATTTTCCTTGCATCCGTTCATTGATTATTATTTCTTTGTGTTTTAAAATCTCATAAACTTGGGTTTTTCCAGATTTAAATTTAGTCATTATTTCGTGTACTGAGAGTTTTTTTATCTTAAATCACTTTCACTTTTATCGTTTAATGACAATGATACATACGATTTAGCCATCTTTATTCCGGAAATTCAGAACGCTACCTGTGAAAGATATGTTCACAATTGATGTTAGATCTTAAGCTAATTTAAGATTTTACAGTACACTTGTTATTTTTAAAATATATGTCATAACCAAATATTTGTTAAACGAACCTGTACTTCGCTTAACGGGTGTGCAGTGATACTGAAAGAAAATTTCAGATACAGGTAGAAAATCTACTTCATCCGGCGGCAGAAATCATTCCTTATTATTATTTCACCTAACGGGAATTCAATGAAATGGAAACTAATTTATTTCTCTCTATCTTTCCGCCTTATAAACCATTTTTCATTAATTGTGTAGAAATATCCTTGGGTTTCCGCGTTGGACAGATTCCGTTTTATACAAAATATATACACGTAATATTACTATTATTTCTCCGGGACCAATAAATTTGTTCACATTGGACATATTTCCGCATTATTCACGTTCCGGATTATATGAATGTGTCTGTGTAAAATGATTCATGGCATGTGACGTATATGAGCAAATATTGGACTTAGCTCCCTTATTATTTTTTAAGTTTCGAATATATATTTTACGCGTATTTTTATTTGGGTGAGCAGCTGTGTTGCTAGTTGCAGTGCGTATTGGTGACCTATCCATCAGCCGATATGATTTAATGAAGTGTATTTTTAATTATTATTCCTTCCATGGTATCTTTACTTTGTCATGGTGAAGAGGCTTGCCTGCTTAAATGACCCCGACAGCTATGCCGGTGGTAGCGTTGCTGCCGAAAGGATGACCCATGCCGGACTGGTCGAAGGCGATAAGCCAGACAAAAAAAAAGTACCTTGATCCAAAGAATACAACCATCAAGAAACGCGGACATGGGTTCCATTGGGGTAAAATTTTCCGGAGGTAAAATAGTTCCCCATTCGGTTCTCCGGCCGGGGACTACTTCAGGGAATCATGCCAAAGGCTCAAACACAGGTCATGTTCCTAGAAACATGGGATGTTAGGACTTTATATAATAACGGGGAGCTACATATATTGACGCGGGAAAAAGCCATATATAGTGGCAGTTAAGCCTCGTAGACTGAGATGGGCAAGACATGTGACACGAACGGAGAATGAAAGAGGGGCATGGAAGTTTCTTGTAGGAAAACCAGAAGGAAATCGCCCAGTTGGTAGTCCTAGAAAAAGGTGGTAAAATAATATTAATTTGTTTTAATGTTTTATGTTTAATTTAGAACGGAATCTCCCATTTTATTGTCGTTTGTGTGTTTGCGGACAAACATCACTCAAACGGGATTTTACGTCACAAATGTATTAAATATAAAACATTAAAACAATGACAACGTTCAATATTAACATTATTATCAAATATATTTGGATTATAAATGGCGGCTATGTTCCGCGTTATGTGGGTCCTATATTCTCGGTAGAATAGTAGAGAATTGGATATTTTTATCGCGTTATGGACTTATAAACATTTTTCGATGTGTTCCTTTTTTGATGTGCTTTGAAAGTAGTACGTTTATACGGCGAGAAGACTGCAGCTGTGACTCCGTGGTAGACATTAAATCTTCAGATCCAGGCTATAGGTGAGTTTATGAGGAATTTGACTCTACTGCGGAGGTAAGGGGACTATCCCGCATTTGTCTAGGTGCTGAGGAAACCACCAGAAAATTTAGAAGAGTAGTTTAATAATTGATTTAATTTATCTTTTAATTAATCAATTGATTAATTTTCTTTTGTCTAATGTCGAATAAGTAAATTTTGAAAATTAATTTTACTGTCAAAGGTTCTGCAAGAATAAACTGTAATACAAACAATACAAAAAATGCAATGTGCAATGGAACAAACGTAGGTCAAAACTTATCCTTGTTTGTTAAATACTGTATTGTTCAGTGGATTGTGTCATATCATAGACTGTTGCATAAGTTCCAGCATCCCATGCGATTTGACACCTGTCCTTTGTAATCTATGGGAACCCATATTTTCACGGTATGCTACAACACATTATTTTGTTACGTCACCATAGGGTTACTTATATCAAAACACTCAGCCAACATTCCTGAACAACCTATGAAAGCGTGTCGGTGTCGAGTTATTTTTCACCTTGTATAAGGCTATAGAATGTATATGAATTAGACTGATGACGTTTATATGGTTATAGAGGACTTTCAGGTGAGTAATTTATAAGATTGAGAACACAGGCAGAAAATACCTAAGGGTCTGTTGTTAGTTGTTTACATTTTTTTATACTAATAATCCAGTAAACTATTAGAAATATGATTATCAAATGATATGGGAAGGGTTTAAACCTTAATTAGATATTGGAAGAAGCCCAACTATTAATAACTAACTATTTACACAATACGGCTTTTATAGAATATTAAATTGATCATCATTTACTTAGAATGTTTCGTCTGAGACTGGGCTATCCTACAGTACCTCAATACATTTAAAATTTATTTGTATTTATGGCATTCATCTGAAGATGCATTGTATTGAAACACTGTTAAATAAATGTTAAACAAAATAAATATTTGTAATAATTAGAGCTATAAATTTTAGGTGCTGCACCTTAATTTTATTTTGTTACTACAATGCTCAAATTAGCTTGTCTTGCAAAGAAAACATTAATTAAATGCCCCTAAATGTGTTTCAGTTGCACCTTTTTTCAATGCTAGCACTTTTTTGCACCTTTTTATCAATGCAAGCACATTTTGCACTTTTATAAACCTTTTTTTGTTTCTTAGCAGCATTGTATTCCCAAAATAACGTGTAATTTTTTTTACATTTCTTCAAATACGCTTTCAAGGGTTGGTAACGATGTGTGGTATGAGTCCACATGACATTAGTTCCACTTTAGTGCAGTTCTGTTAGGCTATTCCTTTCAAATTAGTTCACACCTTCTTGCACCACAGTTACGCGAAAGCTATTGTTTGAGCAAGGGAGATTGTTGAGTGCATAAACAAATGTTTCAGTCCAAAATAATATTTGACTTGTGCGGTCTGCTATTTTCCTGAGTGACCAGTATACAGTATGCCAAAACCGAATGTGAACTCCTACAAACTACATGATTTTGTAAAATAGTTTAGTGCAGATGGAATTCAGAATGACAGATCTGTTATGAGGTGCATTGTTTGAGATATTTCAATTTATAAATTAATGAAAAACACCAACACAATCATGTTACGCAACATATAGGTAGTGAAAAACACGAAAAATAAGGAACTACAAAGCAGTAAATGTGTATTGTGACAACAGTTTATTGGCGAGGTACTGCGTTCTTCAAGTTTAATAAATAAAGAATATTTTTTAATGATACAGCAAAGACATTTGTTGCATGTGGTATTCCTCTTTCCAAACTTAACAACCCTATTTTGAAAGCATATTTGGAGAAATATACTGGGAAGTCTGTCCCAGATGAAAATCATACCTTCAACTTCTGTATGACGAAAAATTAAAACAGGTCAGTCAAATAGAAGGTGAAAACCAGTATATTTTACATTAGATCAAACCACTGATAGACGGTTGAGATATTTAACTTTTTTTAGATATGTTCTAAACATTTGAGTTGTTGAATAACATCTGCTTTAACAGTTTTCTGAACTTGTGATTTCAATAACATAATGTTCTGGGACTTGTCTTACTCAGACTTTTTAATATATGACAACATGACTGAATTTTATGTCGTGAGTTACTTGATGTAATTGGTATTGATACTCTTTAATGATAATTCACATGGGAAATTTGCACCTTTTTCTGCTAGATTAAAACACCTTTTTTACACTTTTTTCACCAAAATTATGCACCTAAAATTCCTAGCTCTAGTAATAATCATATAAAACTTTTGATGGTGTTATTTGGTTTAATTAATTTACATGTTGATCGTATATTTATAATGTTATAAAGATATCATATACTTCTTCCAGAGTTTTGAAAACACAAACCTTACACCACGTCTGCGTCTATGTGACAGATACAATATTTACAACTATTGCCACGTTTACTGTAGCGCTGTCTCTAATAAACTGTGTCTTCATATTAGTTCTCGTAGGCACAAAATTGGCAACGGTTGATTTTGGATGGTTCAGCAGCTTCTGTCCTTTTGGATGAAATGTAGTTTGGGAATATTGGGAAGTTTCTCATTTTTATCAATGGTTTCAGGCTAGAACAAACATAATTAGGAATGAAAATGGGGATATGATTGCAGATACCAGAAGTATATTAAATAGATGGAAGAGTTACTTTAATCAACTATTAAATATACATACAAAACAGGCTATTGAAGAGTATAATTTACTAACAGCAGAAATGCTAGTCATAGAACCAAGTGCATTAGATGTTAAATGACGATAGAAAAATTGAAGATGTATAAAGCATCAGGTTCATATGGGATCCCAGCGGAACTGATAAAACAGGGGGAAAAATTGATGTACAAGATACGTCGGTTACTTTGTATGATTTGGGAAAAGGAATCTTTTCCAAATGAATGGAAAGAATCGATTACACTGGGCAACAAATTTTCACTTTCAGAACATTGCACAAACTTTGAGATATGCGCTAATATATTTCAGGTGTGCTGAAACCTAATCTGCAAACGGTTTCCTTATATCACGTCAGAATTTTTTGCAAAAAAAAAGATTAGTCATAAGATAAGTGTTACGCTAAATGCACAAATTCAGTGGTTTTAAGACAAACTTCTTTTATGATGTTTTAAGTAAAATAATAATGCAATCACTGTTAGAAATTACAAAATATTGCAATATTGTCAATTTAATTGTCACCTTAATATATAGTGATAAAGAATACAGTTAATCAATGTATTCACGTAGACTTTCACGGCCGGAGTTGCTATGATGATCTTGTATTTCCTCCCCGTAGAAGTGACTAATGTATTCACGTAGACTTTCACGGTCGGAGTTGCTATGATTGAGGATGCCACACGCAGTCTCTGGCGAAACGTCGGGGAACTACAAGCCTCACGACCACGGCCTACAGCCCGAAAATCTTCAAGATCATCACAGTTAATCAATGTTTTTTTTTTTCTTTTTCATGTGGAGCTTTTTCCTGTTGGCCTCCTTTTATAAACACTTCTACGAGTTTTCCCCTTCATGATCCAACAGTAGTCGTCGAGCATTGTGGTGTTCCACTTGCCTTGGTATCTTGTTTCTAATTCCTTGAGATCTTTTGGAATCTCTCCCCAAGTTCTTCACTGATAGTCCCCAAGATTCTCGGGAAAGTAGTCCAAGTGAGAATGTATGATGTGGACCTTGAGGCATGTTACATCCAAGTTCCTTGAATGCATTCAACATTTTGTTTACCAAGTTTTTGTAATCTGGGTCCTCTATATTACCTAGAAACTTTGTAACAACATCTCGGAATGATTTCCATGCTAACAAGTCTTTCGAATTCATTTTACTTTCAAAAGTATCATCACAAAGCAGCTTCCTGATATTCGGGCCTGTACATATACCTTCTTTCACTTTTGCATTGCTTAAACCTGGGAACTTCTCACAAATGTACAAGAAACAATGCCCTTCCTTGTCCAAGGCCTTGAAAAATTGTTTCATGAGCCCTAACTTAATATGGAGAGGAGGTAAGAGAACATGAGATGCCTAAATAAAACTGTTCTTCTTAATGTTGTTTTGAACCAACATTCCATTGTCTTTGGGGCCATTTCTTCTTAATCCAATGTTGTACCTTTGCCCGACTGTTCCACTCGCAAATGAAACACGGATATTTTGTATAACCCAACTATTGACCCAATAAGAGTGAGATAACTTTGAAATCTCCACACACTTGCCATTTATGTTCTTCATATTTTGTCTTGGTCAACAGTAGTTTTAGATTTTCATAAGACTCTTTGTGAATCACTGAGTAACCAACTGGAAGTGAAGCATATAAATTTCCATTATGTAGGAAGACACCCTTCAAACTGCGTTTTGACACATCAATGAAAAGTCTCCATTCAGTAGGGCCATAACTATAATTTCTGAGGAAATGCGATAGGATAGGATTTTTCTAAGTTAAAATCTGGATTCTTTAGATAAGTTTTACCCTAGAAACAAAATTAGACGTAAACATGAACACAAATTTGCAGGTATTGTGAAACAAGGTTTGTCTGAAAATTACACATAATGGAAATTCGTAAACTATTATTTCTGAGGAAATGTGACTGATAGGATTTTTCTGAGTTCAAATCTGGATTCTGTGAGTACGTTTCACCCTAGAAACGTTCAGAAGTTCCATGCAATGAAATCATTGTTGCCCAGTGTTATCGTACCAATCTATAAGAAAGGAGGTAGAACTGATTCCAACAACTGCAGGGCCATCTCATTACTCTCAACTTCGAACAAAATTCTAACAAATATATTAGTAAGCAGGGTTACTTTCTATATTGATGACATTCTAGGAGATATCGATGTGGATTTAGAAGAAATAGGTCCACAACAGATCAGATTTTTAGCATGATACAGATTTTAGAAAATAAATGGGAATATAATGGTACAGTACAACAACTATATGTAGGCTTCAAAAAGGCATACGATTCAGTTAAGAGGGAGAAGTTATATAGTATCCTAAATTTGTAAAAAGTTAGACTTATACGATCGTGTTTAAATGGCACAAAGAGTAGAGTGCGTGTAGGCAAACAGTTTTAGGATACTTCTGAAATTCACAATGGATTAAAGCAAGGAGATGCAATATCTCCTCTACTTTTCAGTTTTGTATTAGAGCATGCCATAAAATCTTTGGAGAATGAAGAAGGTCTACAACTCAATGGTATTACTAGGCTATTAGTTTATGCTGATGATGTAGTGTTATTGAGCGATAACGAGGATATACTAAGGGCCAACACACACACTCTATTGAATAAAACTAAGAAATTCGGACTGGAAGTAAACATCAATAAAACAAAATATTTGTTCACATGTAGAAATGGACACCCGATGACAAATGAAGGAAATTTTGAAGAAGTGGCCGATTTCAAGTATCTAGAACAATAATTACAAATATGAATGAGATGCAAAGCAATTAAACATAGGCTCAATTCTGGAAATGTATGCTATTATGCATTATAGAGACTCTTGTCGTCCCAATTCTTTTCAAAAAACTTTAACCTGAAAATATATAAAACAGTTATTCTTCCAGTTATATGGATGCGAAACATGGGAGGAAATAAGATTACGAGCATTTGAGAATAAAGTTCTTAGGAACATTTTTGGGTCAAAAAAGAGACGAACAGGCAGGTGAATGAAGAAAATTGCATAATAATGAGCTACATGATATGTATAAGAACATTTGAGTCTCATAGTCTGCGATGGGCAGGACATGTGACACGTATGGGGGATGAAAGAGGTGCATGGAAGCTTCTGGTAGGAAAACCAGAGGGATAACGTCCACTTGGTAGACCGATAATGAGGTGAGAGAATAACATTATCCATGATTTGAGGGAAGTAGATTATACAGGGGATGATTATAAAACATAGCTCAGGATAGGGATGTATGGAGAGCTTATGTCCGCGCGGACATGAACCTACGGGTTCGATAGAACCAGTGAGTTGTTTAGTTAGTTATCATTTCTATCACAAGCGGCGCTAGTGTAGAAATGGGCTTTACTGCCATTTATTATCTTGACGCTGACCTTAATTTTACAAGTGATCTTGAGGCGAATTATAAAATTACCTGCATCTAGCTCCTTTTACCACAAATTATTATTATTATTGCTATTATTATTTTTTCTCTCCAAGACCCGACAATGTTGAACAGATTCAAGGAGAGTACTCCCATTACACAGGTCTACAAATTAAACTTGTTGAGAGTTGTTTTACATTTGAAGGCGATTCTTTTAAAAAAATTACTTTCAGTTTTCTCCATAACATCAGGTTTGTTGACAAATCAAGAATGAAGTACAGTATTCACATATTTTCTTTAAACATTTATTATTATGCTATTTATATAAGTTACAAATACATTTAATAGTTTTTTATTACCAAATTTCATTTTTGCATTCACTTTATAGACATCACATCAGTAAAATGTTGTTCGTTTCTTATCAAATGTTTGTCTCTTGGGTTCTCTCTTGTGTGTTTGCCATAGAATCACTACACAGCATCTAGCAGTAATCTATCGTCCTTGGTATCTTCTCTCCATTCCTCGAATATCGTGGCGAAACCTCTCTCCTTGTTCCTTACTGGCTAGAAATGCGTCTAAATGTGAAAACAGAAAGTGTAATTTTCGACTCAGGTTGGACCCAAATGTTCTTAACGTATGTAGCATGTTCACAATTTTAACATAATCAGGATATTTATTGTTTCCTAGAAAATTGCCCATAACTTTAAATGCATTCCAATGATTTTTCTCTTTAAAAGTCGTAGCTTCAAATTTTTTTGTCTTTAGCTATGGCTCTGATCTGAAAATCCACACGGATTCCTTCTTTAATTTTGGCTTCAGACAAAACAGGAAATTTGTCTCTGAGATATTTATTAGATCTGCTGAAATGAGATACCTTTGGAGGACTGCAGGATACACACTATTAGATCACAAAAAAATGAAGACATCTTAGAAGAATTACACATGGAACCTTTAGGAAACAAAATTTCTGATTACAAGTCAAGATGGATGCAACATGTTCATGGAATGGAATATCACAGGATACCCAAACACATGTTAAGCTGTCAACCTGCAGGAAGAAGAAGACCAGGACGTCCACTCAAAACACTTTTGAATGGTTTTTCTCTGGAGGCCGAAACAGTTCAACAAATGGCCTAAATTCGTGAATGTACTATGATGATGATATTTAAAACAACATCTTGGTCAAGAGCTTTCACGAATTGTTTCATGACACCAAGTTTTATGTGAAGAGGTGGCAAGATAATTTATTTAGGATCCACTAGGTTATCTCTTATTATGTTCTTTCCATATGGTGTTAAACTTTATCTTTTTGCTTCTTGCTTTATTAACCCACTCGCAAAATAACATGGATATTTTGTGGATCTCTATTGTTGGCCTAGTATAATACAGATTATTTTCAAATCTTCACACAACAATCACCGATGTTTATCATATTTAATTTTCACTAAAACATATTCAAGACGTTCTTAATTCTCTTTCAGCTGCAGTGACTGTGCTACTGGAACTGAGCATTACCATTAACACTTACTTACTAATATCCAGTCATTTTGATCATATTTTAACATAACCCAGTTTGTATTTTAAGTCTGAATTGTTATTACAATAAACTAGCTTTACTTCATTACTGAAGTACTGCAAGGTGTATTTTTCTTTGTTCCTGCAGAACGACGCTGACGTATCAGCTGGAAGTAAGTTGTTTTCCTGTAGTCTGGAACCTAACAGCTCAGCATTCACTTAATATTACTACATCATCAGGATATGTTTCCGTTAATTTATTAAATCTAATATATAAAAGTCAATGTTTGTTCTTATTCTATGCGCAGCCATACCGTTGATCCGATTTTGATGTTTTTTTTTTGCAAAATGTTCAGGTGATTTACGGGATGAACATATGCTATAAGGGAGTTATGATATTCAATTCCTACACCTTTAAAAAGGCACAATATAACAGTTATGGTTGATTTCGTTCTCACTGCGGTCCGCCACATTTAAATAACTGACACAAGGTATTAGTGTATTTAAGTCATTTATTTTCTTCGCGGTCCGTGACTCTGGATATTATACCAAAATTTTTCTCATTCCACAAACATTTGATCATCGACCACAGGCCACCCCCTAATCCAAGCGACTCTACCCGCCAGCCGAGGATCTGGACCCTCGTTGAAAACCAGCACCGAGCCTGGTCAGCGAGAGGATGGCTGACCGCTATCATCCCAGCAAATTAACGACTACTTACAAAATTAAACACCAAACTCACACTCATTAATCTTCTTCTTCGACTTTCCCCCACTTATAGGTTTGCCGTCTTCAGTTTCCATTTATCTCTATCATTTCAATCTCCTCTTCCAAATTCCTATCATCCATTATGATTCTGACGTAGGTTTTCCATTTCCTTCTTGGTCTGCCACGTTGATTGATGACAAACTGCATCACTGCTTAAGGCCTTTATTCACTGTGAATTCCTCTGTTAAATGATTCTGTATTTTTACTTTAGCTTTTGTATTGCTATAGATCCTCCTAACAATATTAATCCATTTATCACAGATATTCATTTTTCTCATTGCCGTCCATAACAATTGTCGAGGTACACTATCATATGCCATCAATGTGGATTCCGAAGTGCGAGATCATGTATTGGTAATATTTTCTGTATTAGACAATTACAAGAGAAAATCCTAGCAAAAAATAAATAACTACATATGACCTTTATTGATCTAGATCAGAAATATTACCAATACATGATCTCGCACTTCGGAATCCACATTGTTCTTCTCTTAAATTATCTTTTATCTCCTTAAGTTTAAAATTTATAATTTTACTAAAAATCCTAGCTGTTGAAGGTACAACGCTTATACCCCTATAATTGGAACACAGTTTTTATCACTTTTTTTAAAAAAATTGGGGTAATGTGCGATAAATTCCAGTCTTCTGGGATATCGTCTCCAATTTCAATTTTATTAAAAAGTTTTGTTAAAAAGATTACTAAAATATCTCCTCCATGTTTTAGGAGTTCCGTCTGAATATTTCCTGGTCCTCTCCCATTTTTTGCCTCTTTCAAAGCTCTTTTTACTTCATCTTTTTTTTATCTCTGTAGTGTCAAATTTATATTCTACATCCGTATCTTGAAGTTGAAACTCATTTCTATTTTCTTGAAATAAACCTTTATAATGTTGCATCCATTCTGATGGTCTTATCAACTGAATATTTATCTTTATCTCATTAATCACACTCAATAATAATCAACACTACACCAACTATATATACATATACACTGCTCAAAACAATTAGAGGAACACTTGTAATAAATTGAATAAGTAATTGTTTTTTAAAGCTGTGATGCTGAAAGTTGGACAATATGTAAATTGAATTATTAATTTTATCATTGGATACAAATTTTAAAGATCCATGGCCTAAATACAGAGAAATTACCTCAAATAACAAATATAGAGATTTTTTTTATTTTGGAAGGCACTGGCCACTTCTAATTGGTAAGCTTCCTGATGTTGCTATAGTGACGAATGTTGATTATTGCCTTGTTTATTGAAGTCTCTGACAAAATGAGGCATTTAAATGAGTTTGAAGTGTATCATGCTCTACATCTTTTACGACAAGGTCAATCTCTGCGACAAGTGGCTAGAGAGCTTGGGGTTTCTCCTTCCGTGGTGTCCAGGTTACGCAACAGGCACAGAGAGACAGGTCAGTATTGTAGAAGACGTGGCCAGGGCCGTAAATTTAAAACAAGCCCCCAGGATGACAGATACGTTGTTCTTTCTGCTCTTCGATAGCGTACAAAAACTGCAAAAGACCTGCAGAATGACCTTCATATGGCTTCCGGAATCCGGGTTTCAGACCAAACCATAAGGAACAGATTAAGGAAAGAGAATATTCGTCCAAAAAGGCCCGTTAAAAAAACCACGCTTAACAAATGGGCATAAGGCAGCAAGACGTACGTATGCTGAAAACCATGGTGATTGGAACCTGAACCAGTGGGAGTCTGTGCTCTTCTCGGACGAATCCAGGTATCGTCTTACACGTTGTGATGGTCGATTGAGGGTGTGGGGACGGCCAGGAGAAAGATTTTCTGCAGAGGCTGTACAGGAAATTGATAGATTCGGAGGAGGTTCCATAATGGTGTGGGCCGGAGTTATGTACAACAATCGTACGGACCTTGTACTTGTTCCCCAGCGACTGAATGCTGTCCGGTATATCGAGCACGTTCTGGAAGAGCATGTAGTACCTGCTGCCATTGGAGTAGGCCCTGGATTTCTGTTTATGCAGGATAATGCCAGGGCACATTCTGCGGCTGTCACCAGGGATTTCCTGAGGAGGAATGAAATTGAGGTAATGGAGTGGCCAGCGGTCAGCCCAGACCTCAACCCTATTGAACACTTGTGGGATCTTCTAGACAGGAAGGTCAGGAACCGACATCAAGCTCCACAAACTCTGCAGCAACTTGGAGATGCTCTGAAGGAGGAATGGGAGAATATCCCGCAAGAGGAAATCCAGAATCTTATTGGGAGCATGCCACGAAGGTGCCAAACTGTCATCGAATGTCGTGGAGGCCATACACGATACTAACTCTATATAACGAGTGTTTAACTTTGAAAAATAAGCACAAGATTCAATTGCTTACATAGCGGAATTATTTGAAAAGTTAATTGTCAGCGTTATTCATTTGTTTTTACTGACATGAGGAATAAATAAATAAATAAATAACCACAAATAATATACTTTATTAATTTCATGTTTGTACCTTTATCCAATAAAAAACTATTTGCATATTTCATAGTGTTCCTCTAATTGTTTTGAGCAGTGTATAACACAACGTTGCATTCGAATACGCGCGTGTTTACATATACATATGTGTGTGTCTTACCTGTGACATGTAAAAATACGCTTTCTTGAAAAATGAAAAACAGCTGTATCTATTGGACGTAAAAGCTACACACTATATTAGTCATTCAAAATATCTCTGCAGACGGGAGAATTAAGAAGCTCTGTTTGTTGCTACACGTGACGTCATATAAAGCAGTGTACACTGTTAGCGTCCCACGTCCCATTCCCCTCTGCATTCAAAGATAGCAGTGTCACATGTTCTATACCTGCTTAAACTCGACTGTAGTGCCCTCCGTCAACAACTGCGCTTACTCCTTAAACGGGTAATACTACATATTTTACAGCAATGAATAACAATCTTTCCATTTAACCTGGCTTAGCGACAGCAACGTGTGGCAGAGTACAACTAGTCTAATATATAAAAATTGTTTGTTTGTTTGTTCGTACTTTATGCGCGGCCATACGGTTGATCCGATTGTGATAGGGTTTTTGAAAATGTTCAGGAGATTCCTGGGATGAACATAGGCTCTAAGAGAGTTCTAATACTCAACTCCTACATCCTTAAAAATCACCCTTTGTAGTGAGAAAGAATCATTTTTTGACGCATGCTTAAATGGCTTACGCTGCCTAAAGCATAGCAAATACACAGAATTAAATATGTCAAAAAACTCTACAAAAAAGTCCGCGACAGCATATGTTTATCTTTTACGGATAACTCACAATAGCCATTTTTGTCTTTCATTGATGCCAAGAAGATCGGAATAAGTAGATTCCCGGACAAGCGTGCACTGCCGATTGTGATGGGGCTTTATGCAAAATGTTTAGGATTTTCCCGGGAAGGTTATATGCTATAAGAGAGTTTTAATAATCAAGCCCTTCACCCTTAAAAATCACCATTTGTAGTGAAAAAGTAAAATAAAAGTGGCTTTTTGTACGCTTAAATGGCTTACGCTGCCTAAACCATATTAAATACACCAAACTAATGTACACAGAATTGAATATCTCAAACAACTCTATATCTTTTATGGATAACTCACAATAACCATTTTCTCTTTCACTGATGCCAAAAAGATCGGAATAAATAGATTCCCGGGCAAGCAGGACAAGAGCACGGATAACTCGAAATAACGAATTTTGTTTTTCAGCTCATTTATGCCAATTACATCGGGATACGTAGATTCCCGGGCAATGCCGGGTAATCAGCACGGGGCATCTAAAAATAATAACGATATAAAATTATATTTTTTTCCTTTTACTTATTCAACTAATCGTAAAAACACATTATCATTTATTTAGGCGTAGTAACGCACGCCGGGTATTAGCTAGTATTATATAAATTAAACCAATGTGTATTATAGGATACATTGAAAATTTAAGGATTAATTACATTATAATATGTAGATATACATTGTGACGAAGCAAACATGGCGGCTACTAGAATATTTTTTAGCTAATATCGAAGGAATGACACTATTGAGGTGTTTTCATGAAAATAATTTTGAAGAAGTTTTACAATCTTCACCAATCCTATCTAGTATACACCGAACGTGACTATCATCAACATGCATTATATTGTGACGCGTCGTAATAACGACGTTTAAATTTCTCGGTCAAAGGCGGGAATAGTGTCTCGCATTAGTAGAAATAGATTTGCTAGACGCCGACTCGTGTGTCGAAAGACCCGCGCAGACCATTCCAGAGAACTCTACGTACTTCCCTTTCGGGAAAGATCGGTGGTTAGAAACTTCCATATTTGGAAGTGTCCCGACTATAAACCTAGAAAGTTCCTCCCCGCCTATATTATCTTTGGCGAGGCAGGAAGCCAGTCAATTGTGAATTGGCAGCGGTATAGTGAGCAGCGAGTAAGAGCGAGAGCTGCAGTGAGTGGACTCATTAGAGACTGTAAAATAATTGCGTGTGAGATAAGCATTAAAACAAAAATAATTGTTACTGTAAATTGTGAATAATCTTTAACTGATAGTTTGTGGAATTGAATAAAGTTATTTTGATGTATTACACAATAATATCAGTGGTGGAGGGTCCATGTTAGCACTGTTAGCCCGGCTAATACTTTCAAAAGTTAGAATTATTATTATTATTGAATCTCCAAATATTTTGAAACCCTAAACTCTTTGATATATTATTAAAACGAAACATAATACCGGAACGAGATACAACAATGCATTTATGTTAGTCTAAATGTTGTAAAGTAGACAATAGTAACATAATAATGCATATTGTATGAGTTGCGTATAGGCCCCTATACTGTAGCATTCCAATACTGTAAAATGTGCTTCAACGTGTTTAAATCTCCACACTGTTAGCCGTCCTCCCGAGACTAACATGGAACGAGATCTTGAGGATTTTTTGCGTAGGCGCATTCAAGCTGATCGGTAGTACATCGTTCTGCATTTCAATCCGAATACCAGGCTGCCCAATGCTACTCTGTAGCACTCTAGAAACGGCTAACAGCGAGGTTTCGGTTGCTCCAAGTAAGTCCTGTGTACACTTAGTGCTTCTGTGCGTATCAAATACAGTAATTAAACCATTAAATAAACATTATAATGGGAGAGATATGTGCTTGTGTTATTGAAGACGTTAAGTCATCCCATTTCCTGCAGAAGTTTTATTAAAAAGAAAAAAGTTATAAACCAACTTCTAATATAAATAGCATTGTAAGTCAATCAAAAACAAAAGTGCGTCGTTTAATGACAGATATGAAGGTTGGTATGAACATGACATATGGCTGCAGGAAGTCGTGTTCCATTTATTGTTAGCCCTGCCTTCTATTTTGGACGGTGAAAAAATGTTTGGACACAAAGGGGGGTTTCTGATGTAAATAGTTTTCATGTGCTGAAAAACGACATGAGCTATCTGAAATCCATGTTATCTGTGAAGTAGCGCTACATAAGTTTGGTCACTAGAATTGAAGAGTCCCAAAGGCAGGCTATCAAAATTAATACGGATAACGAAAATGTTACAGCAAACGAGTACATTGTTAGCTGCCTAATAGACGCCGTGTGTTTCTTAGCCGAACAAGAGCTGCCATTTAGGGGTCATGTAGAAAACTCCGAATCTAACAAAAGAGATAGGGCGTAATTATATGTAATTGTTGCACTATAGATGTGATATTAAGAAACGATTTGGAAATTTCTACTGTTTTCGTTGGCACATCACATGATGTTCAAAACGACTTAATATATGCTATATCCGTTACTTGATTCAACAAAATAAAACAAGAGATTTCACCCTTAGTATCTTCATTAGAAGACGAGGCTACCGACGTACAGAGCTCACTTATAAGCTCTAGAAACCAGCTGGAAGTGGAGACTAATATCTGTGTTTTAAAATCATGCATATTTAATTAACTATTAATATGTCCAATTGCCCCTCCGATTTCCTAAGCCCTATTCATATAGTAGTTTATTATATTTGATACTCCTAACATTGCATATTGTTCTTTTAGAAGGTCATTTACTTATTATAAATAATATAATAAATACGTATTATATCCATATTCCTGTAAATAAAACGACGGCTAACACTTGTCGAAATTCCACGCTCCGCCACTGGATAATATATGTGTGATTATTTACGACAAAACGACGTGAAGACGAAACCCCGGCCTACTACTACATATAAGTCCACCGCTGTGGTCTCGAGGTAGCGTGCTGCCTTGTCACGCAGCGGGCCCGAGTTCGATCCCCGGTCGGGGCAGTTTTTCTGAGTGAGGTTTTTATCGGGGTTTTTCCTCATCTGTAAGACAAATGTCAGGAAAACTTTAAGGCCCAAACGGTTTCCGAAATCATATGGCCATCATCATCATCATCCTTCACCGGTGCGGAAAGCAACGGGAAGCTACCACACCTACAATTCCCTAGGAAAGCTGCAAGCATAGCATGAAAATGCTGTGATTGCAGTGAAGGACCTGCCTTCGGACAGAATTACTATGGATATATATATATATATATATATATATATATATATATACACACAGGGTGTTGCAAAAAAATACCGACAACGAAGATTAGATGGTATGTTGAGATATGTTGATCATTTTTTAATAAAGTACCAATGTCCGGAAATGATGCTAACTTCTCAAGAGTTCCATTAGTTGGATTTCAAGACTCAATACTTGACAATACTGCCACAGTCACATCAAGTTTTCAAAATATCCACCTCTCATCTCATTGCAGAGTGTACATCAGCGGTGTAGTGATTGACGCACATGTTCAAATACGCCTGGCCTCGTTTTAATTATTTCTATAGCAGCGTGGATTAGGGCTATAAGATCCATACGTGACTCTACTGGAATCTGATAGACTGTTTCATGTCGTCCCTCAAAAAGTAGTCTAGAGCGTTAAGATCAGGTGATCTCGGAGGCCATGGGACTGGCCCCCTCTTCCAATCCATCGACCTGGATACATGGTATCCAAATGTCTCGTCACATTGGCATCGAAGTGAGCTGGAGCTCCGTCGTGTTGCAGCCACATTGCTTTGCAAAGCCACGTATCATAGGTTCCGTACCTGTGAGTTGTTGTCAAGTAATGAGTCTTCAAAGAGACAAATATCTCATTATAACAAACAGCCAGGAAAAACCAAGAACACAGTATTTTATTAAATCATAAATTTTGATACTATATAATAAAAATGCAGTATTACTTACTTTAACTATTTTTACTACATATTTATGTGCATGTTTGGAGATTAATATTACATAAAAAAATTAGACTCTACTCATAAGTGAAAAACGATACTAGTTGAGCACTGTGTTATGATAGACAGTTTTCATTTGTATTTTTTGTACATTTGCACTAACTCTGTGAAAAATTAACCATAAAGCATGTCAAAGAAGTAAATATATTCAAACAAAAATGTTTGTTTTCAAAACAAAAATGTTTGTTTCAATAACTGGTAAAGTCAAGAGCAATCCAAGTACAATTGTAACTGTGAAATTAGGTGCTTAATTGTAAAGTGCATTTTTCTTTTTGTTTTGACAATGTCCATTTTCGTAAAAAAATTCTACACAGTTGTATTTGGAGCCATCCATGGCTCTGACTTTGGCAGAAAATTACCTAAGATTTGAGCATTTTAATTCGTACAAGCATTTGAAAATATTAACACATCCAATATCTTTACACTAGATTTTCAAAACATATAATTTTAAAGATAAGTAATTTCCTCATGTAAATCAGATAGTATGTTTTTTTATCTGCAGTAAAATGATTTGCATACAGTTGAAAGTCAGTTTCCATTTTTTTTGTCAGTGAACCTATTCTTCATGTAATAAAGTTGGGAATATTGCAAAGATTTCAATAAAGTATATATAGGAAAAACAAAAAGGAATTTAGACACTCACAAAAAAAGAACACTTTAGAAATATGAAAAAATGGTGAAATTAAAAAAATCAGCAATAGCAGCACATAGTTTATTAGAGAATCATAGAATTGAAAAAGAAGCAAAACTTGAAACATCTGTCTAAACCTTTAGAATTAACAGTCTGGGAAAAGACATACATTAAAAAAAAATACTAGAACCATGAATTTGAGTTTCCGGACGAACCAAATTTGATTACAAAGTTCTTCAATTCAACAGCAGTTGGCAGTTTAGAAAATTACCAGCATAATGAAAAATTGAATTGTGACAACAGCTGATGATGGGAATGATGTTTCCCGATACTGAAGTTCTGTTTTAAAAAACATAGATGTATGAGGTACGAAGAATTCACGATTCATTTGATTCTTATTAAGAACCTATTGTTATTGAAATTTATTAGCAGTTGATTCAAAAGGCCAATGTAATATTTTAATTTGGTATATGGTGTATTGCTAAATCATTGTAAGCAGGGAAAGTGAAATAATTTTTGTTTATAAATTTAACTTTTATACATCTATAAGTGAAAGAAAAGACTTCATGCCATCTTACATATGGACTATATTTTTGTTGAAGTCCTTGAATATGTATATTTAATTTTTTTCAAGTGTTTTGAACTCAATAAGAAGTGCCAAATCTAGCAGCCAATTTTCATCCTTCAACTCGGAAATTTCCATGTTCTATAATGAAAAATTATATACCTGTAATTAAAATGTTAGAGTGCAACGACTGCATAATACCAATATATTTTAGGTATTATCTCCAGTAATTATATATATCTGTGTTATTACTTCAAATATGTTAAACCTGAAATGATTTCCCTAAAAGAAAAATACTCAGAATGTTTCCACGGCTAAGCCACCTTACAGATGTATAAAATGGCAAATCTTGATATTCTTCACCCATATCTTGTAGGAGTTTCCAGAATTGTCCATGTTTTAATGACTTTTATTTTATTTTGTTTGTCATGTGAACAGCCAAATTCATAACATTTTTAATATTTGTTGTTTTGCTCCATAGTACCTCTTGGTGAATGATACAATGGACAAAAGTTACATTATTATAAATTTTTAATTCTTTGAACCACTTTCTCACTGTCCCTATAAAACCCTTCTTTATTCCGGTGAAATCTGAAGCTCTGTTTGTAGCTACTGAAACAAGTTTATTTAAATATATTTTTTTGTAATGGAATAACAAAAGTGCCTTGAAAAGATAATCCCCCTTGGTGTATCCCTTCATCTGATTCAGATATAGCAAACATTCATACACTTCAAAATTCTCTGTACACCCCTAATTAATATTGCTCTAGTTGTGCTGTGTCTGTTGCTTCTGTACATTCTTCAATGGCGAGATAATATGCTTCACAACTGTTCAATTTTGATTTTGAATCTTGAGAAACTAATTTCTCCATTGTATCTACTCTCCATTCAATAGTATCTGATGACAATCAAATGTTGTTGAAAATATCTATTTGTTCAGGACAAATTATTTCTTCTACTTGCTTTAAATATGTTTTAATAAATTCACCATTGGTACAAGCTTTTTAAATATTTGGTTTCCCATGCAGTGTGATAGCTAGCAAGAAGTATTTTCTGGTTTTCGGACTTTTCATGAGAAAGTACTACTTACTTACTCACTGGCACTATCGATCCCGTTGGTTCATGGCAACGCGGACATAAGCTCTCCATACATCACTATCCCGAGCTAATGTTTTCTAATCATACCTTGTATAATATACTTCCCTCAAATCATAGTTAATGTTATTCTCACATCTCATTCTTGGTCTACCAACTGGGCGTTTTCCCTCCGGTTGTCCTACAAGAACCTTCCATGCACGTATTTCATTCACTACTCGTGCCACATGTCCTGCCCATCGCAGTCTATGAGACTTAACTGTTCTTAATATGTCTGGTTTCCTATAAGGCCCATATAGTTCACTGTTATGTAGTCTTCGCCATTCACCTGTCAGTTCATCTCTCTTTGGTCCAAAAATTGTCCTAAGAAATTTATTCTCAAATACTCGTAATCACCTTTCCTCCCTTAAAGTGAGAGTCCATGTTTCGCATCCATATAATATAACTGGTAGAATAATAGTTTTATGTATTTTCAGTCTAACGTTTTTTGAAAGGAGTTGGGACGTCAAGAGTCCCTGTAATTCATAACAGCATGCATTTCCAGAATTGAGCCTATGTTTATTTTTTTTGTGCATCTCATTCCTATTTGTGATTATTGTACCTAGTTATTTGAATTCAGCCAATTCATCAACATTTCCCTCATTTGTTATTAACTGTCCATTTTCATTATATAATGTATTTCTTTATGTGAACCTATATTTAGTTTTATTGATATTTAATTCCAGTCCCAATTTCTTAGTGTTACTCAATAGTGTGTGCGTGTTGGCCTTTTAGTATCTCTTCGCTATCGCCCAATAGTACTGCATTATCATCATAAAATAACAGCTTATGAATATCATTGAGTTGTAGGCCTTCTTCATCCTCTAAATATTTGATGGCGGCATACTCTAGTACAACATTTTATAGTAGAGGAGATAGTGCATCTCATTGCTTTAACCCAGTGTGGATTTCAAAAGTATCCGAAAACTGTTTGCCTACACGCACCCTACTCTTTGTGCCATTTAGACACATTCATATAAGTACAGTATAACTAACGTTTTAGGAATTCCGAAATCCAGCAGGATACTATATAACTTCTGGCTCTCTATTGAATCGTATGCCTTTCTTAAATCAATGTATTGTTGATGTACAGTACCATTATATTCCCATTTCTTTTCTAAAATCTGTCTTATACTAAAATTCTGATCTGTTGCAGACCTGTTTCTCTATATCCACATTGATGATCTCCTAGATTGTCAGGAGATCATCAATGTGGCCTGTATATTGAAATTTGTTTGTATTTTAATTGCTGAAGTTTTGTTACATGCTCCAGATCTGCAATGTTTTAAAATGTTATGCACACCCTTGCAGTAGCTTTACTAATTTGATATGAAACTAAACTTTTAAAACATTTAGAGAAGCCTTTGGAATTAACAGTTTGGGAAAAGATATTCAAAAGAACAAATATAGAACCATATATTTTGAAGTTCCCGGCAAGCAGAATTTAATCTTTAAGTTCATAAAATCGACATCAGATGGCAGTTTGGAAGTTGGTGTTAAAAGTAAAATTTCAACAGTTCGATTTTGACTGAAGATGAAGACAAAATGGCCTTTTAGACCGGTATCTTGAAAACATGGAACTTTATGAGATGAGATGTAAAAAACAATTTAGCCCTGAGCAAAAATACACCTCTGAGCATAAGACTGTGGTCTCATTCAGGGGTGGCTAGATTAAATTAAATACCAATGTTTTTTTTATAATTTATTTCATACATCTCGATGATGGATAAATTATATTTGAAGAGAAAAATTATTTGCTCAGACTAGGGCTTGAACCCAGGACCTTTGGCTTTCTAGGCCAATTGTCTACCAACTGAGCTATTTGAGCAAGTTCCAATCTAAATGTTTCTTTTATATATGCTGTTAATTCCCATGCACCAAATGCTATGAAACCTTTGCTTCTATCTTGCAAATGGCGGCTTCTTTATTAAGAAGACATTTATGTGGGAATTTTACATTACATTCATTATAAAGCCAGTATGGCCTCTTTCAATGTATTTTTTTTATTGTTCATTTCATACATCTCGATGCTGGATAAATCATATTTGAATTAACAGCGTATGTAAGAGAAAAATTTGGATTTAGATTGGAACTTGCTCAGGTAGCTCAGTCGGTAGAGTATTGGCCTAGAAAGCCAAAGGTCCTGGGTTCAAGCCCCAGTGTAAGCATATAATTTTTCTCTTCAAATATAAATTAAATATGTTCATTAATTGCTTTTTAACAGTTTTCTAGCAATAAATTATTTTGATTAAAAAAACTACTGATTCATCTCAAAGCAAAGGCCAGATTGAATTATCTATGTGGCACAATTTACTTTATTGAATAAAACAAGAAAAGAAACTATTTTAAAATTTTACAAAGTATTGGCAGTTCCATCTCTTATCTGGACATTAACAAAGGCAGATAGTAAACAAATAGAGGCTGCAGAAATGAAGATGTTGAGAGCAATAGCAGGATACCAAAGGACCGATAAAAAGAAAAAAAGAAGATATAAGAACAGAACTTAATATATTTAATCTCTGTGAAAGAATAAAATACTATCAAAATGTTACCTTCAACACGTATTACGAATGAATGAACATCACATACCAAGAAGAATGTATAATTATAAACCAAAAAGGGACAAGATTGTTGAGAAGACCATTGAAGAGATAGAAGGACCAATTCAACCTATAATGAGATTGGAACAGGCCATTGGGCTTAATCCTTGTTGTTGATGATGATTAAAAAAACTAATTTATAAGTTAGTAATTGCATGTTTGAGCTTGCAATGTCTGTTATTTATCAGCAGAAAAACTAATATAAGACTCGGTGTTTCAGTATCCTTTGCACACATTCTGAAAAAGGAAGAGCCACACCTCTCAGTTTAGTATAGTTCACTTGGAACATGTAGACATGAAATTAGTAGCAGGAATTACTTGCCATCACAGAGTTGTCCATTTTTCAAAAGTTAAATTTAATATATGTTTTGTGAGTTGTCAAGAAGTTCTCCCTAATTTCTAGTTCTACTGTGATATAGAAATTTTAATTTCTCTCATAATTTGCCACATTAAATATATGTCATTGACTCAAAACTATGTAATCTTTAATACAAATAAAGGAATGTATCTTATAAAATGTTGCAGACTACAAATATTACTGACTGATATTACCTTACTAATAATAATGAATTGTCTTGTGCTGTAGCCAAGAGGTTTAAGGCACCATACCTTTGTGCATAGCAATGGGACATGCTAGTTCGAGTCCCCATGGGGGAAGAAATTTTCTCATAAAATTTTGGCAAGTATAAGTCTGGTGCCCATCCATATTGTGAGGAATTTGGGTAGCTGTAATAAGTAGCAGCTCCAGATTGAGAAAATCAGCTGGGGAACTTTACATGGTGACCACATGTCACCCCAATACTAGTTGGATGGTCTATTTCTGTGATTGATATAAATAGACGTATGGCCAGCAGTTGACATTAGGCAATAATTTTCTAGGCCTGTTGCATCATGGAGAAAAAAAGTAATTACTTCTCAAAAGGCCTCTTTAATTGTCAGTACATTGTAAGTGCATTTTAGGGATCTCTATTTGAAAATTTATTTAGGTTTATGTCCACTGCTGTGGTCTCGAGGTAGCGTGCTGCCTTGACATACAGCAGGCCCAGGTTCGATCCCGGTCGGGATAAGCTTCCTGGGTGAGTTTCTTTCTGGGATTTTATCCTCACCTGTAAGACAAATGTCAGGTAGTTTTGAGACCCGAAATGTCCCTGAACATCATCTGGCCATCATCATCATTATCATCCATGATGTGGAATGCAACAGAAAGTTACCACACCTATAATTCCCTAGTAAAGCTGCAAAGCATAGCACGAAAACACTATGATTGCAATGAAGGACCTGCAGAACACTATAGAATAGAATTTATTAAAAATAATAAATTTGATGTAATATGAAATAAAACTTGGTATGTTCTAATGCAATCCATACACTATTTGTACTTTCGGTTCTACACTAGATAGATGGATGGTGTTAATGAGAATGCAAGTTGTAATTGTGGTATTAGCAGCCAAAGTGTTGAACATGTTATCTGGAATTCTTATTCTTCTTCTTCCTTCCAAGTATTAGGCCAAGGCCTGTTACGATTCTATTGAAAATTTTCCCTCCAGTGTTTCATAGGACGGCCCTGAGATCTTCGTCCTCTTGGTATATAATTATAAATAGCTTTGGGGATTCGATTTAAACTCATTCTTGTTATCTGGAATTAAAGGTTTGAAATCACTTGTCTTCTAAATAACACCACCTTAAGTGAACCACCCATTAAAGAAGTGCTTTTGACAGAAAAGAACTACAAACTTTTTAATGTTTTTATAAATAAGGTTCATAAAAAAACTTTTAATTCTAGATAAAATTATATAATGAATCACAACATTGACAAACTATAACCCTAATGTACCTTAGAGTTTATGAATTTTTGATAATAAATAGATAAATAATGTGGTCTATTTTAAAATTATGCTCCATATCAATAAGTATCATTATAATGAATAAATTGAGTGAATGTGTAAGTATTTGTGTAGTGTAAGTGCATTGAAAGGACTTTACGATTTATTTTGAAATATTTCTACTCATTTGTAAAAACCTTACTTTCAGTCCTCGTAACATAAATTATTATTTTTAATGTAATCAATTGATCTGGTGTTTACTTGATGAAAATATACATTCTTTATTTATGAAATAAAACTATCAAAGTTTTTCATAAATATTTATTTATTCAACATTCATCACAGCTGTTTTGATACACTGTATCTTCTTCAGATGAATGCCACAAACACAAATAAATTTTCTTATTGTATAAACAAATATAACTAGGCAACACTTTAAAAGTTATACAAGAGCAATGTATAAATATTTTTTATTATAAATTTAAAAAGGTGATTCATTTAAATCCAATTGGGAATTCAGTACGTGTTGTCTCTTCTTTAATGTATTTATTTCTAAAATTTCTAAAAGATCTAGCTTTTTTCTTTGTTACAAACATGTAAAACTTTAAAATTTGAATTAAAACAATGGTCATATTGAAGTAAGTGGTTAGCATATTTTGAGTATCTCGATTTCTATTACATGCTCTCATATCACATCTTGGGAAGAAGATGTGTACAAGCATAAAAAGTTTAGTTTCAAGTTATTTGCAATTAAAGTTTTAAAAAGGGTATAGTAAATTCAATTTTTGAAATGGACACAATATTATCCTGTCTCCATTTTCTTGCACATGACTTGTGGCCATAAAGAAATAAATCTGTATTCATTTTTCCTAACAGATAGCAGTTTTAACTCAAGTTATGACATTTTTACACTAGTGGTCCCCTTCTTCCCAAGGTGCGATGTGTTCTTTTATATGAAAAATAAAAAGTCTTCCTTTTTTGTCCTTTATAGATATTGTCGCATGTGCCACACTCAAACTTATATGTACTCATTTTAAATGTGTTTCCAGATGAGGAGGTGGAGACGAACTCAGTGGTGACAGAAGTAGTGGATGAGACTGCTACAGAGCATCGCATTATTTTTATAAATCGTCCACAACCGACTCGTTACTGCAACAATCACATCTCCACCGCCAAGTATAGCGCCATTTCCTTTGTGCCAAGCTTCCTGTTTGAGCAGTTCCGCAGATATTCCAACTGCTTTTTTCTGTTCATAGCATTATTACAGGTAACTTGAAGATGCTCTTTATCAGGTGTAGTCTGTCTTTCAATGTTTTTATTATTAATTTAATAATTCTCACTGGGTTCAAACTCTAGTCTGAACATATAATTTTTCTCTTCAAATATAATTTGTCCTTCAGGGAGAAGTAAAAAAAAAAACAAATATCCTCAATTCATGTCGGGTCGAGGGATGGGATGAGATGAAGCCACCTATATTATTAGAGGTGTGAACTACAAGGGTGCCAGCCAACCAATCCTGATGCACCATCACAGGGGTGGATGAATGAAATGAAACGAAATGGATGAGATGAGTATGAAGAAATGATGGAATGAAATTTGTGGCAGGGGAAAATGGAAAAAACTTCAAGAAAAACCTGCCCAAGCTCCGTTTTGTCCACCACGAAACCCACATGGAGTGATTGAGACTTGATCTCGGGACCCCAGCAGTGAGAGGCAAGCATCTAACCGCTTGTACCATGGAGCCGCCTCAGAGAGAAGTATTAAATTAATAATAAAAACATTGAAAAAGGCCCTACTGGTTTTATAAAGTAATGTTTAAATTCCCAATAAAAGTCTTCTTAAAAAAGAAGATGCCATTTGCGTGATCGAGCAAAGGTTCTAAAGTATTTGGTGCTCGGGAATTAACAATGTATAAGAGAAAAAATTATGTTTTTAGATTGGTGTGCTCAAGTAGCTTACTTGGTAGAGCATTGGCATAGAAAGCCAAAGGTCCTGAGTTCAATCCCCAGTCTAAGTGTATAATTTTTCTCTTCAAATATAATTTGTCAGAGAAGTGAGAAGTGTTAAATTAATAATAAAGACATCAAAAGAAGCCCTACTGGCTTTATAAAGTAATGTTTAAATTCCCAATAAAAGTCTTCTTAAAAGAGAAGCTGCTATATGTATGATCGAGCAAGGGTTAGTAGCATTTGGCGCTCGGGAATTTACAATGTACAAGAGAAAAATTTGCATTTAGATTGGTGTGCTCAGGTAGCTCAATTGGTAGAGCATTGACATAGAAAACCCCAGTCTGAGCATGTAATTGTTCTCTTCAAATATAGTCTTCTTGTTGGACTCTTTGTTTCCATGCTCACATCTGGTTCTGAAGTTTGTAGATTCATACCAGACTGGGATCAATGGATTTTTAAATGCATAACAATTCTGTGTGTGTGTGAATTCTTGTACAGGGGAAGTAAAGCCTTGAGTCCTGTGTTATAAATTTATGATGTGAAAAAGAACCTTAAGCATGAAATAAAAGGCCTAAGCAAAGTTTGTTGGCCCTTTTATAGACAGAATTGAATTATGACACCAATGATATGATTAGATTCTTTTTTCCATTGTTCGAGTTCTGAAGAAGAATCAGTTAAAAACTCTTGGACTAAGTGACATCCCAACAATAAAAAAAACCTCTAAAGACAAGGACCAGGAAAGTTTACAAATTAAATTTTTTTTTTTATTTATTTAATGCAGGACACTTGAACTTTTTAAATAGTAGAGGAGATAGTGGCATCATCTTTCTTTAACCCATTGTGAATTTGAAAAGTATCTGAAAACTATTTGCCTACATGAACCCTACTCTTTGTGGTATTTAAACACATTCAAATAAGTCTAATTAACTTTTTAGGAATTCCAAACTCCAGAAGGATAGTATATAAGTTTTCCCCATTAATTGAATCATGTGCCTTTTTTTGAAGTCTACATATACTTGCAGTGCCGTGCGGTAGTCAGAGCAATTACCTCAGCTGTATGACGGAAATATGACGTGTAGTATATATAAACTTAATGACTTGTATTTTTTGTTGGATCTGGAAAATCTGGAGTTGGCTTACTTTGTTAAACAAGATCATTTTTCTCGTTGAAAGGTCTACAAGAAAATTATCTAGTATGTAAATTATAAATTATACAGCCACTTCACATTCATTTTTACTAAATTGACAAATCACATTTATCAATAACACTTTCAAACATATTAATAATGCATTTGAAATGAACTCAGTGCCGATATTAAATTCAATTGTTGCTTTCCACAAATAATATATATAGTATGATAAGAAAAATAAATGCCTGGACGGGATTCGAACCCGGATCTCTGAGATCTCGAATCCCGTCCAGGCATTTATTTTTTTATCATACCATATTAAGCTTGCATTGCTCAATGTTAAATATTTAATTATAACATATATATATATATACGGTCACACATTTGTAATAATTCAATTGTTGTTATTCAGATATATAATATAAATATAGCTTCTTAAATTAACAGGTTGCTATAGCTGGCAAAATGTACCATACAATTTTATTTATTTATTTTTTTGTATCTTATAAAAATATAAAGTAAGTAAAGTGATCCCACAACAGGCCCGGAGGCCCTTGGGGTAGTAGGAGGTTAAGGCTCCCACTTTTTTCTAGACAATCAGCACTTTATGTCAGCTGGGTTGTCAGCCCAGCATGACGGCCGCCTTTACCCCCAGAACAAGCGCCTGGTACTCATTTCCGTTAGAGGCTGAGTCGACCCCAGGGCCATAGTGCCGCCAGAGGGTTTGGGTCAGTTTAAAAATCCTGACCCCAACTGGACTTGAACCCTCAAACCTCTGGCTTGTAGCTCAGTGCCTTAACCACTACGCTACGGCGTGTAAAAATATAACTAACATAAATTAATTATTATAAATTTAAAAAAAAATTATTTTTAAATATTATATTGTTGAGGAATTGGCGCTGTTTCTCCATCAAATGAATGTTTTGTGAATTGATAAGTCGAAAAGTCATTCGACCTTGTGTATACTTATTCGAGTTGTGATGTTTCTGGGTTCAGCTAGCTGGTGTTTAATAAAACATTGGTGGAATAAGACACAAGCTTCGTGTAGCGGGTTTTTGCTTATTTAGTGTGGGTTATCACTGGACTTAGGAGGCAGATTCATTTAGTGGGTTATCGATAATTCATCTGCAGTGAAATAGCTCGTGTTGGTGGGGATACCATAGAGGGAACACTCTATGTGTTCCTCTATGGAGATAATTTAGATTTAGATTTATTTACTTATTTTAGGAATTCTCACTATGAGGTATATTCATTAAGGTAGAATATTTTTATCACTCACCTCATATTGTTCTTCTTATTTGATTATAAACTAGTTTCGGAACATAGTTTCTGTTCCATCCTCAGTATCGTCACGACCGTTGTTCTGTCGTCTTGAAGAGCTGTCCTTCTCTCCTGCCATTGGCTGACTGAAAAACCTCGAAACCAGGTCATTCTCACCGGGAATTTCAAAGTTCATTAATTTCTTAGCTAATCTATTCATGGGGAATTTTGAACACAAGATAATTAATGGACATAGTTTAATTTTCAAGTTCTGGTGCAGATATGTGGATGACATAATTGCAATAGTTAATCATAAACAGATAGTTGATGCATTAAAATTATTGAACATTCAAAGTCAAACTATAAAGTTCACTATGGAAAAGGAAATCAATGGAGAAAATACCATTTTTAGATCTCAACTTAAAAAGGAATGAAGAAAATAAGATAGAATTTGGAATTTACAGAAAGAAGACACATATAGATAACTACATAAAAGCTTTAGGTTTCAATCACATAGCTCACAAAGAAGCAGTTTTCAATAGTTTGACATATAGATTAGTGAACATACCAATGAACAAAGAAAATTATGAAAAAGAAAAAGAACACATAATCAACGTAGCCACGAAAAATGGTTTTGCAATAAAAATGATACTCAAAAAAATAAACAAGTTCAAAAGACAAAAATTTATTAATCAAAGCACTCTTCTAAAAGTAAAAGAAGATAATGTAAAATTTAGAAAATTCACATATCATCCATTAAAACACCACAAGTTTCAAAAATTTTTTAAAGATTTCAACATAAGGTTAGCACCCAAAAATGACTACAGCATCAGTAGACTGATTAGACCTAATAAGAATGAGAAAATTAAAGAAGAAAACAAATCAGGGATTTATCATAAGTAATGCCACGAGTGATTTCCAAATTATCAATAAATTCACGACTCACGAAGTGAGGAGTGAATTTATCTAGAGAATTTGGAAATCAAGAGTGGCATTTGTTAGGACTATTTAACGAATAAAATTAAGCTGTTTACTCACAAATCATTATTTAACTGTAGTTATTTTAAAATATTTATATATCTAATGTAAACGGCGATGTTTGAAAACAAATGAGAAACGATAGGTACGCTTCATCTGCTTCTTTTGTTTATCACTGCAACTAGATCATACTATTTCAGAATATTAAAAAGGAGGAGCTTTCTTTAATATGGTAATTATAACACTGATAAATATTTCGTGAAACACGACTCTGATTGGTTGTAAAACAGAAATCATTGAAACGTGATTGGTCATTGACTCCCATTTGGGCCATGAGTTAAATAGTCAAATTAAATGTGAAGAATGTGAGAAATTCTACATAGGAAAAACTAAAAGAAATTTGAAAACTAGAGTGAAAGAACATCTCAGGAATGTCAAGAAAGGGGAAGTAGAAAAATCTGCAGTGGCTGCCCATGCATGGTCTGAGAAAGAAGCTAAATTATTAAAACAAATAGAAAAACCTAAAGAACTTACTGTTTGGGAAAAGATCTACATTCAAAAGAGCGAAAAGAAGAAATTAATGAACTTTGAAATTCCCGGTGAAAATGACCTGGTTTCGAAGTTTTTCAGTCAGCCAATGGCAGGAGAGAAGGACAGCTCTTCAAGACGACAGAACAACGGTCGTGACGATACTGAGGATGGAACAGAAACTATGTTCCAAAACTAGTTTATAATCAAATAAGAAGAACAATATGAGGTGAGTGATAAAAATATTCTACCTTAATTAGATTAATTTATTTAGTCTGGTGGAGTTAAGGCCATGTGGCCTACTCTTCCACTCACCAGGGCAAACATATATTACATCAGAATATAACAATCACAATGAACTCTAATATTAAATACCAAATAAAAATTTGATCAAAAAGATAATATCTATTATATTATGATCTATAATGCAACTAGTTAATGTTAGTTAAAATTAAGACTAAAACTAATAATAAAATATATACAATCAAGACATATTAAATTGTCCCTGTCTAATGTATATATAAAACAAAGAAAAATAATGAGATATAGAAAACTAATTTTACGTTTGTACAATATTTAAAACAAAACAAAAGAAAATTATTTGTTAATCTTAATATTATTTTCATAGATAATTAAATTTATTAATTGTTAAAAGAATACTATCAGTGAGGTGTATAAGTTAGTTTGTTATTAAATAATTCTTTAATTCGTTTTTGAAGGATGTTATAGTTTGACAGTCTCTGACATAGGGCGGAAGGGAATTCCATGTTTTGGTAAGGGAGACCGTAAAAGATAATGAATAATATACAGTGTGCTGAGGAGGGATATAAAGGACAATGTGCTGATGGGATCGAGTGTCAAGATTATGTGTGTCGGATAGTCTGATGAAGCGGCGTGATAAATAATTAGGCGATGATGTGTGAAGGATTTTATAGAGAAGGGATAGTGAATGGACAGTTCTAGGATCTCTTAGACGAAGCCACGATAATTGTTCCAGGGACGGTGTAACATGGTCAAATTTTGCAAATACCACAAATAAAACGTGCGCAAGAATTATGAACACGTTGAAGTCTTTGAGTGTAAATAATATTTAAGTCTGTAAAAAGAGTGTCACAATAATCAAAATGGGGCATTGCAAGTGTTTCTACTAACATTTTCCTTAGAGCGAATGGCAGGCAATTTCTAATGTGAATATGCAGAAGGCTCCATCAAACCAAATATGATAGTCTGCTGGCGCAGCAGGAATTTTGAATTTTTATGTTTACGCATAATTGATTTGAATGAAATTTGGCAAATATATCATTTTATTTTAATCCAAAATTATTATTATTATACTAATTACCCCAGGGAAAACGCCCAGTTGGTAGACCAAGAATGAGGTGGGAAAATAACATTAACTATGATTTGAGGGAAGTAGATTATACAGGGGATGATTGGAAAACATTGGCTCAGGATAGGGATATATGGAGAGCTTATGTACGTGCGGCCATGGACCTTTTAGTTAGTTAGTTAGTTAGTTATACTAATTACCCCAGCAGTGCTGGGGTAGCATGCATGCCACTGTATAGTTGATGTACAGTGCCATTATATTCCCATTTGTTTTCTAAAATCTGTCTTATACTAAACATCTGATCTGTTGTAGACGTGTTTGTTCTAAATCCACATTGATGATCTCCTATTATGTCATCAGTATAGGAAGTAAGTCTGGCAATCAATATATTTGTTAGAATTTTGTATGTAGGTGAATCAAATTTTTAATTATTTTGTATGTTGTTTTTAGTTGGGCCATTAATTTCAATTGCACTATGTAAGTAAATCAGATAAATTTACAAATTGAATATGCCGCTTCCACTTTAGCAGTTGTCCATTCAACAAATTCTGCTGCATTGGCAGCCATATTTACTGAAGTGTTTTAGCAATGTTTCAGCTCAATGAATGTGCCCAAAGTTTTCAACTTGTTGATCCTTTATTGGAAATAACATTAATTCTCAAAATCTCAACATGGGTCCCAAGCTTGTAAAGAAATCTCAAGTTTAATTAGAGCCTCTGAGCAAAATTTAATTGGCCTTTTCCATCCAATAAATATCTTAGTTGCCCAGTTAGGTGTCTCTTTGAGGAAGTGGGCTAACAACTTGTCACTTGCTGACATCTCTTGGGAATAAAGTGTAACCAAATAAGCTTGATTAAGTAACTCCCATAAAAAATAACCTTTTCTTTACATGGGGATGTGCCGGTACAGGTAAATACTTAAAAAAATCCTTAATTTATTGGCATCTGTAAAAGAATGGTTGAGAACAGACTTCATTAACATAATTGGATGGCATTATGCATCAACCAGCTAGGTGCCATTTTGTAAGTTTCAAGAAAAATACATCTAAAGTTTAAGTCAATCTTCACTATTTATTGTAGCATCAAACTAGCAGTACTCAAGATTGCAAGTTATTTTGTTTGACAGTTATGCATCAACACTCTAAGAGTGGTAACATTTGGTTTTTGTTGCATTTATCAACATCTGCTTTCATAGCCGTTTGTTGCAACATAGTATCTCTGATAGGACTGATGGCATTTACTTTTTTTTAATAATAAGGCTATATTTAAAGATTTGATGCTGAAAGTGTGCGTACACTTACTTCGTGAGCTAGTATAACAGATGACATCAAAATCTCAATATAAAAAAATGCTCCTAGCTGGTTGATGCATAACATTGTCCATTTTATCCTGAGAAGTTTTTTGGATATTTCCCAAACACATCTGAAAGATAAATAAGGTTAATCTGGTCATCTTACCTCATAAATACTTGATGTTCCATTTGGCATGTTTCTATGTGCTGTCCATACCATCATCAGCTTGTCCAGTGTGATGATGGTATGGACAACATATCGAAATGTGTATAATGAAATATCAAGTATTTATGAGGTAAGATGACCAGATTCACCTTATTTATTAAGAAGAACCTCATAATGTTACTTCCTATTGTAATTTATTAACCCCTGGAAGAGTTTAAATCTCAATCCTCTTATTACTGAAATTAATCTAAAACAGTGTTTCTCATTTTTGTATTTTAGATCCCATTCAACTTAACACATTGGTGACGGGCCATGGAGATCTCCGTGTTTAAATGGCCAGCGCTAGACGACGGGCCTCGGAGATTTCCGTGTTTACGTTTTCTATGGTTTTCCAGCCTCTTCGCTTTTGAAGGAGCGTGCAATTTTGTTTTTTCTCATTGTGAAATAAACTATAGTTGTTTTTGTACCCTCTCTTCTCTTTTATGAAATTGCTAACTTTACAGAAAGAGTTGTTTACAATTTTAAGACAGATGGCTGGTGAAATATGGAATTTTAGTGCCGATAGTTAGGCGATTACGGGATACGTATGTAACCTGTAATTATATGTTGCAGAGGGGAAAAATTAGAAGAAACACTATTTTGCGTTCTGGAGCCGAATTTATATCTGTGGCATCATGTGTACCAGAATAATTATTATAAGTGTGGCTAAAGCTGAAAATTTGCTCGAAAGAAAGACGAGAGTTTCTGAAGCAATAAAGATTAACAGAGGGCTTCCAAAATCATTTGTGGAAGCAGGAAATAAACTCAAACCAGGAGAATGTGTGTTTTGAAGTAAGGGGGACCTTTTGCTACAAACATGGAATGATAAAAGAGACTTAAGAATGGTTAGCCACTTGCATCAGGCAACACGAGAGTGGGAGGGGTAAAGTTGTAAAAATGCCCTATTGAATACTTCAAAATAACAAGTATGTGAAGGGTGTAGACAGGGCTGACCAGTACCTATCATATTACTCCATCCTTAGAAAAACAGTGAAATGAAGCAAGAAAGTTGTATTGTGGCTTGTGAATTGTGCACTCTTTAATGCTTTTTGGGTCTATAAATTTCAAAATCCTAACAACAATATGTCAAACAGAAGTTTTTTGCTTGAAACAGCCTCTTGTTTGGCAGTCGTGAAATTAGGAACAGATGACAGGGAAGAGGAGGGAAGATAGAGTGCAAAGGACACCATGTCAAGACCCACCAAGAAGGCTGAGACATATAGAAACATAAATTAACACCAACTGTGTCTGAAAAAAAAACCTTCCAAACCTTGCCATGTTTTTAGTGAACACAAGAAAAGAAACTCGCTACATATGCTCTTTTGCCCTGTGTCTTTACATAAAGGGAAATGTTTATAACGCTATCAAACCCTCAATTTCTACTAGAAGATCTGATGAGAACACTAATAAAGATTTACTTATGCAATATTGTTATTGGCTGTAAATATATTGATGTAAAAATCACACTGTGCTAGCGCGGTTTAAAATTTAAAAGTCCACGCTACTGACAGAAATGTCCGGTCCAGCAGCGGTGGATGGAATGCACAGCAGTCGGTCACCAATGTGTTAAAAAAACAAATTCACAGATCTTCAAATCCTGTTAATTATAAGTCTTCTTAGACATATTATGTGTTTAATATCTTCAACAACATTTACAACACTCTCTAAAAAAAAATTACAACACTTTGTGATGTATTATTTTCTCCAGTATAGTATGTATTGTATGGAATTGTATAGTAGTTGAGAAAGCTTTTCATTCCTGACTTTTAAAAAAAGGAAAAAGTGCCTGTTCATAGTTTGTAATTGCCTTCCATTGATTTGTTGTTAATATATATATTTTTTTTTTCAGCAAATCCCAGATGTATCACCGACCGGGCGATATACAACATTGGTTCCTCTTATTTTCATACTCAGTGTATCAGCTATTAAAGAGATAGTAGAAGATATTGTAAGTTCACATGTATCTCTCTTTCTTTTTACATAATCAGATGTAGTAATTATACCTCTTCTGAGCTATGTTCCAGTTGTAATGTAAACAAACTGGATGTATGACTACATTTTTATTGGTTGAATAACTGTTTTACCTTTAAGCATGTAAGAAAATGTAGTTCGCTATCTAACACTCGAAATAAATAAAATAAGAATAATAAAAATACGTATTTAGCACATATCTATATAAGTTATATAGGAGAATATTAAAATATATGATTACAATTTTAATAGATTAAATAAGGGTCCCGGGTTCGAGTCCCGGTCTAGGCGAAAATTTTTCTCTTCAAATATAATTTAAATAAGCATTTTATTGTTTAATTCTTATACATGCACAATGTAGAATACATTGGAATTTTCATTGTTTCAAATGGCTGCTTCTCCTATACAATTTATGTAGAAAACCTTTGGAAAGCAGAGAGAAACAAATTATTTTGAATGTTTTCAAAAAGTTTAGTGAAAAGTTTCCCACATTAATCATTCAGGATGTGGTGAATATAACAGCAGAATTTACAGATGAGTCAACATGGAATATAAAATCTGTTATAAAGAAATTGTACCATTAAATAAAGGTTATTTATGATGGTAACTCAGAAAGTTTCCGGATACTGGCAAAATTTTAGAGATAATCTAAAACTTACCATTACATCTTCTCAAAGTTCTTTCCCTCTCAGCCTATATACACCTGGACACCCTTCGGAACCAAGACTGGAAGCACTGACGCCAGTCAATGTCCTTGATGATTTTAAGTTCCTCTCTATATGCAATGACAGCATCTTCTGGGCTTGCAAAACACTTTCCACGCAGTCTGTTTTTCATGGAAGGGAACAGGAAGAAGTCGTAAGGTGCTAGGTCAGGACTGTAGGGAGGATGAGTCATAAGTTTCACAGGAGTACTCTCCAAAAAAATTAATTGTGACATTGGCTTTGTGGGCAGAGGTATTGTCATGGTACAGTTTGATGCCCCTAATTCCAGTTCTCGGTTGCTTTTCACACACTTTTCGAAAACTTCCAGGAGACAAACTGTTGTATACCACTTTGCATTAACTGTCCTATGACCCTGAAGATGAATTGTTTCCACATGACCACTAACGGAGAAGTATGTCACTACCATTTTTTTCCCTACACTCCTAGCCCTCTTGACGTTGGTCGGAGGTGTGTCATCTGGAAAGACCCAGATTGATGGTTTTCGCTTTGTTTCTGGTTCGTGTTGGTATACTCATGTTTTGTCACCTGTTATGATCTCAGAAACACAGCGAGAATTCCTGTTATCATATCTTTGCAGCATTTCACGGCGCCATTCCACACGAGCTACCTTTTGCCCTTCTGTTAAATTATGGGGCACCCAGAGAAAATAAATTTTCCTCACACTTAAAAAATTGTGCAATATTTTTTAAACACTCCCCGATCCTATACCAAAGGGTTGCCTCAATATCCTTGTATGTTACTTGTGGATCTTCTTGCACAATTTTCTGCACAGCAATGATGTTTTCCTCAGTAACTGCTGTTGAGGGTCTTTCTCTTCTCTCTTCATCTTTGAGGGAAGTTCGGCCCCTCTTAAATTCTGTGAACGAACTAAAAACTGTTGTATGGGAGGCAGGAAGGTCCCCGAAAGCCTGCCTAAGTCTCTCAAGACTTTGTTCCTGATGTAACCCAATTTTAAAATCATACTAAATCATGAAACGAAAATGTTCACATTGCAGCTTCATTGTGAGACACCGAGTTACTGGCATCCCTCTTTGTTTCAATCCCCACTGTTAAGGGAGGGTAAATACAGATAAAAGTAGGGCTATCACATGGTATATCCATCTTAAATCTTATCTCAAATAGATACTCGAACCTGGATACTTTCTGAGTGACCTTCATATTGGCATCATGGAAAAAGCATAAACATCTGATTAGGTAGCCCATATATAACTTTTTGTCATAAATAAATAAGAATGGAAGAAATTCCTAATTATTGGTACCATCTTATCTTGTATTCAATCTTATTTCCTATAATATATGATGTAGCCTATGGAAAATGTTTCTATCATTGACACTTGCATAGACAATTCAGGTCATATGACGGGTAAAAAGTAGCACCTTGGTTCCCCCAATAGATGGAGTTGAGAGAGTAATATCTTATGCAAATTTGTTGTGAAATTCATACAAAAAACATTTTTATCTGTAAAGTAACTGATATCAAACTTATTTACAGAAAAGACATAGAGCTGATGATGAAATAAATCACCGTAAAGTAGAAGTGTTACGAGATGGCCATTGGCTGTGGGTTCAGTGGACGAATGTGATAGTCGGGGATATAGTCAAGGTTCACAACAACACGTTTTTCCCAGCAGATCTTGCTATCCTTTCTTCCAGGTAAAATATCAGTTAATAATTAATTAATTTTGATTTCAGAATGTATTCTGTTATGTCGGAATATATCTTGAAATTTCTCCCAGAGATGCATTGTGATGTACCAAGACTGTGTCCAAAAAATCTGCTTTTTTTAACAGCAAGGCACATAAATTGAGGACATAATCCAGCAATAGTAACAGACTGTATGGAGCAGATGGACTTTCTGCATGAGTAAAACAATGGAGTGAAGTGAGGCAGGATGTGCCACAGAATGACAAGTAGTGAGGCTTATCTAATCAGGCAATTCAGCAGTTGTATTATTTACCTATAATTTAAATGAGAGATTTGGGGTTGGATTTTAGTACCTTGCAATTAAAAACGGCAGATAATTTTTTGGACACCTCCTTTGTACATCACCATGCTTCCCTGGAAGAAATATCAAAGTAGATTTCAGCATACAATGGCTGACAGTATGGGATGGAAGTAGCTCTCCAGAGCACTACTGATTCTATGATAAAATATCTCTGCACACAGATCATCACTTCAGGAAATTACTATTGTATAAATATAACTAAAAAAAAATCACCTGAACTGATCTTGAGGTTCATGTGGGTTCAAATCTTAGATTAGGCAATACTGATAAGATTCATATTAAAATTCCATTGAGGTAAATAGCCACAAAGTAAAATATTAAAGTAGATGCCTGGCAGGTGTCTTTGTCCTCAACTAGGTTGAAAGTTTTTGTGAACTTTAGGAAACCGACTTCTATCTTCAGCAGAAGGATAGCACTACTAATTGTTGTTGTTTTGTTATGCTTTTGACATCAACAGTCTTCCAGCCGTATTGGTAATACTACCAATAATAGGAGCCTCATCTTATCCCTTGACTTGATAATAAGCCGAACATTATTTTTTAATAATTTTACTGAATTAAATTTTTGTGTAAATTTATTATAATTTAATTAATAATAGAGTTAGAATTCAACACCTCGCTCCATAATTGTAGATTTCTCAAGAAATCTACAATTCAAGATATGAGTGCAAGAACTAGATAATAACCAAAAACAAAGTTTTGAGAAAAACTAGAAAAACTTTTAACACAATATTATATTGGCATCTCGTAGACTATATTGCATTAATGTCAAAATATAAGCAAATGTACACAAGTCTGCCAATTTTATATCTTCTAGTCAATTCAGAAATGTTTCAAATAAAGCAAAAATATGTACTGGAATTATCCAGTTCTTGCACCCAAATGATTTATGGAACCATGAATTAGGATCATGAAAGAGGAAAACATAGTTCTCTTACTACAACTTTATTGTCAATATACAATGAAGTTTGAAGAACCATATGTAAAGACTTCTTCTTTTTCTTCCTTTCATATGATAGACCTAGGGGTTTGTTATGGTCTCAATCCAACATTTGAAGGGTCTGCCCAAGGATCTCTTGCCCGGTGGCTGGTAATTTAAGATTTGGCATGGTATCCTTATTCGGCTCATTCTTCTTATGTGAGATTTCCAGTTGTTTCTATATTTTTGTACATATTCCACAATTGATTCTGTTTGTAATTATTTGAGAATCTGAGAATTCCTTTTATGGTCTGTTCTTGAGTAACCTGTAGTACGTCTCATAAATTTAATTTCTTCTGCAGTTAGTCTTTGTTCATCTACACTGTGAATTGTCAGGCCTCACTGCCATAACATAATATGGATCTGGCCAATGTTTTATCAGTTATAGTTCATGTGTGTTGCTGTACTGTGTTCGGCTTGAAAATATTATCTATAATTCCTGTTAAAATAAAGACTTATTTTATATAAATGTCAAGAAATACTGTGATATATACCTCATGGTAAGACACATCACTGTCTCCATGTCTGAGGTCTCTGTACCAATCCATATATATATATATATATATATATATATATATATATAGGAGGAACTAAAGTCATCACATCACAATACTTCTTTCTTTTGAGTGGCAATGGAGCCACATGCAGCTCATGTGCTCATAATGCTTTGTCTTAAATATACAGAACTTAGATTGAAACAATGTGTTTTTTGGCCAACAGAAACGGCCATTTCGTTCCCTTCGTATCGTTGCAATACCCATGCACGTCACGCGTTCTGTCTTGCAAAAAACGCATCCAATTTAATTATTAGTTTATATTGCGCCAATCCCATATAATACAAATTAATTAAGTCAGGATTTGCAAGATCATACCTTTTTTGATACACAACATTACCTCTATTATTGAAGACTCGTAAATTATGTTTCTTTACTTTCAAATGCCATGCTGCCAACTCTGAGATGTGCACACGTACAGAATTCTTCTCATCCCTGGACGCTTGTCGTCGAGTCCAATCCCGCACCTTTTTCTTCCTTTGAGCCGTGTTGTCACCGCTGCGATGGGTGTGGTACAGAGCTATACATCTAATAATGGTATCCGATGTTCGAGTTATCACCAAAACAGTTCGTTGACCATCCGCTTCATCAACCTCCATTCTTTCGTGCTCCGTGGATAACATATTTCTATTTGTAACATTGGCTGTGTTGTTTGGTTGACATGTGCGATTTTGAACCACCATCAATGTATTTTAATAAATGATAATCCCGACATGCATTGGGATATTCATCTGGATCAGTAAGTTTTTTTAATATGTCGCCAAAAAAATCACCAACTTGAATTGTGTCCAAATCCAAAATGTGTCATCAGTGATGGGAATATGTATAATGACTTGTTCTCCGTCTTTTACAAATAATGCTGAAGTGTGTATTACTAATTTTATACTTTTTTGGTTTTCTAAATAAGTTAAAATGTAATTAACACAGTCATCGTAGTTGTCTGAGGTAAAATATCAAGTGGTACGCACGAGACATGCTTCTACCATCAAAGCTTGAGCCATGTTTGCAAACTATAGTTTTGCGTCAAAATCAGTCTGTTTATGTAGGCGAGCTGAAAATTGGGAACATTGCCAAGGTTGCCTCACAAACGCCCATTTTCACGAAAAAAGTCAAGCCCGTTTCACGATGCCAACAGGTCGCAAAACCAGCCTATTTCCAATTTCCTGATTGTAAATAAGATCTCATTATTTTATTGAATAATACTTATTATGAGGTGAGATGATAAATTCTAACTCTATCATTAATTAAAATAAACTGCACAGTGTCACTTCCTTTAAATATTAATGATAATTATTATAATTTACTAATTCATTTTCAATTTCAGTGAGCCCCAGGCAATCTGTTACATTGAGACGTCGAATCTGGATGGAGAAACAAACTTAAAAATACGTCAAGCAGTACCTGAAACATCAAAATTATTAGAAATAAAAGACCTAACACAGTTCACTGGAGTTCTTGAGTGTGAACTTCCCAACAGACATCTCTATGAATTCAGTGGATTCTTGAAAGAAACAAACAAGCAGTATGTACATTCCTGCAATACTCTTTCTTATTCTCGACTAATATCAATATTTGTCCTGCACTTCATTATGAAATTTAGCTATATGGCATATTCTTCTTAAAATGTTCTACGGTCCCATGTGTACTTTCACCTCCTCTGTTTCAATTTTCCTCTGTCCTTAGACTTCACCTTCTTATCCGAGGGTCAATAAAAAAGTAATGCCTCCTATTTTTTTTTTTTTCTTTTAATTGTGAAGGCATTTAAATGCACTTTACATAGCATGAAACCCACAACACTGATAATTAATTTGTCACTTTTCAATATAATCTCCGTTCTTTTCCATTGTTTTTGTTCACCTTTTAACGAGGCCATGTATTCCCCTGTAGTAAAAAGCATGGTCTTGCTTCCTAAGGCATTGATACATGGATGTTTTTATGGCCTCCTCATTCTCAAAATGAATCCCACGGTGAGCTTCCTTTAGTAGCCCAAACAGATGGATGACTGATGGTGCTAGATCAGGGCTATAAGGTGGATGAGGCAAGACTTCCCATCCAAATTTCACAATCTCTTCAGTGGTGTGACAACTTTATTCTGGTTGGTTAATATTCATGGTACCCACTGTGAACAAACTTTTGAGTACCCCAGTTGTTGAATGATCACAATCACACTACCTCTACTGATAGTGAGAATAATCTGTTGTTACTCAGTGGTCTTCACGAATTATCTCATCGACTCACTGAATGTTGTGTGGAGTCAGTGATGTCGCCAGCCTTCTGCTCTGCTTTGCATCAGCCAATTGTGTTTGTCCTTCAGTTTTGTTATAGTGACATACCTATCTTCTAACAGTACTGACATCCACTATTGAATCTCCATACATGTTTGTTAACCTTTTATGAATGAAAGTAAATGAATGAAAGTAAATGCGCACAAATGTGCAAATTGTTAGTAAATTAAGTCTAAGCAAAACTTGTTAAACGATAATTGTCTTTCCGCACACTTTTCGACGTGATATCTTTCACATGGATTGTTACACAGTTCGCATATGCATTCTTGGTTTGGCTCGTGGAATCGCTTTATGCTGCAAACCTTGTGGTGAAAGCCATGGATTGCATACCGTGTTAGGATGTGCCTCATCTCGTAGTTTGGTCGTGTCCACTCTCTCGTACACATAGCCTCTGTTGTGTAGAATTCGCTGCAGATGTCATTCCTCTTCTCCTGTAGTCCTTGCATTGTTGTCTCATATGCGCAGGTGTTCGGTAGGAATAGCTGCCGTCTAATGTCTTCAATGAAGAAGGTTTCTTTCATTAAGACGTACGTCATTCTTGAAGGTGCTGTTTTTCCAACTCCCAGAACTCTTTTCATGAAGCGTGCTTTTACTGTTTCTATTTGTGTCAAGTCTCTGTTTGTGAGTTTGTCCCATATTATGTTAATTCCATATGTTGTTATGGGAGTTATGACTGTCTTGAAGAGCGTCATAGCTGTTTCTGTTGATAATTGGTGGAGATTTTTGATGCTGTATATCGCTCTTATTGCAGCTGAAACCTTCTGTTGCACATGTATTCTGTAGGATTTAATGGTTGTTTGTAGGGTGATGCCAAGGTAGGTGAATTGCGATACAACGTCTAGTGGCTCACCAAGGAGCATTAGCCTGTCATTTTCAGTAGGTTTTCCTCTTTTTCTGAAGGTCATCTGTTTAGTTTTCTGATGGTTTATTTGCAGGCAGTTTTCATTTGCCCATTTTTCGAGTCTATTTAATGTGCATTGTAGTTCATCTTTGTTTGATGATCCCAATATCATGTCATCAGCGTACATTATGATCGATGTCGCACTATCTTTGGTGATATCCACAATATCAGCTGTCATGATGTTGAAGAGCAGTGGGCTGATGGGGTTCCCTTGCAGTACCCCATTTGTTTGCTTTATTTTCTTTGATAGTGCGACCTCGTCGTACAGTTGAACATAGTTGTGATCCAGGATGCTTGTCACAATCGTTGTTAATGGGCTCGAGTCCTCTAATATCCGCCTGAGTTTTTGAAGGAGTACTTCTCTGTTGATGAGGTCGAACGCTTTCTTGTAATCAATGAACACTGCGAAATACTTCTTTCCATTATGTCTTAATGTGTCTTCAATCGAGTCTATGAGGTAGTTCACCGCTTGTAATGTGCCTCTGCCCTTTCTGAAGCCAAATTGGCATTCCGGAATGTGTCTATCCGCTATGTTCGTGATCCTGGTTGTTAAGAGTTTTGAGAAAATTTTGAACGCAGAGTTTTCAAGAGCAATGCCGCCGCGGTACGAGTCTGGGTTGTTGGTGTCTCCTTTCCCTTTATGCATGATCTTTATTACTGATGTTCTCCAGGCTTCTGGGATTTTTCCTATGTTTATACATTTGTTGTATAAGTTGTGCCATACGTCTTCCATTAGGTGCAAGGAGTCTTTTAGATGTTCAGCATAGATGCCGTCGGGACCCGCGCTTTCTTTCTTGTTCTTAGCCGATATTATGGCGTGGTTTTATCTCTTCTTTAGTTATGTGCTCTGGGTGTTCAGTGATTGTTCTGGTACGTGTTTCTTGTGACATAGTTCTTTGGTGGTGGTTTAAAAGACATTGGAAGTGATTTTCCCAATCTTCCATGGATAATTCACTCGCGGTCATTGGTCTTGATTTTCTGAGAACTATGTAAGGATCTTTTTCTTGCTTCTTCGGTTATTCGCTTTGCCTCTTCTTCAATGTGGTTGGTCCTAGTTTCTTTTATTAGCTTCTTGTATTCTTTTCTATGCTTCGAATACCTATTTAGGTCTTCATTGTTTTTTGTTGTGTTCTTGCACGATGTAGTGCTGTGATCGTTTCTTTCCGTTTGTCATAGCAGTCTTTGTTGAACCAAGGCTGTGATTTCCTTTTCTTTTTTCGCTACTGCATGCTTGTAAGATTTCTGTGATTTGTGCGACACTCTTGTCTATCTCTTCCTGATTTATTAATTTATTTACTTCTTCTATTTTTTCTTTGTTGCGTTCTAGTTTTTCCGAGTCTAGCTTCCTTGAACGTTTGTGTAGCATTGATATGGGAGTTGTTGGAATTTGATGCAGTATTGCTGTTGTTACTATTGGTATATGTTTTCTTATCGGAGCCATTGCTGATGTCCATAATCCTTCTTGGTTAGTTATGGTCATGTTTCTACCTTTGTATAGTACAAGATCGATGGAGCTGGAACCATTAGGTGCTATATATGTTTTCATTGCGGGCTTGTTTACTAATGTGAGACCTTTATCTGTTAATGTTTCCATTATGAGATTGGTTTTGCTATTTGGTTTATCTATTCTACAGTTCATATCACCAGCAAGGATTATTCTTTCATCGTTATTTGTATGCGTGAAGGCTTCTTCTATTTTCTCGACTGTGTCAGTTGTTGTAGTCTGAGGATTGATGTATATTCCTATGATTGTGATGATTGGGGTTTTTACTATCAGCATATTTTCCTCTTTGATTACTTTCTTTATTATTCCTAGGGTTGGTTTCATAAATATAGAAACCCGCCCGCTGGTCTTCCTGCTGTAGGTTTTGCTAATGTGTGAACTCCATAGTAATCTTGTAAATGGTAATTTTCGGTTAAAAATGTTTCGGTGGTTATTATAGCGTCATAGTTTGTTATTGTTTCCAGAGGTATATATGTTATTGCGTTTCTTAGACCTTCTATGTTCCACAGAAGGAAATTTACGTGTTTATTCAAGGTCGACTCCTTCATCTCGGTAGGTTTTTCGAAATCGAAATCTCCTTACCCTTATTCCCATGGGCCAGAAATCAGGCTGTTCTTTCTCCTTCAGTGTTAACCTTTTATGAAGGCATAAGGGTGTTTCACCTTCCACATTCAAGAATTCAATCATAGAACGCTGTCTAATACATATGTCAATGTCAGCCATTTTGCAAAAGGATGCAGTGCTGCCACCCATTGACTTAGGAAGTTATTATTGCAGTGGGTTGGAGAAGAATGTTTGAGGAATTGTGCCGAATTGAAGTTTTTCACATAACTAACTTATTAAAAGAAAAAAAAATAGGAGGCATTACTTTTTGACTAACCCTCGTATATCCTCATGTTATTAACACTTTGAATCCGCACATCGTAACTATACCATGACATTTAAATCACCAGGAAGCCAGCTATGGTATTAATATCTTGCCGTGCACTGCTTAATTCACAAATTTTTTTGTTTTGAAACTAGCTGTATTATCGACAAGATCCTTGGAGTGTTTGACAGCTTAAATCTTGTGAGCTGTATGGATATATGTTAGATGTGTCTATTTCACTTCATTAATTTTTACTGCCCTCTGGAAGAAAACCTTCCACTTATAAACACAACTTATATTTGTACATGAGATACGCATTAACCATGGCCTCCGGTGTTCCCCATTGAAAGATATATGAAACCTAATCATAACAAACATGGTCTGGAATTAATAGTGAGTGGAGAACATATTTTAATCAACTCACCTCATACATTTTCAAACTTCTTTGATACCAACGGTTTCAGACAAAATCATGTCCTTTTTCAGTCATGGCTTCCATTGATGAAATTCCGTGATTGTTGATTTCTTTAGTGACATCACTTCTTGTGCTGCCATCTTTCGTTGGGATTATAAACTTTGTAATTAAAATTTATCCAGCGGAATATCGAAATTCATAGATTGATATTTATTCTTCTGAATGAATATCATTTCCCAAATTGTCAATTCCAACGGTTTATCCAATTGTTTCAAAAGTTTTGCTTCTTTTTCAATTTTATGATGTTCTAGTAAACTATGTGTAGCAATTGCTGATTTTTCAATTTCACAATTTTTAATATTTCTAAAATGTTCTTTAGTGCGTGTTTCCAAATTCCTTTTTGTTTTTCCTATGTATACTTTGCTACAATCATTACAATTAATTCGATAAATTCCAAATTTCTACTGTCTGGGATGTCGATTTTTTTATTAGTATTTAGAAGTTTTTCCAGACTAAATTTATTTATTGGTGCCAAAGTAATGCTGTATTTGTCAAATATTTTTTGAAATTTCCCATGTACTATTGGATGGTAAGTAATTTTCTTGAAATTCTTCTTTTCTTTACTAACAATTTGAAGGGTAGAGCATTCTTTAAGTTGTTTTATCTTTCTGAATTTCTTTAATTTTTTAGATATTATACTCTTATTAAAACCATTTAATCTGGCTATATTTAGGATATTCTCATATTATTTCTTAAAATTTTCTCCTTTTAATGGGACCTTTATTAATCTATATAAGAGGCTATTAAATATTGCATGTTTATGTGCCAGAGGATTCAAACCCGTTGATTTTATATAATTATAAGTATGTGTACTCTTCCTATATACATCAAATTCAATTTTTTGAGTTTTTCATTTCTAATTATGTATAAATCCAGAAACAGAATTTTGTTTTCAATTTCTGATTCTATGGTAAATTTAATTGATACATCTTGTAGATTAAGTAATTTCAACGCATCATCAACATGTTTAAAATATATTATCGAAAAAATATCATCAACATATCTGTACCAACTCTTGAAAATCCATGGGTAAGCCTTGGTGATATGGCACTCGAAGTAACTCATGTATAAATTAGCCAAAAAAAGGCAAAAGAGGATTTCCCATAGATAAACCCGAAACTTGTTTGTAAAATTTACCATTGAAAGTAAAATAGGAATTTTCAATACAACATTTTGTAAGGTTGATGTATTCTTCTATTACTTCTTTATTTAAATCCAAAGAACTCAACCATTTTTCCAAAAAAATATAACATTTTTCCTATTGGAACATTCGGAAACAATGAAACAACATCGAAAGACACAAATCTGTCATTGTGAACCAATTTAATGTTATTCAATTCATCAATTAGTTGTAAAGAATTTTCAATACTTTTATTTTCAAATTCTGGAAAACTGTTAAATTTCTGTACTAACCATTTTGATAAATAGTAAGACGGGGACTCTATATTATTAATTATCGGTCTCATTTTATTCCCAATTTTATGAATTTTGGGGAGACCATACATTCGAGGATTGCAAGAATTTGGGACTTTCAATTTACATTTTTCTGTATCAGAAATTGTATGCTTAATTTCTTTTAAAGTTTTGTCAAGAGTTTTTATAGTTTTTGGTAGGGGATCCTTTCTTATTTCCAAAATTCATAAAATTGGGAATAAAATGAGACCGATAATTAATAATATAGGGTCCCCGTCTTATTATTTATCAAAATGGTTAGTACAGAAATTTAAGAGTTTTCCAGAATTTGAAAATAAAAGTATTGAATATTCTTTACAACTAATTGATGAATTGAATAACATTAGATTGGTTCACAATGACATATTTGTGTCTTTGGATGTTGTTTCATTGTTTCCGAATGTTCCAATAGGAAAAATGTTATTTTTTTGGAAAAATGGTTGAGTTCTTTGGATTTAAATAAAGAAGTAATAGAAGAATACATCAACCTGACAAAATGTTGTATTGAAAATTCCTATTTTACTTTCAATGGTAAATTTTACAAACAAGTTTCGGGTTTATCTATGGGAAATCCTCTTTCACCTTTTTTGGCTAATTTATACATGAGTTACTTCAAGTCACATATCACCAAGGCTTACCCATGGATTTTCAAGAGTTGGTACAGATATGTTGATGATATTTTTTCGATAATATATTTTAAACATGTTGATGATGCGTTGAAATTACTTAATCTACAAGATGTATCAATTAAATTTACCATAGAATCAGAAATTGAAAACAAAATTCCATTTCTGGATTTATACATAATTAGAAATGAAAAAACTCAAAAAATTGAATTTGATGTATATAGGAAGGATACACATACTGATAATTATATAAAATCAACGAGTTTCAATCCTCTGTCACATAAACACGCAATATTTAATAGCCTCTTATCATCATCATCATCGTCCTTTCAAGTATTAGGCCCAGTGGCCCGTTACGATCTCCCGCCATCTCCGAAAAGGTCGACCCACAGATCTTCTGCCTCGAGGAATGTAGTGAAGAATTTGTTTTGGTATTCTGTGACGATCCATGCGCTGAATATGGGCTAGCCATTGTTTCTATATTCTTGGAGGTATTCAGATATAGATACGATGTTTAACTCTCTGGCTATTGTTGAATTTCTTCGGTGGTCTAGAAGGCTATACCCTGCAGTTCGTCGCAGAAATTTCATCTCCGTGGCTGTAATATGACGATCATCCTGAGTTCTGATGGTCCAAGCTTCACTGCCATAACAGATTATGGGTCTAGCGAGAATTTTATAGATTTTCATTCTTGTGTGTCTCTGCACTTTTGATGGTTTAAAAACTTGGTTGATAATTCTTAAAGCTTTATTATAGTTTTGTATTTTAAAGGATATATCACATTCCTCATTATAAGTTAGATTATATCCTAAGTATTTAAATGAATTAACTTGCTCTAATATTGAATTCTGAATAGCCTCTTATATAGATTGATAAAGGTCCCATTAAAAGGAGAAAATTTTAAGAAATAATATGAGAATATCCTAAATATAGCCAGATTAAATGGTTTTAATAAGAGTATAATATCTAAAAAATTAAAGAAATTCAGAAAGATAAAACAACTTAAAGAATGCTCTACCCTACAAATTGTTAGTAAAGAAAAGAAGAATTTCAAGAAAATTACTTACCATCCAATAGTACATGGGAAATTTCAAAAAATATTTGACAAAAACAACATTACTTTGGCACCAATAAATAAATTTAGTCTGGAAAAACTTCTAAATACTAATAAAAAAATCGACATCCCAGACAGTAAGAAATCTGGAATTTATCAAATTAATTGTAATGATTGTAGCAAAGTATACATAGGAAAAACAAAAAGGAATTTTGGAAACATGCACTAAAGAACATTTTAGAAATATTAAAAATTGTGAAATTGAAAAATCAGCAATTGCTGCACATAGTTTACTAGAACATCATAAAATTGAAAAAGAAGCAAAACTTTTGAAACAATTGGATAAACCGTTGGAATTGACAATTTGGGAAATGATATTCATTCAGAAGAATAAATATCAATCTATGAATTTCGATATTCCGGTGGATAAAAATTTAATTACAAAGTTTATAATCCCAATGAAAGATGGTAGCATAAGAAGTGATGTCACTAAAAAAATCAACAATCACGGAATTTCATCAGTGGGAAGCCATGACTGAAGAAGGACATGATTTTGTCTGAAACCGTCGGTGTCAAAGAAGTTTGAAAATGTATGAGGTGAGTCGATTAAAATATGATATAACCTCATAATGTTTACTTCCCAATATTAATTTAAATATGGTCTGGAATGTCTGACTCAGATTATGTCCCAGTATCGTTGAGAATATCAGCGAGAGATGAATAAAGCCGGACCAAGTTTGAGTTGTGTTACACGGCTGCATTCGAAACCGCTAACTGACGAAGAAATAAGTGAACTCGTAAACGATTCTGATGGTTATGAACTTGATGACTTAGAATCAGATAAAGAACAAGATAATATATTACCTGAAATTACTTCTATGGCACATACACAAAGTAAAGGACAAAAAAGAAAATATCAAAATGTAATGAGTTACAAAGATTTAGGATGGAAAACCGAGCCAAGTGCTAATAATAAACCACAATTTTCTGGAACACAGGGGCTAAATCCAGATTTACAAATTTTGGAAAATAGTACTCCATTAGAATTTAAAAAAAAAAATTTTACAATGCTCTGTTCACGAAACTTCAAATAGAAACAAATAGATATACACGCCAACAAATTCAGGGAAGAAATTAAAAGTGGTCCCCTAAAGCCAAAATCCATCCATTCGCAGTGGAAAGACATATCAATAACCAAAATTAAAATATTTCTAGCCATAATAATTCATATATCATTGGTAACGAAACCAGCAATTCAGTACTACTGTAGTATTTATATATTAAATTTGGGAATTTTTAACATTATGAGGTTCAATTAATAATAATTAAATGAATCGTGATTTTTTCTTACCTCATACATCTATGTTTCTTTAAACACAGCACTGCAGTATCGGCGACCCTTTGTCGTCATCGTCAGCTGTTTTCACGACTCAAGGGTCACGACAAAGGGTCGCCGATACTGCAGTGCTGTGTTTAAAGAAACATAGATGTATGAGGTAAGAAAAAATCACGATTCATTTAATTATTACTACTGTAGTAGTTCACCTATTTTACATACTGATTATACTCGAACAGTAGGAATGTCCTTGGTAAAGATTTTTGTCAATTCTAGAAAGTCTAGGTCTAAAGGCCCCCCCACCCCATAACCACCATGTTTCATCCACCTGACCGCAATGCATTACATATTCACAGAGGTCAACCGGGTTACGACGTTATGTATCAAATTCAACCCCTGTTTAGTTTCCTAACAACAAAATTTCAACAAAGTTTACAACCCCCCTACTAAAATCTTTTCCCGTCGGACGAGGCAATATGTGCTTTCCAAAGAAAGAGTATCCTATCGTGTTTACGTAAAAGGGAAACCACATAAATACGGAAGAAAACTGAATCAATTGTGCGAGTCCACCAGTGGTTTTGTATGCATTTTAGTAAATTTATGCTGGATCCCATGAAACACCGCATACTAACTACAATTCAGCTTTCAATGTTGTAAGACAGGACTGTGTTCACCAGTGAAAAATAAATGGCACCCAGTTTATAGGGATGAATTTTCATCAGCAGCCCAAGACTTTTTGATCATTTGTGGTCTAAGTGGGGGGGTGGTGAAAACAATCTGTAGGCACCGTAATTCCAAACTGGAAGGAGATTCCCAGAGAAAATGTTTCAACTCAATTGAAGAAAGACGAAAATACTAGTTGCACAGAGAAATCACTTGCTGGCAGTAAAATGGAGGGATGTGTGCGATGTATACATGTTATCTGTAGTACATGATGACACACTAGTGGAATCTACATCTAGAGGAGCGCACCAGAAAATAAAACCTAAATATGTCATAGATTATAATAAATACAAAATTGGTATTGATAAATCTGATCAACTGATGTCATACTACAGTTTCCAGTGTGATGGAAAAAAATGTTTTTTCACTTAATTGACCTAGCCTTAGTCAATGCTCACATTCTGCACAAATTACGACTTCAAGTTTTCATGGAAAGAGTTGCAGAAGGACTAATTACTGGTCAGGCCCTGAAATAGTCCTACAGCCTCAAAGACCAACAGCTGCAAGACTACTAGGAAGGGATCATTTTCCACACAGAGTACCTGCCACAGGAAAAAAGCAAAAAGGATGTGCTCAGAGAACATGTAAGGTATGTTCTGACAGGTCTAAGCATAAAACAGGAAAGGCTGAACAAATGTACACCACCATATACTGCCGAAAGTGTGACGTAGGACTGTGTTTCGAAGTGTACCATGCAAAGGCATATTATTTAGAGTAATGTGTTACCAGTAGACAGTTGTAGAAATGTACATCTCAAATACAAACAGACTAATAATATATTTAGGACCTAGTGGTTGTGTTAAAAATCTCTGTGTAACGAACAAATTTGTAAAACTTCAGGATATTGAAAACTTGTATCCAGAACAACTAACTTACATAAGTACTTTTTTTAATATAATTACATTGTAAATTGTGTGTTGATTAGGTACATAAATTTATCGGAGAGGAAATAAAAAGAATTATAGAAGTAATTAAATTTATAAATTTTTGCGTTTGTCCCTTTAAATTCTGTCGGCACGGAGACACGGGGTATTTAAATTGAGTCTGGTCTGTAAGTGTTAAACATACAAGCCCATCACCTGGATTTGTTTTCCTTGTCCGTCAACTTCCTTAGCTTAATGAGCCATTCTTTTCTCATCCATTCTATTTACATGACCTGTTTATTTCAACCTTGCAACTATTATCCGTCATACTACATCCAAATCCTTATAAATCTGCCTTGATTCTACATTTCATCATCTTCTATATTCATAAATTTTTATTGCTCCAACTATTTCCCTTAGGTTTCCCCTTTCAAAAATACCTGCCAATTAATAATTTCTTTACAGAAGATACAAGTCTCCCCCTCATATGTAATAACAGGTCTTAATAAGAATATATTTGATCTTAATTTTGTGTTTGGCAGGCTTAGGGCATTAACATGATAAGCCACATTCTTTAAGAAATGTCATTTATTACAATGATAGGAAATGAATGTATTGAAATATCCACAAAATCATCTATAAGTGTGCCAGTGATGAGTTAAAACACACAATGTATTAACAACAATACTGCTCAATTAATATTTATAATTTTTTGAAACATTAAAATCCTTATATCTGAGAAAGAACAATATGTGGCTTAAGCCGCAAGCCCTTCATTTATATTTAGTATCCTAAATATATAAATTTATTAACATTTTCAAAACTATATCAGTTTTCTTGTTTGGCGACAAATTATGAATTTAGCCTCAATAGAATAATTAAAACCAACAAAATTAGAAAATGGAAGAAGAAAATAAATCAGGGATTTATTAAATAAATTGTAGAGATTGTGATAAAATTTACAAGGGGAAAATAAAGAGAAATATGAAAACATGGGTGAAGGAACATCGTAGGAATGTCAAAAATGGGGAAGTGGAAAAATCTGCAGTAGCTGCTCACACTTGGTCAGAAAAACATCAAATTGAAAGAAAGGCTAAATTAATAAAAACAAATAAAAGAACCGAATGAGCTCCTAGTTTGGGAAAAGATCCATATTAGAAAAAACAAGAAGGAGAAATTAATGAATTTTGAAATTCCCAGGAGATTTGATTTGATTTAGAGGTTCATCAATCTACGAACAGACAGAGGAAGAAGGAGTACTTCATTATGACAGAACTATTGTGTAAATACTGAACAGTGGAACAAATTGTCTTCCTAAATCAATCTAAATAGAAAAATAATATGAGGTGATAAATAATTTATTTTAAATTTAAGCAGAACTAAATTAGTTTAGTCTAGAAATTCCCCAGTAGAGGAGCACCAGTGACTCCACGAGGGACGGTCTGGGTATATACATAGATACTTATCTATAAAGATGCATTTTTAATTTGTCATACACTCAACTAAAATTAACATTTTACATTTATTGTAAATGTTCCTTCTAACACAGATTACTATAATAAAACTGTTAACTCATTTGTCATTGTGCTTAACTTGTCAATTTCCAGAAAATGTACTGTCAAACACACAACCATGAGTAACATTTGACTTTTTAAGAATTAACACTATGAGGTATTTTGATGTTATATTTTAAATTAACACTTTCCAGAATTTGACATAGTATTATTTTATAAAGAAAAATTAATGCTCAACCGTGATTCAAACCCCGGATTTCTGATGCACAGAGTCAAGGATCTGGGGTTCGAATCCTGGTCCTAACATTAATTTTTCTTTCTAAAATAAAACTGTGAGATTTTATTTATTAGTGGGTCCCTAGTCTGAAGATTTTCAGGCTCGTAAAAGATCCTTAAGCCTGAATAAAAATGCCTCTGAGCAAAATTTCCCAACCTCAACGTCCTAGTAATATCTTAGTTGCCTGTTAAATGTCTCATAGAGTCAGTGTGTTGACCACATGGCATTCATGACAGCTATGGGAAAATAAGGTAACTAAAAATTAACTTGGTCTAGCAACTCCTAACAAAGGAGAGCCTATGGCTCAACAATGAGCTACACCATTATAGATAGATTATTTATTAAAGAAAAATTGTATCACCTCACCTCATATTATTAGACCAGTTTCGGTACCTAATTAGGTTCCATCCTTAGTACTTTCATGACCATTGTTATGTCATCTTGAGGTGGCTCTTCAAGACAACTTAACAACGGTCGTTATAGTACTGAGGATTGAATATAATTATGTCCCAAAATTGGTCTAATAAGAAGGATATGAGGTGAGGTGATAAGGTTTTTCTTTAATACGTGAATAGCATATTACTTTTTTTTTGTTTATTATGTAGTATCATTTACTTCTCTTTTATCTAACATATTTGATGTTGATTTGCAGAGCGGTGCCACTAGGACCGGATCAGATACTTCTGCGTGGAGCGATGCTACGCAATACAAGTTGGGTGTTTGGAATTGTTGTATATACTGGTCATGAAACTAAATTAATGAACAACTCCACATCTGCTCCATTAAAGCGATCAACAGTGGACAAAATGACCAACACACAAATATTATTGCTGTTTTTTATTCTTGTCGTTTTATGCCTTCTCTCTGCTATTTTTAGTGAACTCTGGATTAAAAGCCATCCAAAGGACTGGTATATAGGAATGAATGGTAAGCAGAGAAAATATTTAGATTTATTTTCTCTAAAATTGAATTGGAAAAGTTCATCTTACCTTGTAAAATTAATTTTCTCATTTGGAGATATTTTAGAGATAATCTCCTTATCCTCAACTAGATACTGACTGGGAGACAAGTTCTGGTGAGAAAATTCATCATATGGTTGGTATCTAATGTTGAGCACTTGATAATGAAATCATTCATCATATAAGGTGAGGTATATCTTTTCAGTGAATATTGTTTCATAGTGTGACTTCTATTAGTTATATTTATGAGGGTCAGTCAAAAAGTAATGCCTCCTATTTTTTTTTTTCTTTAATAAGTTACTCATGTGAAAAATTTCAATTTGGCACAATTCCTCAAACATTTTTCTCCAATCCATTGTAGTAATAACTTCCTAAGTCAAAGGGTGGCAGCATTGCATCCACTTGCAAAATGGCTGGCATTGATGTATGTATTAGACAGCATTCTGTGATTGAATTCTTGAATGCGTAAGGCGAAACGCCCGTATGCATTCATGAAATATTGAAAAATGTGTATGGAGATTCAACAGTGGATATCAGTACTGTTACACAATGGGTTCATCGCTTTAAAGAAGCTGCAGGACAAACACAACTGGCTGATACAAAGTTGAGTGGAAGGCTGGCGACATCAGTGATTCCAAGCAACATTCAGCGAGTCAATGGGATCATTCGTGAAGACCGCCGGGTAACAACAGATTAATTGTGTCTCATTCTCGCCATCAATAAAGGTAGTGTGATGATGATCATTCAATAACTGGGTTACTCAAAAGTTTGTTCACGGTGAGTACCACAAATGTTAACCAACCAGAATAAAGAGACAAGAAAAAGTTAATAAAGCAATGTAAATAATCTATAGTAACTCTATTTCAAAACTTATTAATTTATGGAGCTGAAACATAGATACAGAGATAAAGTTTTTAAAGAAGCACGCTTGGAATTGCCAGAAGAGATAAAATGCAGAACAATAAGTAAGAGAAATTATGAAGTTGAAAAAAAAAATTCAAGATGAAATATTAGAGTAAGCTGTTATGGCCAGGTTAGAAGAGTGAATACTAGAAACATATCAAAGAATTTGTATTAGGAGGGAAGGGACCAAGATATTGGCCAAGAAATAGTTGGGAAGAACAGATTAAGAAGAATATTGAGTAAAGAAGATATGTATTGAAAATGATTGGAAGAGGAGACGTGGAATGAACAAGATGGATGGACACTTTTGTCCAAAAGTGTAAAAAGCCAAGGATGTTCAATCAAGAGACTTCTAGACTAAACCTAAAAAACTAAAGTGGGACCAGAACAGGCCAACAAGTGGCCTAACTCCATGGAAGGGAAATGATGATGAACAAGGACAAGCATGTAACCATTTCCACCATGAAGTTCATATTTGTAACGACCCCAACACTGGTGCTATTTGTTGGTATTTTACAACCTTCTAGAGATGCAATTAAGTTGTTTGGAAAGGAACAAACATTTCCTTCAACTTCTAATCGAATGAGTCATTTCGTAAAGTGATCATCTACAGCTGATCAAATTTTACAGGATAGGGAAAAAAATTGATCCAACTTGTTCTGGTTAAAGCATTGAATCTGAAATTGCTACTGAATAAAGTTAAAAAAGTGGTAAGGAATATTGTAGTTGATCCGTTCTCATGCAGAAATGATGGAAATAGGTGTGTAAACATGGAATAATGAAAAAAGTGAATTTCAGAAAAAAATAGTAGATGATCCCTTTTTGAAATGACTCATTAAATTACATTTCTTACTATTTTGCACCTGTGTTTAGCACATTGAAATATGAGAAAATCTAAATTGTTAATGAATTATTGATATAATGTCAAGATTATGCTCATATCACTAAAGTTTGAGGTCAAAGGAATGCTTACTAGGGAAATATGTATCATAAGCAGCTTGCGAGATAGAAAGTTAATTCTCTACCTTCAGTCTATATCAAACTGAATGCTCGCTTGGGCATTGTAAAATCATTTATGTCCAATAAATTTATTGCAGATGTCATATCCTGGCCATATACCAATCACTAACATACTACCACAGTGGTAAATAACAACTGACTGATTGAAATAATTTGACTGTAAATGACCTGGCTGATAGTGAAGTTAAGCGTTTAAATCAAATAATATTCCATGTAAAATTTTAATTTGCTGTGTAATTGATATATTTTGCATGTTTCAGATCTCATTAATGTAAATTTTGGATACAATTTACTCACGTTATCATTCTGTATAATAACTTAATACCAATATCTCTACAAGTTTCATTAGAAGTTGTAAGGTTCATCCAGGTAAGTGAAGTTAAATATTAGAAAGAAAAATTTTGTTTGAACCGGAAGTCGAACAATCCTTGACTCTGTACATCACTGTAATAACCATTTGAACATTCGATGGAATATATAATTTCTTTCCACTTGGATACAATAATCTTTAAAAAAAATAAAGTGTAGTTAAACCCTATTTTCTAGAGAATATTTAGAGAAGGAGAAAAGAAAAGAAAAGTCACAGGAAACTCCGGTTTTGTTTAGGGTAATGAAGGAGAGAAGGTGCTCGAAAAACATGAATATTCAAAATATGACACTATAAAATATTTATATATATATATATATATATATATATATACATATATATGCTTAACACATTAAAATGCATAGTCCACTGCTGTGGTCTTGAAGTAGTGTGCTGCCTGGTCATGCAGTGAGCCCAAGTTCGATCCTCGGTCAGGACAAGTTTCTTGAGTGAGGTTTTTTGGGGTTTTTCCTCACCTGTAAAATAAATGTCGGGAAACTTTAAGGCCCAAACAGTCATGGACGCCATCTGGCCACCATTATCACCAATATCAGATTAGCCTCATTAGATTAAGTTTAGATTAAGGCCTCTCCGGGTGCAGCATTACCATCATCATCACCTTTCATATCATTGGGTCAGCCTAACCCTGCCATCCAGGCACCCGAACCTCAGAAGTGGGTTATAAATATTCCATGCTAGGAGAGAATACCAGAAATATTGTAATGACAACCTGGTGGTATTGATAAAAAAAACTTTAAATTGCATTTTCTTTATTTAAAGAAGTAATGATGAGTTTGTGAAGTGTTGAATTATTTATAATTGACACACACATTTTTCTGACTGTAGTATATCATTATATTCAAAATCCATGCAGCTCATACAGGGTGGGGCATAAACATCTGATATTTTTCTAAAATAATTTTAACACTGTTGGCTAGGTCGAAGGTACATAAGTAATGTTGAAATATGTACAGTTTTATGAAGTTTTAGATGACATTGTTCACTGACTTTCCAGTGTTTGTTTTAGAAGTTAGTAACACAGTTGACAGTAGTGATTATCATCTAACAATGCAGTGCAATGGAGTATTAGCTGGCTGGAATGAATTCAGGCAGTAAGAACAAACAATTACATCTATCAGCAGGGTTTTCAGAGTTATAATGTCATTGTGGGTTAGAAAATATCCTGAGGAATATTCTGTACAAGATGCAAAACTGCAAGTCTGTGGCATTTTGCAAAACCTACACAATAACTCTAAAAAATTCAGCTTGTTCCTCAGATAAAGAAGCCAGATTTAATTTTTATAATTTTGGTCAATCAGTATCGTAAAATGATTTTTTTTTTTTACTTCATATAAAGGCTTTTTTATTTTAAAGGATATGTTAAGAAGCTGATCACCAAATACACACAGTATACTCCTACAGTAAACCTAATGGTACTGTCAGCCTTTTACCTAAGGAAAACTCACAAGGGAACTGTCAACCATTACATGCCGAAACCTACTTTGAAATTTCTCCCAGAGAAATGTTGTGATATACCAAGACCATGTCTAAAAATTTATCTGGCACTTTTAACTGAAAGGCACAGAAATCAAAGCCAGAATCCAGCAATGGCAACAGAATGTACAAAGCAGGTGGACATCCCTGCTTGAATAGAGTGGAGTGAGGTGCAGCACAGAGCGGATGGCAGGTTGTAAGGTTATCCAATCCATCAAATCAGGAGTTCTCTTAGTTCACTATAGTTTAAATGAGAGATTTGGTGCTGGATTTTAGAGCCTTCCAGTTAAAAACGGCAGATTTTTTTTGGATACAGCCTTGGTATATTACAATGCTTCTCTGGGAGAAATTCCAAGGTAGGTTTCGGCATGTAATGGTTGACAGTTCTCTTGTTGGTTATAACATTTTATTTGTGTTAAAAAAAGTATTGACCCTATTTTTGTAATGAATTAAAAAACCTTTTTCTAGTGTGATATAAATGTTTGATTACAGGCTATTTTATATTAATATGGATATAGATATGTATCACGAAGAGAGCGACACACCTGCCATGGCTCGCACATCAAACTTAAATGAAGAACTTGGACAGGTAAATCTGGAACTTTATCTACCTGACATGTGTCTTGTTCACATTGCAGACTTCTTCCTCTTCCTATCTCTTCAGATTAACATTTAAATTTAATAAGAAGAATTAACTAACTCACTGGCACTATCGAATCCAGAGCTTTCTTATCCCTATCCCGAAAATGTTTTCCAATTATTCCCTTATAATTTCATCATCATCATCATCATCATCCATCATGAATTAGGCCTTTGTAGACCTGTTTTGGCCCCTTCTAGCAGTCTTTTAAGAGGTCATCCTGGTTGACGATGTCCTTTGGGTTTATATTGCATCATCATTTTTGGAATTCTTGAATTATCTATTCATTTTACATGGTCTAGCCAGTTTAATTTATATCTGTTAAGTTTATCTTCTACTGGTTCTATTTCTAATTGTTCTAAAATTTCTTTATTCATTTATTGATCTAAAAGAGTGTATCCTGCTGTCCTGATAAATTTCATTTCCATTGCTGTTATTCTGCTCCTGTCTCTTTTTCTTAATGTCCAGATCTCACTTCCGCATAAAAGTGCTAAAATATTATATATTTTTATTCATGTGGAATTTTCTTACTATTTAACTTTTAATGTATTATTTATTATTCCTAAGATTTGTGTAAATTTGGTGATTTTCTTGTTCACATCTTTTTCAGTTTAATAAGATATTTCAAAACCTAAATAATTGAAATGTTGTACTTGTTCTAGGTATTGGTTATTGTGTATTATCTTACTTCTGATTGTATTTTCTCCTAAGAAAAGCATTACTTTTGACTTTTGTACTGAAATTTCCATTACAAAATATATCCTCAAAACATGGTGGTTAATGTTATCCACTTGCTTCATTCTTGGCCCATCTACTAGGTGCTTTCCCTTTGGTTTTCCTACATTCCCATTTGTGCCATGTGTCCTCATTACAATAACAAGACTTAACTGTTCTTATTACATCTGGTTTCCCATAAGATCATGTAGCTTTCTTTATGTAGTTTTCTCCATTCACCTAGGTACCTGGATTAAAATGCAAATCCATCCTCAATACATGAGAGGATATGTGGTAATACTGATAGCAGATGGATGCGCTACAAACTGGAGGGTTGAGGGTTTGAGTCCCAGTGTATCGGGATTTTTAAGGCGACTCAAACCTTCTGGCGATAACCATGACTTAGCCTCTAAACAGAAACAAGCACCCAGCACTTGTTCTGGGATAAAGGCAACTGTCACACAGGGCTGACATCAAGTGCTGATTGTCTAGAAAAAGTGGAGCTTTAATCTCCTACCATCCCAAGGATCCTCTGTGGCCTATAGTGGGATCACTTTTACTCATCCTACATTCCTCTCTGTGCACAAAATATGTACACATCATCTTTGCATTGTGATCTACCAAAGTGTATATAAATTGAAAATATACTTCATAAATTTTGACCTTACATGAACTTGAAGCACAAAAAAGTACAGTGGATGGCATTTGCAAACACACACACACACACGTGCGCGCACACATATACATATATGAATTTCTTCATCTAATCATTCTACTTCTATATAATACTGTATGAAATTCATCTATTTACAATAGCATATTTTTAATTTTAAAAAAGTTGTAATACCTTGGAACTATAGAACGCAAAAACATGGGACTTTTACTGTTATGAAGATTAAAATGAGCTTTTTCTGTAGAACCCATATTCTCCATATTCAAAATTACATAGCTTTCCAAGTAGAGGGAAACAAATACACTATGGTCTCAACTAGACATCGTTGAGAAGCCAAGAAATTGGTTAATGTTTCTCCAACGGTGTAGCCTTATTTACCATGAAATAATCCACTCATTTTAGTTAATAGCTCATATGTTATGGTGGGGTAATTTATTTCAGTATTTTTTCTATGAAATAGTTATGTTTAAGACCATTGTACATTATCATCCAAATGGATAAACTCTTCTACAGCATAAGATTTAAAATAATTTTTATACACTTCATCCTATATCCTTCCTATAACACTGAGCAACAAAAAATAAGCTTTTTTTGTTTCAAAAGAAAAATATGTGATTCTGATAATATTTTTTCTCCTGAATTCAAATATGATATTGGTTTTTCTCCATCATGCAAGGTTTCCGAGAGACAGGAATTTATAATTTTAAACACTAATATTTTCTACATTTGTAACTACACAATATTCAAACATTTGGACTCACCTAGGACGTAACAAACTACTATTTTCTGCTATATTTTGCCTGTGGAGCATATTAGGATTTCATTTGCCTTGATATCTCTTTTCCATAGCTGAAACCTCCTGGTGAAAGTGTTCCCCATTTTATTTTACAATTTTCTGGACAAAAAAAAACATTATTAAAAAATAATTATTTAAATCCATTAATTGAAATTGAAATAAAAAAAAACTGTGGGCGATGTAGAAATTCCGAATACATTATATTATTTTTGGTCTGGACATCTTACCTCAATATTAATGTTGATTTGTTCTTGGACATGTTTCAAAACAATTCTGTTCTATCGTCAGCTTTCCCAGACTGGTTTTATTTATGTTGCATTATGTTGCACCACCTGGATGTTGATGGTCAGCTCCATCCTGTGGTTGGCCAAAGAACCTCCAAACAAGGTCACCCTCCATCGGAATATCAAAATTCATAAACTCTGTTTCTGTTCTTCTGAATATAAATTTTTTCCCAAATAGTCAGCTCTTTTGTATTTTCTAACTGTTTTAATAATTTAGTGTCTGAATTTATATTATGTTTTTCAGACCAAACATGAGCAGCAACTGCAGATTTTTCAATTTCTCCATTTTTAATATTTCTTATGTGTTCTTTGGTTCTAATTTTTAAGTTTCTTTTTGTTTTCCCTATATATATCTTTTCACAACCTATGCATTCAATTTGATATATTCCTGACTTTTTATTTTTATCAGTTTTTTTTCATTTTTGTTGGTTTTTATTAGTTTATTTAAACTGTAGTTATTTTTTGGTGCTAATTTAATATTAAACTTCTCAAATATATTTTGAAATTTATTATGTACCCAGGGGTGATATGTGAATTTCCTATATTTTTTCATAGGTGGTTCTTCTTTTTTTCAAGATTACTTCTGTTTATCATTCTTTGTTTTTTATACTTTTCTATCCTTTTATGTATCATTTTCTCATCAAACCCATTTTCTCTTGCTACTTTGATTATGTGTTTTTTCTCATGTTTGAAATCTTCTTCGTTTAAGGGTAAGTTTACCAATCTATGAGTTAAACTATTAAATACTGCTAATTTATGTCCAATTGGATTGAACCCTGTTGATTTTATAAAATTTTCCGTATGAGTTTCTTTCCTATGAATCCTGAATTCAATTTTTCTTTTTTCTTCGTTTCTGACCAATTTAAGATCCAAAAAAGGTATTTGTTTATTGTCTTCTATTTCTTTGGTGAATTTAATGTTTGTACTCTGTAAATTTAATAGTTTTAGGGAATCTTCTACATGTTTTTCTTTAACAATACAAATTATATCATCAACATATCTACTCCAAAATTTAAACATTGTGGGATGTGCTTTAGTGATTTTACATTCAAAATCGCTCATAAATAAATTTGCCAGGAAAGGTGATAATTGTTTTTCTTTAACAATACAAATTATATCATCAACATATCTACTCCAAAATTTAAACATTGTGGGATGTGCTTTAGTGATTTTACATTCAAAATCGCTCATAAATAAATTTGCCAGGAAAGGTGATAACCCATTATCACCTTTCCTGGCAAATTTATTTATGAGCGATTTTGAATGTAAAATCACTAAAGCACATCCCACAATGTTTAAATTTTGGAGTAGATATGTTGATGATATAATTTGTATTGTTAAAGAAAAACATGTAGAAGATTAATATTTAATTTTAGGAAGTTATATTTTGAGGTTATTTTAATTATATTATTTTTGGTCTGGACATCTTACCTCAATATTAATGTCAGCTTAAAGCTGACGTTAAAACAGAATTGTTTTGAAACATGTCCAAGAACAAATCAACATTAATATTGAGGTAAGATGTCCAGACCAAAAATAATATAATGTAGAAGATTCCCTAAAACTATTAAATTTACAGAGTACAAACATTAAATTCACCAAAGAAATAGAAGACAATAAACAAATACCTTTTTTGGATCTTAAATTGGTCAGAAACGAAGAAAAAAGAAAAATTGAATTCAGGATTCATAGGAAAGAAACTCATACGGAAAATTTTATAAAATCAACAGGGTTCAATCCAATTGGACATAAATTAGCAGCATTTAATAGTTTAACTCATAGATTGGTAAACTTACCCTTAAACGAAGAAGATTTCAAACATGAGAAAAAACACATAATCAAAGTAGCAAGAGAAAATGGGTTTGATGAAAAATGGTACATAAAAGGATAGAAAAGTATAAAAAAACAAAGAATGATAAACAGAAGTAATCTTGAAAAAGAAGAACCACCTATGAAAAATATAGGAGATTCACATATCACCCCTGGGTACATAATAAATTTCAAAATATATTTGAGAAGTTTAATATTAAATTAGCACCAAAAAATAACTACAGTTTAAATAAACTAATAAAAACCAACAAAAATGAAAAAAACTGATAAAAATAAAAAGTCAGGAATATATCAAATTGAATGCATAGGTTGTGAAAAGATATATATAGGGAAAACAAAAAGAAACCTAAAAATTAGAACCAAAGAACACATAAGAAATATTAAAAATGGAGAAATTGAAAAATCTGCAGTTGCTGCTCATGTTTGGTCTGAAAAACACAATATAAATTCAGACACTAAATTATTAAAACAGTTAGAAAATACAAAAGAGCTGACTATTTGGGAAAAAATTTATATTCAGAAGACAGAAACAGAGTTATGAATTTTGATATTCCAATGGAGGGTGACCTTGTTTGGAGGTTCTTTGGCCAACCACAGGATGGAGCTGACATCGACATCCAGGTGGTGCAACATAAATAAAACCAGTCTGGGAAAGCTGACGATAAAACAGAATTGTTTTGAAACATGTCCAAGAACAAATCAACATTAATATTGAGGTAAGATGTCCAGACCAAAAATAATATAATTAAAATAACCTCAAAATATAACTTCCTAAAATTAAATATTCCGAATACATATTTGAAAACACGATAAAAAACTGCATTAAGTACAACTATTGATACTCATGAGGCAAAAATCATGTTGACCAGTGTAATAGTTCAACTTCTACAGCATATTATTCCAAACAGAATCTCTAGCCATATTTCACTCTGTAAAAAAAAAGCTCCTTAAATGAAGCATTCAGTTGTAAATTAAGTAGTGGGATCATAATGGACCAAAGTGTTATGCTGAAGAAGAAGAAGAAAGTAGAGAGCTTTGTTTTCTTCAAATTAACTCATTCCTATTTTAAAATACAATAGGGAGTAACATTAAGAGGTTTGTTTAATAATTAAAACATTTTGTCCCTTCATTCTTACCTCTTAGAGTTGTTTTTGTCGAACATGTTTCAGAGCTTCTTAGCCCCATCTGCAATCGCTGACGATGGGGCTAAAAAGCTCTGAAACATGTTTGACAAAAACAACTCTGAGAGGTAAGAATGAACAGATAAAATGTTTTAATGAACTCATTCCTAATTATGCACCCACATACAGGATGTGGACTTCTGCATTGCCATTTTATTTATGATTCATTTTGTAAAGTGGATATATTTTGTCAGATTATTTTTAAAAAATTTGTTAAGCAGATGGAGAATATCTGAGAGAAATCTCTTCTTCTTTCTTCTTCTTCCTTCCAAGTATTAGGTCAAGGCCTGTTATGATCCTATAGAAAATTTTCCCTCCAGCGTTTCATAGGACAGCCCAGTGATCTTCGTCTTCTTGGTATATAATTATAAACAGCTTTGGGGATCCGATTTGAACTCATTCTTTCTAGATGGTGTTTCCAATTTAGTTGGTACTGTTTAATATATTCCAAAATTGGCATAGTCTTCAATTCTTTTAAGATATTGGTGTTCTTTTTCCGATCCCATCTGGTATAACCCGCTGTTCTGCGCATGAATCTCATTTCACAAGCCGTTATTCCGCTTTCATGTTGTCTTTTTAGTGTCCATGCTTCACTACCATAGGTCAACACTGGTCAAGCCAAAGTGTTATATAAACGTAATCTGGTGTTTTATGGACACTAAAAAGACAACATGAAAGCAGAATAAAGGCTTGTGAAATGAGATTCATACGCAGAACAGCGGGTTACACCAGATGGGATCAGAAAAGGAACACTGATATCTTAAAAGAATTGAAGACTACGCCAATTTTGGAATATATTAAACAGTATCAACTAATGTTAATATTATTCGTTTTTAAACACCTTAATGATTGACAAATTATATTTGAAAAGAAAAATATACGCCTAGACTGGGGTTTGAACCCAGGACCTTTGACTTGGGTTCAAACCCCAGTCTAGGCGTATATTTTTCTTTTCAAATATAATTTGTCAATCATTAAGGTGTTTAAAAACGAATAATATTAACATTAGTTGATACTGTTTAATATATTCCAAAATTGGCGTAGTCTTCAATTCTTTTAAGATATCAGTGTTCCTTTTCTGATCCCATCTGGTGTAACCCGCTGTTCTGCGTATGAATCTCATTTCACAAGCCTTTATTCTGCTTTCATGTTGTCTTTTTAGTGTCCATAAAACACCAGATTACGTTTATATAACACTTTGGCTTGACCAGTGTTGACCTATGGTAGTGAAGCATGGACACTAAAAAGACAACATGAAAGCGGAATAACGGCTTGTGAAATGAGATTCATGCGCAGAACAGCGGGTTATACCAGATGGGATCGGAAAAAGAACACCAATATCTTAAAAGAATTGAAGACTATGCCAATTTTGGAATATATTAAACAGTACCAACTAAATTGGAAACACCATCTAGAAAGAATGAGTTCAAATCGGATCCCCAAAGCTGTTTATAATTATATACCAAGAAGACGAAGATCACTGGGCTGTCCTATGAAACGCTGGAGGGAAAATTTTCTATAGGATCATAACAGGCCTTGACCTAATACTTGGAAGGAAGAAGAAGAAAGAAGAAGGGATTTCTCTCAGATATTCTCCATCTGCTTAACAAATTTTTGAAAAATAATCTGACAAAATATATCCACTTTACAAAATGAATCATAAATAAAATGGCAATGCAGAAGTCCACATCCTGTATGTGGGTGCATAATTAGGAATGAGTTCATTAAAACATTTTATCTGTTCATTCTTACCTCTCAGAGTTGTTTTTGTCAAACATGTTTCAGAGCTTCTTAGCCCCATCGTCAGCGATTGCAGATGGGGCTAAGAAGCTCTGAAACATGTTCGACAAAAACAACTCTAAGAGGTAAGAATGAAGAGACAAAATGTTTTAATTATTAAACAAACCTCTTAATTATATTATTTTTGGTCTGGACATCTTACCTCAATATTAATATTGAGGTAAGATGTCCAGACCAAAAATAATATAATTAAAATAACCTCAAAATATAACTTCCTAATATTAAATATTAAACCTCTTAATGTTACTCCCTATTGTATTTTAAAATAGGAATGAGTTAATTTGAAGAAAACAAAGCTCTCTACTTTCTTCTTCAGCATAACACTTTGGTCCATTATGATCCCACTACTTAATTTACAACTGAATGCTGTCCTCATCTAGGGGATATGTGGATGGCGACCACAAGGTGCCCAAGCTGAGCAAAACATTTCTTCCACTTACTTGTGTTTTGCACTCTTTTAACTTTACTATCTAACCTCTCTTGGTTAACTCTTGTTTTTTCGACCCCGACGCTATTAGGGCATCCGAGGGCTAGGGAGTCTTTCCTTTCTTCCATTTCTTCTTTCCTTTATTTTCTTTTCTTCTTCAGAAAAGCCTGACCAGAGGCTATAAGATGGGAGCCCCTTCACGGTCTTGCCTTTCTTTGGCCAGCACCAATCAAAGGGACTATTATTATGCTTTTAAGTCTTATACTGAGAGAAATTTTCATTAAATAATGGCAATTCTTTTTTCAAAAATTATTTATTTTGTCATCAACTCATCATTATAGGAGAGAACTTATTAATATTTAATTTTAGGAAGTTATATTTTGAGGTTATTTTAATTATATTATTTTTGGTCTGGACATCTTACCTCAATATTGAGGTAAGATGTCCAGACCAAAAATAATATAATTAGAGAACTTATTGTTTATATATTTTGTTTATAGATCTAGCACTGTTTACTAATTAATTTTATTTGACACTTACAGTTATTTAGAGTTACTTTAAAAAATTATATTTCATTATTTTATATATAAATGATTTAACATCTTTAGTTTTATCCTATAAAAAGTAAAGTCGTTCCATTGAGGTGGTAGAAGATTAAACCTCCCACCTTTCTAGGCAATCTACATAAAATAGCTTGGCTGCCTTTACCCCCAGTACATACATTTGTGGTACTCATTTCAAATAGAGGCTGAGTCAACCCCAGGGCAAGGTGTTACCAGAATGTTTAGGCAAGTTTAAAAATCTTTACTCCACCAGGACTCAAAACCAGCTTATAGTTATATTCAATAGCTTATATATGACTATATTGTTTTCTATACTTTTTTTAAGTTTACTGATTTAATTTTAATGGTAGGAGCAACTCCAGATTAGGGGGTAGCTATAATGTCATCATCATCATCATCCATGCAAGAGTTAGGTCATATGGCCTGTTATGGTCTCAAAGAGGAATTTTCCATCCAGCACTTTTTTGGGCGTCCCAATGATCTTTTGCCTTGGGACAGTAACGAATGATGGCTTTTGGAATTCTATGAGATGACATTTGTTGAAGCTGGGCTTCCAGTTGTTCTGGTAGTTTTCCATAATTTCCTTATTTCTTTTATGATCGCACTTTGTATAGCCTGCTGTAAGGCGCATAAATCACATCTCATTTGCTGTTATTCGGCTTTCATCTCTTCTTCGTATTGTCCATGCTTCACTACCATATCTTAATACTGGTCTTGTGAGAACGTTATAAAGCCGTAATCATGTGCTCTTTTGTACTGAAGATGGTTTCATTGTATTGTTAATTATCCCCATTGTTTTTGTGAAATTTGTGATTTTTTTATATATCAGCTTCATCTTGAAATGTTAGATTAAACCCAAATAATTAAATTAATTTACTCATTCTAAAATGTCATAATCCAAAGCAATTTTGCTAGATACAGAATATTTCCCACAAAAGGTCATCACTTTAATTTTCTTTGTATTGATTTTCATATTGTACCAGCTTGCAATTATATTAAAATTGTGTATAGAATACTATAATATGTGTGCCGCAATAATATCACAATAATATTTATGTATTCACATTTTCACACATTAATCTTGAACCTAAAAGCTAATAAAAATAACTTGCTCTTATCCTATATTTGTCGTTTTTATCTATCATCGATTTTTAATAGATCTATTTCAGTTAGATTTTTGCCCATGTATTCTGGAGTTTAGGCTGAATGATGATTATGATGAAATGGTTTCTAGTAATGGTATTCCAACCAATATTCTCCATGACAACTGAGGAAAATGCCAGTTAGGTTATTTTATTATTATTATTATTATTATTATTATTATTAATAATGAATGGAGAACACATTTTAATCGACTCACCTCATACATTTTCAAACTTCTTTGATACTGACGGTTTCAGACAATATCATGTCCTTCATCAGTCATGGCGTCCATTGATGAAATTCCGTGATTGTTGATTTCTTTAGTGACATCACCTCTTGTGCTGCCATCTTTCGTTGGGATTATAAACTTTGTAATTAAATTTTTATTCACCGGAATATCGAAATTCATAGATCGATATTTATTCTTCTGAATGAATATCATTTCCCAAATTGTCAATTCCAACGGTTTATCCAACTGTTTTAAAAGTTTTGCTTCTTTTTCAATTTTATGATGTTCTAGTAAACTATGTGCAGCAATTGCTGATTTTCATTTCAATTTCACAATTTTTAATATTTCTAAAATGTTCTTTAGTGCGTGTTTCTAAATTCCTTTTTGTTTTTCCTATGTATACTTTGCTACAATCATTACAATTAATTTGATAAATTCCAGATTTCTTACTGTCTGGGATGTTGATTTTTTTATTAGTATTTAGAAGTTTTTCCAGACTAAATTTATTAATTGGTGCCAAAGTAATGTTGTATTTGTCAAATATTTTTTTGAAATTTCCCATGTACTATTGGATGGTAAGTAATTTTCTTGAAATTCTTCTTTTCGTTCCTAACCATTTGTAGGGTAGAGCATTCTTTAAGTTGTTTTATCTTTCTGAATTTCTTTAATTTGTTAGATATTATATCCTTATTAAAACCATTTAATCTGGCTATATTTAGGATGTTTTCATATTCTTTCTTAAAATTTTCTCCTTTTAATGGGACCTTTATTAATCTATATAAGAGGCTATTAAATATTGCATGTTTATGTGCCAGTGGATTGAAACGCGTTGATTTAATATAATTATCAGTATGTGTACCCTTCCTATATGTATCAAATTCAATTTTTTGAGTTTTTTCATTCCTAATTATGTATAAATCCAAAAACGGAATTTTGTTTTCAATTTCTGAATTTATGGTAAATTTAATTGATACATCTTGTAGATTAAGTAATTTCAACGCATCATCAACATGTTTAAAATTTATTATCGAAAAAGTATCATCAACATATCTGTACCAACTCTTGAAAATCCATGGGTAAGCCTTGGTGATATGGCACTCGAAGTAACTCATATATAAATTAGCCAAAAGGCGAAAGAAGATTTCCCATAGATAAACCTGAAACTTGTTTGTAAAATTTACCCTACCAAAAACTATAAAAACTTTTGACAAAACTTTAAAAGAAATTAAGCATACAATTTCTGATACAGAAAAATGTAAAGTGAAAGTCCCAAATTCTTCTAATCCTTGAATGTATGGTTCCTCCCCAAAATTCTAGAAAATTGGGAATAAAATGGTAACCGCTCCCTTAATAATATAGATTCCCGTCTTATTATTTATCAAAATGGTTAGTACAGAAATTTAAAAGTTTTCCAAGAATTTGACAATAAAAGTATTGACAATCCCTTTACAACTAATTGATGAATTGAATACATTAGAGAGTGGTTCATAATGATAGATTTGTTGTCTTTCGATGTGGTTTCAATTGTTTCCAAATGTTCCAATAGGCAAAATGTTTATATTTTTTGGAAAAAATGGTTGAGTTCTTTGGATTTAAAATAAAGAAGTAATAGAAGAATACATTAAGCTTACAAAATGTTGTAGTGAAAATTCCTATTTTACTTTTAACGGTAAATTTTACAAACAAGTTTCGGGGTTTATCTATGGTGAAATCCTCTTTTTTTCGCCTTTTTTGGCCTTAATTTATATATTGAGTTTACTTCGAGTGCCATATCACTAATGCTTACCCATGGCTTTTCAAGAGTTGGTACAGATATGTTGATGATACTTTTCCGATAATAAATTTTAAACATGTTTGAGGATGCGTTGAAATTACTTAATCTACACGATGTATCAATTAAATTTACCATAGAATCAGAAATTGAAAACAAAATTCCGTTTTTGGATTTATACATAATTAGGAATGAAAAAACTCAAAAAATTGAATTTGATATATATAGGAAGGGTACACATACTGATAATTATATTAAATCAACGCGTTTCAATCCACTGGCACATAAACATGCAATATTTAATAGCCTCTTATATAGATTAATAAAGGTCCCATTAAAAGGAGAAAATTTTAAGAAAGAATATGAAAACATCCTAAATATAGCCAGATTAAATGGTTTTAATAAGGATATAATATCTAACAAATTAAAGAAATTCAGAAAGATAAAACAACTTAAAGAATGCTCTATCCTACAAATGGTTAGGAACGAAAAGAAGAATTTCAAGAAAATTACTTACCATCCAATAGTACATGGGAAATTTCAAAAAATATTTGACAAATACAACATTACTTTGGCACCAATAAATAAATTTAGTCTGGAAAAACTTCTGAATACCAATAAAAAAATCAACATCCCAGACAGTAAGAAATCTGGAATTTATCAAATTAATTGTAATGATTGTAACAAAGTATACATAGGAAAAACAAAAAGGAATTTAGAAACACGCATTAAAGAACATTTTGGAAATATTAAAAATTGTGAAATTGAAAAATCAGCAATTGCTACACATAGTTTACTAGAACATCATAAAATTGAAAAAGAAGCGAAACTTTTAAAACAGTTGGATAAACTGTTGGAATTGACAATTTGGGAAATGATATTCATTCAGAAGAATAAATATCGATCTATGAATTTCGACATTCCGGTGGATAAAAATTTAATTACAAAGTTTATAATCCCAACGAAAGATGGCAGCACAAGAAGTGATGTCACTAAAGAAATCAACAATCACGGAATTTCATCAATGGACGCCATGACTGATGAAGGACATGATATTGTCTGAAACCGTCAGTATCAAAGAAGTTTGAAAATGTATGAGGTGAGTCGATTAAAATATGTTCTCCATTCATTATTAATGATATAACCTCATAATGTTTACTTCCCGATATTAATTTAAATATAGGTTATTTTACTTTGGAATTTGAACTCAGTACTTCTTGAATATGAATTTCAGTCTATAATTGAGTTGGATAAAATGTTTTTATATCTCACCTCATAAAGTTCTGTGTTAAGGTCTTTGGCTTCATCTTCAAACTCCATATGGAGCAAAAACACAGAATTTTATGAGGTATGATATAAAAACATTTTATTCATTCATCATTAAATAATGTCATAGTGTCATTTGTAAATGGGAAGGATGTTTCCTCTTGAAAATTGCAGTTCTCATGTTTAAGAAAACATAAACTATTAGGTAAGACATAAAAATGACTAATTCATTCATGACATTTTATTGAACTCAATTATAGATTACAAATTACCTTGTAGTTAATATTTAATTTTAGGAAGTGATATTTTGAGGTTATTTTAATTAAATTATTTTCAGTCTGATCATCTTACCTCAATATTAAAGTTGATTTGTTCTTGGACATCTTTCAAAACAATTATGTTTTATCGTCAGCTAGTCCAGAGTCTGGACAAGCTGACAATAAAACAGAATTGTTTTGAAACATGTCCAAGAACAAATCAACATTAATAATGAGGTAAGATGATCAGACTGAAAATAATTTAATAACCATGTAGTGTTATTTCAGTTTTGATGAAATGAATTTCAGTGCTTGTAAATTGAGGATATACATGATATTAATCAGAGTTGTTGTTCGACTCACCTCATATTACTTAACTTCTGTGCAGACCCTGGGTTTTGTCACTGCTTTTGTGACATTCTCGATGCAACACCACGATCACAACTGCCATCCAGCAGTTTCCTCTCCTGTAGATTGATTTCTGCACTCTCTGATGGCTGACCGATGATCTTCCAATTTAATCCCCCCTCATTTTTGCCGGGTATTTCAAAATTCATAGTTTTCTTTTTATTCTTGCATATGTAAATGTTCTCCCAAATTGTGAGTTCCTTTGGTTTTTCTAACTGTTTAAGTAATTTTGCCTTGCTTTCAATTCTGCGTTTTTCTGACTAAACTATTGTTGATTTTTCTGTTTCTCCATTTTTAACATTTCTAAGGTGTTCTTTCAATCTTGTATTTAAATTCCTTTTTGTTTTCCCTATCTATATCTTTTCACAATCTTTACAATCAATTTGATAAATTCCTGATTTGTTGCAGTCTTCAATCTTTTGAGTTTTGTTGGCTTTGATTAAATTATTCAAACTGTAATAATTTTTCGGTGCTAATTTAATGTTAAAAATTTTTTGAAACTTGTTAAATACTAAAGGGTGGTATGTGAATTTCTTGAATTTTTTATTAATTTCTTTATCTGTCTGAAGAGTACTTTCATTTATAATTTTTTGTTTCTTGAATTAATTTATTTTCTTGAGAATCATCTTTTCTTGAAATCCATTATCTTTGGCACTTTTATAACACGTTTTTTCTCTTTCTTGAAATTTTCTTTGCTCATAGGAACGTTCACAAGAAATCGTTCATAGAAATCGAACTGTCAGGAAGATTGGTTTCATTTGACGTCACATCATTGTTCACAAACATCACAACTGAAAAAACTATAAAAATTTTAGAAAAATGGTTGAAAGAAAACAAGATAGTTGATGATAGCGTTAAAGAGTACATGAAATTAACCAGATTATGCTTAAATCAAATGTTCTTCACCTTTAGAGGAAAATACTACAGACAAAAATCAGGACTTGTAATGGGAAATCCATTATCACCATTCTTAGCGAATATGTTTATGGGTAACTTTGTATGCCAGGTAACCAAAGCATACCCTATGATTTTTAAATTTTAGAGTAGATATGTGGATGATATCATAGCAATAGTAAAACAAAAACAATTATAAGATGCCGTTAAACTTTTAAATATTCATAATAAAACAATTAAATATACCATTGAAGTAGAAAATAACCAAGAAATACCATTTTTAGACCTAAAATTGATCAGGAATGGGGAAAAAAAGAAAATAGAATTTGGAATCTACAGAAAAGAAACTCACATTGATAATTATATTAAAGCAACGGGATTTAACCATATTTCACACAAACAAGCAGTATTTAATAGTTTAACACACAAACTTGTGAATATTCTTATGAGCAAAGAAAATTTCAAGAAAGAGAAAAAACACATTATAGAAATTGCCAAAGATAATGGATTTCAAGAAAAGGTGATTCACAAGAAAATAAATAAATTCAAGAAACAAAAAATGATAAATGAAGGTACTCTTCAGATAGATAAAGAAATTAGTAAAAAAATTCAAGAAATTCACATACCACCCTTTAGTATTTAACAAGTTTCAAAAAATTTTCAACATTAAATTAGCATAAAAAATTATTACAGTTTGAATAATTTAATCAAAACCAACAAAAATCAAAAGATTGAAGACTGTAACAAATCAGGAATTTATCAAATTGATTGTAAAGATTGTGAAAAGATATAGATAGGGAAAACAAAAAGGAATTTAAATACAAGATTGAAAGAACACCTTAGAAATGTTAAAAATGGAGAAACAGAAAAATCAGCAATAGCTGCACATGTTTGGTCAGAAAAACACAGAATTGAAAACAAGGCAAAATTACTTAAATACGAGTAGTTAGAAAAATCAAAGGAACTCACAATTTGGAAGAAAATTTACATATGCAAATATAAAAAGAAAACTATGAATAATGAAATACCCGGTGAAAATGAGAGGGGATTAATTTGGAAGTTCATCAGTCAGCCATATGAGAGTGCAGAAATCAATCTACAGGAGAGAAAAAAAACCACTGGACGGCAGTTGTGAATGTAATTTCACATCGAGAATGTCACAAAAGCAGTGACGAAACCCAGGGTCTGCACTGAAGTTAAGAAATATGAGGTGAGTAAAACAATTCAGAATAATTAAAATAAACCTCATAGTGATGTTTTATTATTGATTTAACATTTCTCATTGAAAGATAAATTAAATTTGAAGAGAAAAAAAAAAATTCTCTTCAAATTTAAACCTCATAGTGTTATTTCCTACTGCATAACTTAACAAACTTTATAAATTATATGTTGTTGTTTTACAGGTTAAGTACATATTTTCTGATAAAACTGGGACGTTAACTAGAAATGTGATGGATTTTAAGAAATGTACAGTAGCAGGGATTATTTATACATTAGAAGCAACACCACATGAGACACAGCTAGTAAAGGTAATTAATATATTTATTTGGAATGAAATTAAATTAAATTTAACTTTTGAAATGTAATGAAATTTTTGAACGGTTTAATTAAAACAAATATCAAATTTTAGAGGCTAATAAAACATGTAGGTCATATTTTCATAACAAATGTCATACTCTATCTACACTTTTTCTTTGAAAATGTCAGTTTTGATTTTTTTATGTATTTTTATTTTTTAAACCATCTCTTGTACAAATTAAAAGAAATAGTTCGAATTTAAAAAAATGCTTAGCTGAGAAGAATAAGATATTTTTTAATTTCTCAAAATTGTTTCAAATAACAGTTTTATGAAGTAAAGAGATGAAAGATAAATCCACTTTGGTAAAAATGAGCCCTTTAATATTAAAATGGGCCATGTCCACTTTTGATGCAGTAACACATGAACATCTCCACAGATAGCTCAAGAGAATACTCATATTTGTGTTTATAGTTGTATTTTCTAGTGTTACCAAGTGTCTATTAAAACAAATAATATATTCATTCTTTGTTTTACTATTTATAATATATTATACTTCTTCTTAACTTCACGGACTAGGCAAATAACCTGTTCTGTCCATATTTTCACTGGCCATCCTACATTCTTTGATCCTCTTGACTTGTAGTTACATGCTGATTTTGGTAATCCTGTTACATTCATTCTTTTTACATATTAAACCATTTATCATTATATTCTTTAATTTTTTCATTCAGTGGATATACATTTAATTCTATTCTTATATCTTCATTCTTTATCTGATCCAATCTTGTGCATCCTTTTGCTCTTCTAAGGAAGTTCATTTTTACTCTTTGTATTCTACTTTGTAATTTTTTGGTCATTACCCAAGTTTTGCTCCCATAAAAGTAATGCAGGAACTGCATTTTTTAAAACTTCAATCTAGTATCTCTCCTTTTTTGTTCTTTAATAGTAGATATTAGAAATATGTTGAGCAACCCCAGATTTATCAATTTCTAATTACAATCACATTATTGATTAAATTAATCTCAGGCTGGTTAGATTGGTCAATTTTAAATTCCTTGATGTCCCTGAAAGTTTAGAAATGACAGTGATCTTATTCCAGTCAGCGCTCTCTTTTCCTCAAAAGAGAAAAGGATTTGATTTACGATGTCATATGTAATTTAAAATTAATCATGTCATGTGATGTAGTCAGTATTTTATCTGATTTTACTTTACACATTTCAGTTTAAGAATCAAATGAATCGTGAATTATTCTTACCTCATACATCTATGTTTCCCGATACTGCAGTTCTGTGTTAAAAAACATAGATATATGAGGTAAGAAGAATTTACGATTCATTTGATTCTTATTAAGAAAACCTCATATTGTAAAAATTCCCAAAGTTATAATATTAACATTTCAGTTTGATTGTCTTTAGTCAATATTAAATCTTGATAAGTATAGCATTGCTATTGAAATGCATCGACTATTTTAACTTTTTAATTCGGTGATTTGGGATTTAATTGATTTTGTGTAATGTCTTTATCTATTTTCTTTTGAAAGTATCATGTTGACCAGTGTGATTGTAAAAGTATAACACAGAAGAAGAATTTTATTTTGAAAGCAATTATGTTGACTTCACAGAACTTGCAGTCAGGACATTCCACAGCTCCATACATCAGAGAATTCTTAATATTGATGTCCGTGTGTCATACCGTGATACCAGAGAAGGGCTATGACAATCAGATTCACTATCATGCAGCATCTCCTGGTAAGTGCATTTTGCAGGAGAGAATGTGTATGTGTACTGGATACAGTTTTCTATCAAGTAATGGTAAGCATGACTGACTAGCACCCCAAAGGTCCTGGATTCATTTCCCAGGTATAATACAGAATTTTGTCTGTGTGTAGGTTATCATGAGAACAATTGAGAAGCTGCTACTTGATATTAAAGGTAATGTGATCCAACCACAGGCTGTAGGAGGCCCTTGGGGTAGTAGGAGGTTAAGGTTCCCTAAGGCCTTACTTCATAAAATATGTAATGTTTGTGGTTCATATTTATATTCTTTTGTGAAATTTGTTCTATTGGCATTGGTTGTCTAGGGGTTAAGTTCCTCGCTTCTGGACCAGAGGGTTACAGGTTTAAATCCAGCAGGATTGATGGATTTATTAGGATGGAAAAATATAAGGGACAAGTTTTCTGGGAGGGACATAAGCCATGGGTCCAAAGTCTGAATACTTTTTGGTCTCGTAAAAGAACCTCAAGCCTAAATTGGATCCTCTGAGCAACATTTAAATTGTCTTTCCCATCCAAGTAAGCCTTAATTGCCTATTAGATGTTTCTTTGAGGTGATGTGCTTTTCACATGTCACTTGCTGACATCTATAGAGAAATAACTCTAACTAAATTAGTTTTTCAAAGTTAAAATTGGGAAACACATTATGAGGTTCTTAATTAATAAATTAATGAGTCATTTTAACATCTTACCTCATATTTCATGTTTTTCAAACACGGTAACTGTAGTTTTCAAATGATCTTGTCATTCATTTTCAACCGCCATTATGACTCCTGATAGAGATCACCCTTGGGGTAAAAGGGTATAGACTAGATTAGAAATTTATTCTATCATTGACAGACCAACATGTTCCTGCAATGTAAACTCCATGGTGTGACAGGCCTAGAAGGCCCTTGGCCTGCCAACCAGCTGCTGGCCTCACATCCACATGTGTTCATCCAGCCAGTTTAGGGGTGACATATGGTCAGCATATCGGGTCTGCCAGCTGTTATAACTGGTTTTCTCAACCTGGAGCCACTACTTATAGTAGCTACCTAAAATGCCTCACAATGCTGGTTGGCCAACCACAAGATGGAGCTGACATCGACATCCAGGGTGTGCAACATAATGCAACATAAATCAAACCAGTCAGGACAAGCTGACGATAAAACAGAATTGTTTTGAAACATGTCCAAGAACAAATCAACATTAATGTTGAGGTAAGATGATCAGACTGAAAATAATATAATGATATATATAATATGTATATGTAATGAATTTTTGTCTGAAGAAAGCACAGAAAATACCTGAAATGTTGGTAATATAGCTATGAATTGTAGATAGAACAGGATTGCCAACTTATGCTAAAACTTAAAAAAATAATCCACATCTGACCTAACACCCTGACAATAATGCATAGCTATAAATAATCCAGCTAAGATAAACATACTTGAGGAGATAGAAATTTTGAAGGCAGTTATCGACGACCATCTGATAAATGAAAACACACCCAGTACGTGTAACCCCCTCTACCAGATCTTCAGTGGAACACCAGTATTGAATCCTGCTGATAATGGGACTAGTCCCGAAAGTGATACAGATATATAATCTTTAAGTTGAGACGGACCTTTTAGGTAAATATTTCATAATTTTATATTTTAATCTGACCTAAACTTGAAAAATTAATGAAAATAAGTCACCCTAATCTTATATTTGTCCTATTTGTCTAGCATACACTATTGTTAAGTGTTATTATATATTGTAAAATGTTTGAGAAAAATTGCATGAAATCAGTAGATGGTGCAAATGTGAATAAACATGTCAGTAGCTTGAAATATAGTCAGAGTTTATTAAGAAGTATCAATATTCCATATTGCTCTTTCCGAGGGCAGGTTTTTCACTGCAATCATAGCATTTTTTATGCTATGCTTTGCAGCTTTACTAAGGAATTATAGGTGTGGTAGCTTCCCGTTGCTTTCCATACCGGTGAAGGATGTTGATGATAATGATATGGATGATAATGATGGCCAGATGATTTTCGGGGACTGTTGGACCCTAAGCTTCCTGACATTTGTCTTACTGGTGAGGAAAATCCCCGAAAAAACTCAGGAGCCTGTTCCGACTGGGAATTGAATCTGGGCCCGTTGTGTGACAAGGCAGCACGCTACCTCAAGGCCACAGCGGTATGTAAGTAAAATTTTATCACCTCACCTCATATTCTTCGTCTTCTTAAACTAGTTTTGGTACCTTCTTTGGTTCTATCATCAATATTTTCATGATCATTGTTATGTTGCCTCTAGCTTCTTCTGTTGGTAGACTGAAGAACCTCAAAATCAAATAATTTTCTCTGGGAATTTCAAAGTTCAATAATTTCTCCTTTCCATTTTTTGAATGTAAATTTTTTCCCAAACCGTGAACTCTTTGGATTTTTCTATTTGTTTTATTGATTTAACTAGAAAAACATCAAATTGAATGATAGGCTAAATTAATAAAACAAATAGAAAAATCCAAAGAGCTCACGGTTTGGGAAAAAATTTACATTCAAGAAATGGAAAGGAGAAATTAATGAACTTAGAAATTCCCGGAGAATGATTTGATTTGGAAGTTCTTCAGTCTGCCAACAGAAGGAGCAGGACGTAGCTCTTAAGGATGACATATCAACGGTCATGAAAGTACTGAGGACGGAACCGAATAAGGTACCAAAACTAGTCTAGAAGAACAATATGAGGTGAGGTGATAAAATTTATAAATGAATAATACCTCAAGTGTTAATTCTTAAAAAGTAAAGTATCAATATAGTTGTGGTCCATTTCAAGATTGATAGATTGTCAGATACACTAGAATAACTCATTTAGTAACTGAGAAATTTGTTGGCTAATACTATTATTTTATGGATAGATGAACAGGCGCTGGTGAAAGGTGCATGCAAGTTTGGGTACGTGTTTGATACGAGAACTCCTAATCATGTGGAGATTGATGCTCTTGGTGTTAGAGAACGCTATGAGATACTGAATGTTCTGGAATTCACCAGCACTCGCAAGCGGATGTCTGTGATAGTACGTAATGCTGCTGGAAAAATAAAACTCTACTGTAAAGGAGCTGACACTGTCATATATGAGAGGTAACTATATGTTTGTTTTTTGTTACTGGAAAAATTATCCATTTAACTAACACCATCATGATGTAAAAATTAGTGGTTTGCTGTCAATGGACTAGTGGGACTATATTTAGGTAAAATTTAATCACTCACCTCATATTATTCTTCTTATTTTATTATAAACTAGTTTTGGAACTTTGTTTCCATTCCATCTTCAGTATCTTCATGACCGTTGTTCTGTCATCTTGAAGAGCTGTCTTTCACTCCTTCCATTGGCAGATTTAAAAACCTCGAAACCATGTCAATTTCCCCGGGAATTTCAAAGTTCATCAATTTCTCCTTTTTGCTCCTTTGAATGTAGATCTTTTCCCAAACAGTGAGTTCTTTTGGTTTTTCTATTTGTTTTAATAATTTAGTCTTCTTCTCGATAAGATGTTTTTCAAACCATGCATAGGCAGCCACTACAGATTTTTCTACTTCCCCTTTCTTGACGTTCCTGAGGTGTTCTTTCACTCTAGTTTTCAGATTTCTCCTAGTTTTTCCTATGTAGAATTTCCCAAAACAAATAGAAAAAACCAAAAGAACTCACTGTTTGGGAAAATATCTACATTCAAAGGAGAAATTGATGAACTTTGAAATTCCCAGTGAGATTAACCTGGTTTCAAGGTTTTCAGTTGCCAATGGAAGGAGCGAAAGACAGCTCTTCAAAACGACAGAACAACAATCATGAAGATACTGAACATGGAACAGAAACAAAGTTCCAAAACTAGTTTATATTAAAATAAGAAGAATAATATGAGGTGAGTGATTAAATTTTACCTAAATGAACATACCTCATAGTGTGAATTCCTAAAATAAGTAGTAGGACTATAATTCGTTTGGCTTAACTTTGCAAGAAATTTGTAGAAAGAGACAGCTGTGCTCACTCGCACCAGTGTTGACAGTTTTTCTTCATCAGATGTTAATAGGGGTAAGGGGGAAGACGAAAACTAACAACAGGGTGGGTTCTTTCTTTTGTACCAGGGCGAAAGTGGTCAAGCATCTACCCTTATATCTCCATCTCTCTCTTTGCCAAGTTAAGCCAGATATACAATAAGCTAGTTCCCTAAGTATCAGCAGCTTATAAAATTGATTAAATTTCATGTAAATATTAATTAAAATTTCATGTTTATACTTTAAGAAGTTTTGAACTTTTATAGGAAAAAATCACTGCTAGGTTTAATTTAAGATTTAAATTAAAAAGTTTTTACCTCACCTTGTATCCAGTCTGATAATTATACAAGTTTCAAAGCTTACACAGTTTCATCTTCAGTAATTTCTTGTAACCTAATATTATGTCAATCAGGAAACAGTTCTCCTGATCTTCATAACATCAGTAGACAAGAAATTACTGAAGATGAAGCTGTGTAAGCTTTGAAACTGGTATAATTGGAAGACTAGATATGAGGTGAGGTATAAAACATTTAAATTTAAATTTTAAGAAATTTATTAATAAATTGCAATAGAATATAATATTTTATATTTTATTATACTAACACTTTTGGCATGGGGGTATAATACCAGAAATCTATTTATTTACTTAAACACTATTTTCATTCAACAAATGTTCATAAAACTGTATACTAAATGTATTTAACCATGGAATTTAATGATCTTTAACTGATTTTACTTGTAAATGTGAAAAAAAGTGGGACTATTTTTTGTCATGGCCCCTCTAATACCTGTGGAGTGATACAACATGGATCTTCTTTTATTTAACTTTTATAGGAATTAATCACTATGAGGTTTAATTTCACCATGGATCTTCTTCTTTGTCATGACCACTTTAATGCCTCTGGTTTAACAGAGCTCTCTCGATAACAGTGCATCTCTGTTGTAAATAAAAAATGATCTACATATTTTAGCTAATTTGGGCATTGCATTAAATACCATACTATTTCATACTTTTGCATGTTAGAGTACTTAAATCATGTTAAGTTAGTTTTTACATTGTTTTAATGTGTAAAAATACTGTTTAATAAAATTGTAAATAAATGGCAAAGAAGTGCCAGAAGAGTAGAAAGTCACTATTATAACATTGATACATAAGAAGGGAGACAAGAGAAAGTGTGAAAATTATAGAGGCATATCAGTAACAAGTATCTTAAGTAGAATTTATGGATGTATACTAAGTAAAATGATTGAGTTAGAATACTAGGATAAAGAAATGGGAGAACAGTCTGATTTTAGAAGTGGTAGATCATGCACGTACTTACTTATATTTGAAGAGAACAATTTTTTTTTACAACATATATAAGAGAAAATTTGCATCTAGATCGCAACTCGCCTCGGTAGCTCAGTTGGTAGAGCATTTGTCCCGGCAAGCCAAAGGTTCGAGTCACGGTCTAGGCAAAAATTTTTGTCTTCAAATATGATTTATCTTTCAGTGAGAAATGTTAAATCAATAATAAAAACATTATATTTGAAGAGAAAAATTTTCGCCTAGACCGAGACTCGAACCCGGGACCCTTGGCTTTCTACCAACTGAGCTACCGAGACGAGTTGCGATATAGATGCAAATTTTTCTCTTATATACTAATAATAAAATCGTCAATAAAAACATACCTACTTACTTACTCACTGGCACTATCGAACCTGTTGGTTCATGGCCGCACAGACATAAACTCTCCATACATCCCTATCCTGAGCTAATGCTTTTCAATCATTCTCGGTATAATCTACTTCCCTCAAATCATAGTTATGGTAATGGTATTCTCCCACCTCATTCTTGGTCTACCAACGGGATGTTTTCCCTCTGGTTTTCCTACAAGAAGCTTCCATGCATGTCTTTCATTCCCCATACGTGCCACATGTCCTGCCCATCACAGTCTACAAAACTTAACTGTTCTTATTATATTTGGCTTCCTATAAAGACCATGTAGTTCATTGTTATGCAAGTCTTCTCCATTCACCTGTCTTCTCCATTCACCTGTCTGTTCATCTCTCTTTGGTCCAAAAATTTTCCTAAGTACTTTATTCTCAAATACTCGTAATCTCCTTTCCTCCCTTAAAGTAAGAGTCCATGTTTCGCACCCATATAATATAACTGGTAGAATAATAGTTTTATATATTTTCAGTTTAACGTTTTTTGAAAGGAGTTGGGACATCAAAAGTCTCTGCAATGCATAATAGCACGCATTTCCAGAATTGAGCCTATGTTTAATTTCTTTGTGCATCTCATTCCTATTTGTGATTATTGTTCCTAGGTATTTGAATTCAGCCACTTCCTCAAAATTTCCCTCATTTGTCATTAGCTGTCCATTTCCATTATATAATGTATTTCTACGTGTGACCATATATTTAGTTTTATTGATATTTACTTCCAGTCCTAATTTCTTAGTGTTACTCAATAGTGTGTGCGTGTTGTCCTTTAGTATCTCCTCGCTATCGGCCAATAGTACTACATCATCAGCATAAACTAACAGCTTATTAATACCATTGAGTTGTAAGCCTTCCTCATTCTCTAAAGATGTAATGGCATGCTCTAGTACAAAATTAAATAGTAGAGGAGATAGTGCATCTCCTTGCTTCAACCCATTCTGGATTTCAAAAGTGTCCGAAAACTGTTTGCCTACACGCACCCTACTCTTTGTGCCATTTAGACACATTCGTATAAGTCTAACTAACTTTTTAGGAATTCCGAACTCCAGCAGGATACTATATAACTTCTCCCTCTTAATTGAATCATATGCTTTTTTGAAATCTACGTATAGTTGATGTACAGTACCATTATATTCCCATTTCTTTTCTAAAATCTGTCTTATAATAAAAATCTGATCTGTTGTAGACCTGTTTCTTCTAAATGCACATTGATGATCTCCTAGAATGTCGTCAATATAGGGAGTAAGTCTGCTTACTAATATATTTGTTAGAATTTTGTACGAAGTTGAAAGTAATGAGATGCCCCTGTAGTTGTTGCAATCAGTTTTATCTCCTTTCTTATAAATTGGTACGATAATTGATTCCTTCCATTCATCTGGAAGAGCTTCTTTTTCCCAAATCATACTAAGCAACCGGCATATCTTTTCCCTCAATTTTTCTCCCCCTGATTTTATCAGTTCTGCTGGGATCTCGACTGAACCTGATGCTTTATACATCTTCACTTTTTCTATTGCCATTTCAACCTCTAATGCATTTGGTTCTGAGACTAGCATTTCTGCTATCTGTAAATTATCCTCCTCAATGTCCTATTCTGTATGTACATTTAGTAACTGATTAAAGTAACTTTTGCATCTATTTAATATACTCCTGGAGTCTGTAAGACCATGCACAGATAATGTATTTTGCATAATGCAAATGATAGAGAAAAAATATTTGCTTTTTGTCGATTAAGCTAAGGCATGTGATAATATTGCTCAAAAAATGTTATGGGAAACTTTAGACAATTCTAACTTTACCAAAAGATTAATAGAAGCTATAAAATCATTATACAAAGGTTCAATTTCAAAAATAAAAATTGGAAGTCATATAGCAGAGGGAGTTACTATTACAAAAGGATTAAGGTAGGATTGAAGTTTATCTCCAACTCCATTTAAAATTTATCTGGAAAGAGTACTAAGAGAGTGGAGGAAAAAATTTCAAAAATGGGCATACCAATCCAAAATACACATGTATATTCACTTAATTTTGCAGACAACAAGATATTAATAGCACAAGACCACGATGACATAGAATAAATATATGGCAAAAAAAAATCTAAAAGAAGAATATGAAAAATGGGGACTTAAATAAATATAGAGAAAATTAAATATCTGTGTATAGGAGAAAAAAATAGAAATTATAAATTTCAACAATGGAGAAGAGCTAAAACCTAGTATTGAATGTGCTTATTTAGGAAAACAAAATTAGACCATTCAGGTGATAACACAGTGGAAATTAAAAATTGAATCGCACAAACAAAACAAACAATAAATGCTTTAAACTCTGGTGGAGCAAGAATATTACAAAAAATAGAAAATTACAAATATATCAAACCATTATATATTCAGTGAGAAATGTTAAATCAATAATAAAAACATCATATCAAACCATATTTAAAACATTTTTTTTTCCTACCTACATAACTTAATATCAAACCATAATTCAGAGCATTTTAATATATGGTGCTGAAGTTTGGCAAATTCCTACCAGGGAAATTAAAAGAATTTTAAGTACAGAAATTTATGTTTTAAAAAGATCAGCTGGAAAAACTAGAATGGATAGAATACAAAATAAAGAAATAAGGGAAATTATGGGTGTACAAGAGAAGCCGGACATCATAGACATTATAGAAAAGAAAATATTACAGTGGTATGGCCATGTCAAACAAATGCCAGAGCAAAGATTGCCTAAAATTGTTATGGAATGGATCCCAATGGAAAGGAGGAAGACTGAAGAAAACTTGGATAGAAGGGGTTCAAGCGGCTATGAATATCAGAGAAATGGAGGAAGATCAATGGATGGACAGAAAGGAATGGCATTTGGTTTCCAGAAGATGGCGGCAGCTGCCATGATACCAGATGATGATGAAAAATATTTTATATTAAATCTACAAACATTGGTTGCATTTAAATTGCTCTGTGGTTATTCTATAAAAAATATAAATGGCTGACTGTTGTAATGTAAGAAACAGTTCCTCTTTTTCTACAAATTTACAAATTTAAAAATAAATTCACAATAATTATTTTCTAGGTGTAAATATTACTTTTTTTTTTTTTTCAAATGCCTCCTGGTGTTCTCTCCTGGCTTGGTGTACTTGTAACCCACTTCCGAGTTTGGGGCACCTGGAAGGCGGGGTTACATTGCCCCGATGATATGATGGGTGATGATGATGATGATAATAGTGCGCAGGAGAGTCCCTAATCCTAAGCTTAATCTAAGATGAATATGAATGATGAAGATTGCAATGGCCATATGATTTCAGGGACCGTTTGGGTTTTAAAGTTTTCCTGACATTTGTGTTACAGGTGAGGAAAAACCCCAATAAAAACCTCACCCGGAAAAACTGTCCCGACCAGGGATCGAACCCGGGCCCGCTGCATGACAAGGCAGCATGCTACCTCGAGACCACAGCGGTGGACAATATTATTAATATAAAATTCTACAAACATTCCATGTATTAAAATTGTCTTCAATTGCATAAATAAATTTTGGATATTATACACTTCCACCTTATGCTCCTTGCCTTTGGTCCCGAGGGTCGCAGGTTCAAACTCGACCAAGGCCGGTGGATTTTTTTGTAGGATGGAAAAATCCAAGGAGCAAGACCTCTGGGAGGGACTTTAAGCCATGAGTCCCGTGTCTGAAAATTTTCAGGCTCGGAAAAGATTCTTAAGTCTGAATAAAGAGGCCTCTAAGCAAAATTTACCAATCTCAAACATCCTAGTTATATCTTAGTTGCCTGCTAGATGTCTCAATGAGTTGGTGTGTTGACCACATGCCACTCATGACATCTTCTGGTCCCACTCTGGCTGAAAGTCCATGAAAAAATTTCTTCCCTCATGGAAACCCAAACCACTGCAAATCCCATAGCTCTGCGCCAAGGCATCTTGCCTTAACCACTGGGCTATTTTGAGGGACTAGTGCCATTGTAGTTCCATTACTAGTCAGTTTATGAGGTGAGGTGTAAGAATATCTGATTCAGTTCAGTAATATTGATAATTTGCCAGATACTGTTACTTCCCATAGTAATTTTGTTAAATAAAAAAGTTCTGTTATTTCTGATCTGACTGAGAATTATCACCACTCACCAATGTATTGTGTTCAGTACTGTCCTTTTCTGCTGTCTTGATGTGCTTTTTCCATCCTAACCTTATCTCGTTACTGTGATTCTACTTTCATTAAATCTTTGTAAGGTCCATGCCTTGATTAAAAGGTTCACATTTTTATTTTTAACAAGTACTTAGTGGTTTAAGACACTGTGCCTAGGTGCAGAGCTAAATTACTTGCACTGATTTGAGTACCTTGGGGGAAGAAATTTTCTCATGGAATTTTGGCCAATATGGCACCAGTGTCCACATAGCATTGTGGGGAATTTTGGTAGCTACAGTAAGTGGCAGCTGCAGGTTGAGAAAACTAGCTATAATTACTGAGGGATCTGACATGATGATGTCTCTCCTATACTGGCTGGATGAATGTCCACTTTTGAAATTTACACACGACCAGGAGTCATGGAGTTTTAATAAATTACAATAGGAAGTAACATTAAGAGGTTCTTCTTAATAAATAAGGTGAATCTGGTGCATCTTACCTCATAAATATTTGTGTTCCATTTGACATATCGAGACATGTCAAATGAAACACAAATGTTTATGAGGTAAGAAGCACCAGATTCACCTCATTTATTAGCCATCGAGTATATTTGACATTTTGGATAATGGTTATTCCACTGTATATAATTTGTATGTTAATAGAACAAGTTTAAAATAATGTAGAGGAAGGAGATGAGTAATGTGTTATTGTGTGTTTGCTCAGATTGTCACCAGATGGACAACAGTTTAGTGATGAGACATTAAGACAATTGGAGATCTTTGCAACTGAAGGCCTAAGAACACTTTGTTTGTGCTGTAGCAGATGTTTCTAATGAATCATATGAGGTAAGGTGATAAAAATTCATTAAACCATTGAACTCCTTGTCTTCATTAGAGGTATTGTTGTTTGGGTGTCACATCATCTGAGAGTTATGAACTTCCTTTAGCTAACAAACATCAGTGAATGCTGTCACTCAGATAAGGAGATTCGAGACATACATATTCAGGGTGTTGCAAAAAAACACTGACAACGGAGGTGAGGTGGTATATTGAGATATTTTAAAATCATTAGGAAGTAATATAATGAGGTATAATTTAATAATTGAGTTTGTATTTTTTTTAACATTCTTACCTCATATGGTTGTTTTGTTGGATGATCGTTTCAAAGCTTATTGCTGCATCTTCAGCTTGTAACAAAGATCCAAGGCCGACAACTTGAAGAAAAGAAAAAACCAGTTTGTTACAAGCTAAAGATGGAGCAATAAGCTTTGAAACGATCGTCCAACAAAACAACCATATGAGGTAAGAATGTTAAAAAAAATACAAACTCAATTATTATATTGAGATATGTTGATCATTTTTTAATAAGGTACCAATGTCCAGAAATGATGCATTTTCACTCTATGAGTAGCTAACTTCTCAAGAGTTCCATTAGTTGGATTTCAATACTCAATACTTGAAATACTGTCACAGTCACATCAAGTTTTTAAAATATCCACATCCCATCTCATTGCAGAGTATACATTGGTGGTGTAGTGATTGGCACATGTTCAAATACGCCTGGCCACATTTGAATTATTATTGGATTCGGGCTATAAGATCCATGCAAGACTCTACTGTAGTCTAATAAACAGACTGTTTCATTTAACTTTTATAGGAATTATCACTATGAGATTTAATTTATGATAAAATCAAATGTTTCCTACCTCTCCTCATATAAATCTTCTAAGTAGATCGCAATTTCAAGACCATAACGGTCTCATCTTCAGTACAATCTTGGCGACTGATGTTATGTCGATCGGAAGAAACACTTCTTCCCTCTGTTGGTGGACTGATGAACCTGTGGATCAGGTCAGGATTTGCGGGAATTTCGAAGTTCATAAGTTTTCCTTTGTTTTTCTGAATGTGGATTTTTTCCCAAACAAAAGGAAAACGTATGAACTTTGAAATTCCTGCAAATCCTGACCTGATCCAGAGGTTCATTGGTCCATCAACAGAGGGAAGAAGAAGTGTTTCTTCTGATCGACATAACATCAGTTGCCAAGACTGTACTGAAGAATGAGACCGTTATGGTCTCGAAATCGCAATCTACTTAGAAGATTTATGTGAGGAGAGGTAGGAAACATTGATTTAATCATAGATTGTTTCATGTCGCCCCACAAAAGGTAGTTGAGAAGGTTAAGATCAGGTGATCTTGGAGGTATGGGACTGTCCCCATCAACCTGGATATGTGGTATCCAAATGTCACTTCACATTGGCATTGAAGTGAACTGGAGTTCCATCATGTTTTCAAAATATCCACGTCCCATCTCATTGCAGAGTGTTCATTGGCAGTGTAGTGATTGGCATATGTTCATATACGCCTGGCCTCATTTGAATGATTTGTGTAGCAGCATGGATTCAGGCTATAACATCCATACTTGACTCTACTGGTGGCTAATAAACAGGCTTGTTTCATGTCACCCCACAAAAAGTAGTTGACAGGGTTAAGATCAGGTGATCTCGGAGACCATGGGACTGTCCCCTCTTCCAATCCATCAACCTGGATATGTGGTATCCAAATGTCACCTCACATTGGCATTGAGGTGAACTGAAGTTCCATCATGTTTTCAAAATATCCACGTCCCATCTCATTGCAGAGTGTTCATTGGCAGTGTAGTGATTGGCATATATTCATATACGCCTTGCCTCATTTGAATGATTTGTGTAGCAGCGTGGATTCAGGCTATAACATCCATACTTGACTCTACTAGTGTCTAATAAACAGGCTTGTTTCATGTCATCCCACAAAAAGTAGTTGACAGGGTTAAGATCAGGTGATCTCGGAGGCCATGGGACTGTCCCCTCTTCCAATCCATCAACCTGGATATGTGGTATCCAAATGTCACCTCACATTAGCATCGAAGTGAGCTGGAGCTCCGTCATGTTGCAGCCACATTCTTTTGTGAAGCCACGTATCATAGGCTCCGTACCTGTGAGGTGTTGTCAAGTAACGGGTTTTCAAATCCTTCGAACTACATAATTAACTAGTCATAGTGTGAAAATGCTTAATTTTCGGACATTGGTACCTTATTAAAAAATGATCATATCTCAATATAGTACCCCACCTCCGTTGTTGGTGTATTTTTGCAACACCATATACATAACAAAGAATTTCATCAATGCTGATCACAGATTAGCCACTAATGGCTTGATGTAATTTTCAATAAATCAAGGAATACGATTACATGTATAAATGAATATAATGAGACAGTTACCAACAACTCTTTTCCTGTTATGGACGGACATTCTACGTCAAGCATAAATGTCTGCAGCAAGTTATGAATGGAGAATCTCTATGACACCTTTACTTTTATATTATAATTTTTAAATTGATTATTTTTAACGATACTATTTTTGTAAATGTATCTATACTATTAAAATATAATAAACTTACCTCTGCAGGTTATATGAGTGTTGTTTATCTCGAAATAGGCATTAAAACATCTCCACAAGCAATGTTTTCACACTTCTTTCTGACACAGTTTTCTTGCTCAATGCACATCAGCGGCTTATATATTTCTTTTGATCTGTTGCCATAATTTAAATTTTATTATATTCTATGTTTTTGTTAGTATTAGCTAGTATTAGATCACATCATCTTTGTATTTTGTTTAGTCTGTATTTTAATATCTTAAAATTGTAATATGTATGTAATTTTTTGTATAATTTTACTATTCGCTGGTTGAGTGGAAGAGAAGGCCTTATGGCCTTAACTCTGCCAGCTAAAATAAAGCATTATTATTATTATTATTATTATTATTATTATTATTATTATTATTATTATTATTATTATTATTATTATTATTATTATTATTATTATTATATTTTAATTAAAATGTCTTTCTCTTAGTTGAGTGGTGAAGATTGGACAATTTTTAGTCCCTCAACGAGGCAGGCATGTAATGTTGCTCGACTAGATTAACATGAAATAGCAATACGGAAATCTAAGATTGTCATGTATTGTTGTATATGCAGGGCTTTCCAGATAAGTAGACTCTTATAGGCCTATGTGGCAATATCCATAATTTGGATGAATAATAATATTATTTCTGGTTAATTATTAAATTAATATTGAGAAGCTAAAGCTATTACTATGATAGAAATGCTTGAATGTGGGACCAAGAGAGTAAGGATTTATGCTTGGATGGGAAGGAAGCCTGAATTAGCTCAGTGGTCAGAGCGTTAGCACGAAAAGTTAAAGGTTCGGGGTTCGATTCCTAGTTCATGCAAAAATGTTTCTCTTTACCATTGATTACATTATTTCTTGTACTATTTTATTTTTTTTCACTGTCTATTAATTCCACCCCATCCATATTGTGTTTGTAAATGTGTACAATATCTAGTTTCAATAATGTGTTCTTTTTGGTAATGCAATCTGATTTCTCTGTATTTATCACATTCACTCTCAAATGCCAAATAGATAAGATTGACACCTGCCTACTGTTAGAGAAGGTAATTGCTTCTATTTGTCTTTTTTACATTGCATTTTAGGAAGGCCAAACCTGCTTTTGAGGACAGTATCAATTGCATTTGTACCTGTGTTATGAAGAATAACATATGGTATTATGAATTAAGAATATTAACAGGGAATGATTGTTAAACATTAGTTCATGATAGGGATGTATGGGGAACTTATGTCCATGTGGCCATGAACCTCTATGTTCGATAGTACAAGTGAATTAGTTACTTAGATCCCAGATTAGCTCAAAAGAATGATGGCAGAAACATCAGTTAAAAACTCTCACTGTGGTAACAACTGGTTAATGAGAACTCTAATGGATGTAATGTTTGAAGTTACTTAGAATTAAATATGGTGCCACCAATTCAAGATGTAAGTGACAAGGCAAATATTTTTCATTGGACAATTTGTATTATATTTTGGAAAAATAATGCACAAAACGTAGCACTTTCTAAAATGGAAGGATTCTGGCTTGTACAGTTATATTTTTAAATATGTTGCAGGACTGGAAAGAAACATATTACAAAGCTAGTACATCACTGCAGTATAGAGAAAGAAAATTAGAAGATGCAGCAAACTTAATAGAAAACAATTTAATTCTCTTAGGAGCAACTGCCATTGAAGATAAACTCCAAGATCAGGTAAGTACTGGTTTCTGGCTAGAGATAACACTCACACATTTGACCAGGGTTCAATTTTTGGAGAGTTTCATTTCCTGACTTAGATTTTTAAGGATTTCAATCAAGTGTAAGACAAATGCTAGGAAATTCACTGAAAAATCACTAATCCCATAATTATCACCTGTAATTTATGTTGAGTTGTTTTTGATTCACCTCATACTTCTTAACTCCCTCTCAGAATAATATAACTTAATCACCTGTAATATTCATAAGGAATTAACTTTAAACAATAGAGCCATCTAATTTATAACTGTAGAATCTTACCATTGCAATTTTATCAAAACTACAAGAGCATAATTTCCTGCTTAAATTAAAAAAAAGTTTCAATTCATCTTCATATTGCACAACGTACAAAAGCATAGGTAAAATTAATATAAGATAAGTAAAAATGTTTCATACCTCTCCTCATAATGAATCTTCTAAGTAGATCGCGATTTTAGGGTCTTGGCAACCCTATCCTCAGTACACTTATGCCAACTGATGTTATGTTGATCGGAAGAACCACACCTCCTTCCCTCTGTTGGTGGACCGATGAACCTCCAGACCAGGTCAGAATCTGCAGGTCCACCAACAGAGGGAAGAAGTGGTTCTTCCGATCTACATAACATCAGTTGGCATAAGTGTACTGAGGATGGGGTTGCCAAGACCCTGAAATCGTGATCTACTTAGAAGATTAATTTTGAGGAGAGGTATGAAACATTTTAATTTATCTTAAATTAAACCTCATAGTGATTTATTCCTATAAAAGTTCAATAAAATTAATATTCAAAGTTAAAATTGGGAAACACATTATGAGGTTCTTAATTAATAAATTAATGAGTCATTTTTAACATCTTACCTCATATTTCATGTTTTTCAAACACGGTAACTATAGTTTTCAAATGATCTTGTCATTCATTTTCAACCGCCATTATGACTACCGGATCTTCGTTGGAATCTTCCTCTATAACGTTGCCATCTGGTGTTGATTTGACGAACTTCGAGATATCGTTGCCATCTGGTATTGATTTGATGAACTTCGAGATGAGGTCACGTTCATCCGGAATGTCGAAATTCATAGATTTAAATTTGTTCTTCTGTATAAATATTTTCTCCCAAACTGTCAAGTCCAAAGGTTTTTCCAAATGTTTTAGAAGTTTAGCTTCTTTTTCAATTCTATGACCTTCCAACAAACTATGTGCTGCAATAGCTGATTTTTCAATTTCACCATTTTTAATATTTCTAAAGTGTTCCTTTGTGCGAGTGTCCAAATTTCTTTTTGTTTTTCCTATGTATACTTTATTGCAATCTCCACAATCAATTTGATAAATTCCAGATTTTTTACTATCTGGGGTGTTCATTTTCTTATTGGTTATTAATAAGTTACCAAGGCTAAATTTATTTATCGGTGCCAATGTAATATTGAATTTCTTGAAAATTTTTTGAAATTTGTTATGTATTCCAGGATGATAAGTGATTTTCTTAAATTGTTTTCCTTTCTTTGAATCAGATTGCAGGGTAGTGTATTCTTTTAATCTTTTTTGTTGTCTGAATTTCTTCAATTTAGTTATAATTATTTCCTTTCCAAAACCATTTAAATTAGCTATGTCCAAAATGTGATTGTATTCTTTCTTAAAATCCTCTTCATTTAGTGGAACATTCAATAATCTATATATCAAACTGTTGAAAATTGCATGCTTATGCGCAATATGATTGAAACCTGAAGATTTTATGTAATTGTCAACATGAGTATCTTTTCTGTATATATTGAATTCAATTCTTTGTTGTTGTTCATTCCTTCTTATGTAGAGGTCCAAAAATGGGATTTGGTTATTATTTTCTAATTCCATAGTAAATTTCACAGATTCATCCTGGAGGTTGAGTAATTTTAATGCATCTTCAATATATTTAGAATTTATCACAGAGAAAATATCATCCACATATCTATACCAACATTTGAACATCCAGGGATAAGCATTGGTGATATGACATTCTAAATAACCCATAAATAAATTTGCCAAAAATGGTGAAAGTGGGTTTCCCATAGCCAGACCTGAGATTTGTTTATAAAATTTTTCATTGAAGGTGAAAAAAATTGTTGTCGATACAAAGTTTTGTAAGATTCAAATATTCATTAATTATTTCTCTTTGTAGTTTCAAGGAAATAAGCCATTTTTCTAAAATATTTAACATCTTCCCAATTGGGACGCTCGGAAATAAAGAAATGACGTCAAAAGAAACCAATCTATCATTACAATCCAATGTGATATTATTCAGTTCATTAACTAATTCAATTGAATTTTCAATACTTTTGTTGTCGAAACTTGGTAGTTCATTAAATTTCTTAGTAAGCCATTTTGCCAAATTGTAACAAGGTGAGCCAATATTATTTAATAATGGGTCTCATCTTATTTCCCTCTTTATGTATTTTTGGGAGCCCATACAATTTTGGAATCTGTGGGTTTGATACTTTCAACTTGTATTTATCTTGTTCTTTGATGGTATATTTTATGTTTTTTATTGTATTAGTAAATGATTTTATTGCTTTTGGAAGAGGATTGCATGTAATTTCTTCATATTCATTTGAATTTAAGAGAAGGTTCATTCTGTTTATATAATCGTCTTTATTCAAAATTACAATTTTGTTTCTTTTATCGGCTTTCGAAAGCCAAGTTTCGACAACAAAAGTATTGAAAATTCAATTGAATTAGTTAATGAACTGAATAATATCACATTGGATTGTAATGATAGATTGGTTTCTTTTGATGTCATTTCTTTATTTCCGAGCGTCCCAATTGGGAAGATGTTAAATATTTTAGAAAAATGGCTTATTTCCTTGAAACTACAAAGAGAAGTAATTAATGAATATTTGAATCTTACAAAACTTTGTATCGACAACAATTTTTTTTACCTTCAATGAAAAATTTTATAAACAAATCTCAGGTCTGGCTATGGGAAACCCACTTTCACCATTTTTGGCAAATTTATTTATGGGTTATTTAGAATGTCATATCACCAATGCTTATCCCTGGATGTTCAAATGTTGGTATAGATATGTGGATGATATTTCTCTGTGATAAATTCTAAATATATTGAAGATGCATTAAAATTACTCAACCTCCAGGATGAATCTGTGAAATTTACTATGGAATTAGAAAATAATAACCAAATCCCATTTTTGGACCTCTACATAAGAAGGAATGAACAACAACAAAGAATTGAATTCAATATATACAGAAAAGATACTCATATTGACAATTACATAAAGTCTTCAGGTTTCAATCATATTGCGCATAAGCATGCAATTTTCAACAGTTTGATATATAGATTATTGAATGTTCCACTAAATGAAGAGGATTTTAAGAAAGAATACAATCACATTTTGGACATAGCTAATTTAAATGGTTTTGGAAAGGAAATAATTATAACTAAATTGAAGAAATTCAGACAACAAAAAAGATTAAAAGAATACATTACCCTGCAATCTGATTCAAAGAAAGGAAAACAATTTAAGAAAATCACTTATCATCCTGGAATACATAACAAATTTCAAAAAATTTTCAAGAAATTCAATATTACATTGGCACCGATAAATAAATTTAGCTTTGGTAACTTATTAATAACCAATAAGAAAATGAACACCCCAGATAGTAAAAAATCTGGAATTTATCAAATTGATTGTCGAGATTGCAATAAAGTATACATAGGAAAAACAAAAAGAAATTTGGACACTCGCACAAAGGAACACTTTAGAAATATTAAAAATGGTGAAATTGAAAAATGAGCTATTGCAGCACATAGTTTGTTGGAAGGTCATAGAATTGAAAAAGAAGCTAAACTTCTAAAACATTTGGAAAAACCTTTGGATTTGACAGTTTGGGAGAAATAATTTATACAGAAGAACAAATTTTAATCTATGAATTTCGACATTCCGGATGAACGTGACCTCATCTCGAAGTTCATCGAATCAACACCAGATGGCAACGATATCTCGAAGTTCGTCAAATCAACACCAGATGGCAACGTTATAGAGGGAGATTCCAACGAAGATCCGGTAGTCATAATGGCGGTTGAAAATGAATGACAAGATCATTTGAAAACTATAGTTACCGTGTTTGAAAAACATGAAATATGAGGTAAGATGTTAAAAATGACTCATTAATTTATTAAAATTAATATGTTTGACTTTTAGGGAACTGACATTATAAGGTGTCACCTCACCTCATATCATTCTTGTTATTGGACTGATTTCAGAACCTTATTAGGTACCTTCCTCAATACTTTCACAACCATTGTTATGTTGCCTTGAAGAAACTGCCTCCTGCTCCCTCTATTGGTAGACTGATGAATCTGCAATTAAAATCACTGTCCCCAGGAATTTTAAAATTCATTAATCTGCATTAAAAAAACGAGAAGAAGAAATTATTGAATTTTGAAATTACCAGAGAAAATTATTTAGAGATTCATCAGTCTTACCAACAGAGGGAGCAGGATGCAGACAATATAACAATTGTCGTGAAAGTACTGAGAATGAAACCTAATAAAGTCTCGAAAGTCTAATAAGAAGAAGGATATGAGATAAGGTGTTACAATTTTTCTTAAAATAAAATTAATATGATTTACATGATGATGGAATGACCCATATGTTCTACAAACCTGAATTTGTATAACATAGTTTTTGTGAAGACTTCATCATCATCATCATCATTCTTGCAAGGATTAGGCAATCTTACCTTTTCTGCCTTTACAATGTTAGGATCATCTCTTCCTCAGACCCCAACATTTCTTCTACCTTTAGGATGGTACATGTTCATGGGAGCTGGAATTTATGCAACTCAGGTGGTCTCTCCATTTTCTCATTTAGGTTGTATATATTAAGCAAAGTCCACCGCTGTGGTCTCGAGTTAGCGTGTTGCCTTGTCACGCAGCGGGCCCGGGTTCGATTCCCAGTCGGGACAGGCTCCAGGGTGAGATTTTTTCAGGGTTTTTCCTCACCTGAAGACAAATGTCAGGCCCAACGGTCCCCGAAAATCATCTGGCCATCATCATCATCATCCTTCACCGGTGTGGAAAGCAACGGGAAGCTACCACACCTATAATTCCCTAGTAAAGCTGCAAAGCATAGCATGAAAATGTTATGATTGCAGTGAAAGACCTGCCCTCAGGCAGAATTACTATGGTTGGATGGATATTAAGTAAGTATATATCAAAATTAGTACAGTAAAATTGAATGCATTATTATAATGTGATGTAAGAAAACAGTATATAACTAATACTGTTGGCATTAGACAGTTTTGAAAATATAATATTTATGTAGCCTAAAAACTGGTTATGATTGCTTGGCAGCCCATTTAAATAAGATACAGTATCTATATATAGAACTCCTATTATACATTATGTAAAGAGGAGATCTCATAGTATGTACTTCAAAACTTTTCACATAAAAGCAAAAGGCCCTGGGTTCAAACGGGTTGGTAAATGTGTTTAATTGAAATGTATCATAGTGTTCTGAAGTTATGAGTGTATATTTATGTAATATTTGTGATTTACAAACATTGAGGACTTGAATTTTAATTTACTACTGATAAAAAATATGTGATCCGAATAGCCCCACCAAGATCCAAATTGCTGCACCATTTCAGACAAATCAATGTTTTGCAGGGCTCTACAATATCTAATACAGTATCTCTATATAGAACTCCTATTATACATTATGTAAAGAGGAGATCTCATAGTATGCTCTGTACTTCAAAACTTTTCACATAAAAAGCAAAAGGTCCTGGGTTCAAACCCCAGTCTGAGCATATATTTTTCTCTTCAAATATAAGAAAAATATATGCCTAAATCTGGATTTGAACCCAATATATCTGGTTTCTGTACACCAGAGCTTTAATGATTTAAGCTATTAGGCATATCTCGATTTACACATAGATTCTTCTCTTATACTAATACAATGTTACATCATTCTTTTTAAAGACCAAAGTTATGGTAAGGGGACTATACAAATGCATTAATGAATAAATATGTTGATATAATATTTTTCAGGTGCCTGAAACGATAGCAGCGCTAATCAAGGCTGATATCCATGTGTGGGTATTGACAGGGGATAAACAAGAGACTGCCATTAACATTGGTTATTCATGTAGGCTAATAGTCCATGGCATGCCTCTACTTATTATCAATGAAGATAGCTTAGATGTAAGTTTTTTATTATTATAATACATATGGCATTATTCTGCTATTAAAGATTGAAATGAGTAGTGTATTGAAATTTATGTCAATTGTACAAGCTAAAATTTGACCTTAAACTACTGGATATATCATTCTTATTAGGTTTAATACACTGTACTAGGATTAAAAAAACTCAAATTTACATATTTTTTTTAGAATAACACTGCCAAATTCCCAATAACATCGAAATCTTGAAATTTTAAAACAAATTTTCCCTAAAAATAAAACCACTTTCACGGATCTCTATTGATTGGTCATAAGTTGACTGAAAATAAACACAGAAAGATTCTCCAACTTGCAAAACAGATTATAATAATTTTATATGCTATGAAACTTCTAATTCTTACAGAACACACGTGAAGTGATTGCCAGACATAGTACTGACTTTGGTGATCAGCTGCGGAAACAGAATGAAGTGGCACTTGTGATAGATGGCAAGACTTTGAAGTATGCTCTGAGTTGTGATATACGCAGAGATTTTCTAGATTTATGTATCAGTTGCAATGTCGTCATATGCTGCAGAGTGTCTCCCATCCAGAAAGCAGAAGTAAGTACTTGTCTGTCATACTGTTAAAGATAAAAAAGATACAGGACCCATTAACAAGCCATGAGCTATGAAGGTGATGCAACACCAAACTAAGATGTTTGGTCATATAGTCTTTTCAGCCTAACTTTGATCACTAGAAAGTAATGATGCCAATCAAGTCAGGAGTACCAACTTCACACAATTACAAAATTATAGTCACTAATTATTATGGGTTAGGGATTTAGACTCACCTCATATTTTTTTAATTTTCTTGCAAACTAATTTCTTCACATCTGTGTGAAGTTGTCAATGCTTCCTAACTGTTGAATTTGCGGTTGTCGATCCTGTAGGTTGATATCCACTCCCTCTGTTGGCTGACCGATGAACTTCCAAACCAATTTTTTTTTTCCCCAAAAATTTTGAAATTCATAGTTTTCTCCTTATTCTTGTAGATGTAAATTTTCTCCCAAATTGTGAGTTCCTTCAATTTATCTAACTGTTTCAGTAAGTTGGGAGAAAATTTACATCCACAAGAATAAGGAGAAAACTATGAATTTTGAAATTCCTGGGGAAAAACAAATTGATTTGGAAGTTCATCGCTCAGTCAACAGAGGGAGCAAAAATCAACCTACAGGATCAACAACCGCAAATTCAACAGTTAGGATGAATTCTCAATGTCACACAGATGTGAAGAAACCATGGTCTGCAAGAAAATAAAAAAAATAAATATGAGGTGAGTCTAAATCCTAATTCATAATAATTAAAAGAAACCTCATAGTGTTATGTCCTTCAAAAAAATTAAATACAGTCACTGATTAAGTTATGTAGGTAGGAAATAACACTATGAGGTTTATTTTAATTTTGTTGAGTTGTTTCTTGACTCACCTCATACTTCTTAACTCACTCGCATATCCGGAGGTCTTCACTGTATTTGTGACATTCTCAATGCTGTATCATGTTCACAACTGACGTCCAATGGTCTCCTCTCCTGCAAATTGACCACCTCGCCATCTGATGGCTGACTGACGAACTTCCAAATCAATTGTTTATCACCGGGTATTTCAGAATTCATAGTTATGTTTTTATTCTTGCATATGTAAATTTTTTTTCCCAAATTGTGAGTTCCTTTGGTTTTTCTAATTGTTTAAATAATTTTGTTTTGGTTTCTATTCTATATTTTTCTGACCAGGCATGTGCAGCTATTGCAGATTTTTCTGTTTCTCCATTTTTAACATTTCTGAGGAGTTCCTTTTAATCTTGTATTTAAATTCCTTTTTGTTTTTCCTATGTATATCCTTTCACAATCTTTACAATTAATTTGATAAATTCTTGTTTTTTTGCAGCCTTCAATATTTTCATTTTTGTTGGTTTTTATTAAATTACCTAAACTGTAATCATTTTTCGATGCTAATTTAACCCATCAGCGAGGACATTTAAACATGGCGTACCTTTCCCAGATGCAGAAGGACGTGTTGATACGCCTGGACTTGTAAATATCCAACATTACGCGTTGATGCATCTATGATTTTCAAGGCCTATACGGAGTTTGTAAAACATTCTGTAGAACTTATTTTTTTTCTTGCTGTGGCAGAAAAATTTCCCCCTCATGTTATGACATAATTTACGACAGGCATGTGGAGTGAGTTAGCTACTTATTAGTGAAAGGAGAAACTCTTTGTATTTTTTTTTCTCTTCAGCTACGCCCTTCCTTCGAACTAGTGAATGCCCTATTTTGCCGAAAAGAAATATCTAATGGCGGTTGAAAATGAATGACAAGATCATTTGAAAACTATAGTTACCGTGTTTGAAAAACATGAAATATGAGGTAAGATGTTAAAATGACTCATTAATTTATTATCTGTAAAGTGTCCCACTGTGTGGTCTCATAACTAACCTTTCTTTCAAAACCGACGTGGACCTTGTGTTTATAGACAAAAATCACATGTCTCAGACATTTCCAACTTCTAAAACAAATTTACGTGGCGAATTTGATGTGTAGAATTATAAAAAAAATTTAAAAAATATAGTAGAGGGATAATAGTAATAATAATAGTAATAGTAATAATAATAATAATAATAATGGTAATGATACTAAAAATAAAATTAGTAATAATAATAATAATAATAATAATAATAATAATAGCAATAATAATAATAGCAATAATATAATAGCAATAATAGTAATGTATGTACTGCGCACTTCCAACACAGGTGCTCCCCAGCGGGAGTTAATTAACCAAGGTAATCCATTCAACAAGTTTCCGTAATTATGTAAATGAATTTATATCAAATAAAATTTAGATTCTCCAACTTTTATAAATATTGTACATAGTGAATCTGAGTAGATTATACAGGGAATGATTGGAAAGCATTAGGTCAGGATAGGGATGTATGGAGAGCTTATGTCCGCGCGGCCATGACCCTACGGGTTCGATAGTGCCAGTGAGTAAGTAAGTAAGATGTGTGGAATTATGAAAATCTTTAATTTAAAAATATGAATGAAGGATAAATAGATAAAGTTTAGAATTATAAATTATAAGTAAACCTTTAGCAACAATTTAAAAAATGAATGCATTTTAACTTATATCTTGATGAAAGTATTAGGAAATCTCCATCTACAATTAAATATAACTTGTAATTAACCGATGAAAGACGCCATTCTATATCATTCTTTGTTTCGTTACTATATTCTATAGTGCTCTGTTCTAGTACAGGTCTTTCACTGTAATCTTAGAATTTTCATGCTATGATTGCAGCTTCATTAGGGAATTATGGTGTGGTAGCTTCCCACCCAGGGGGATGATTTTGATGGTAACAATGATGATAAAAGCTAGATGATGTCCATGGACCATTTGGGCCTCAAAGCCCACTGCATGACAAGCCAGTATTCCACCTTGAGACCACAGATATAATAATTAATATTTTATTAACCCTTTCATTTTATTTGTTTTATTTATTGACACTTACGCTAATTTGCCAACATGTCAACAAGATACATGTGGTTAGCACATCGCCTCAATGAGAGATCTATTAGGAAATTGAGGTGTAACTTGGAAGAAAGACGAACATAACGTGATATCTATGTAATCTAGATGTAATAAAACATTGCAAGTCTCGTAGGCTGCTATGGGTAGGGCATGTGGCATGAATAGGAAATTATATAGGAACTTCGTGTACGAAAACTAGAAGCAAAGTGCCCAGTAGGGGGGATAACCATAAAGTGCAAGAAAAATATTAACCAGGATTTGAGGGAGATAAATTATACAAGACCCTCACTGCTGGGTTTCCGAGATCGAGTCTCGGTCACTCCATGTTGGTTTCGTGGCGGAAAAAACGGAGCTTGGACAGGTTTTTCTCAGGGTTTTCTCCTGTCGTCTTCCCCTGCCGCATTTTCATTCCATCATTTCTCCATACTCATCTCATCACATTCATTTCGTTCTTCTGCTTCTGTGGTGGTGCGTCAGACGTGGTCGGCCACACCCTTGTCATACACAGACCTCTATATATAGCGGCTTCTTCTCATCTCATCCCTCGACCCGACCCTGACTTGGACACGAGTTGAGGATATTATTATAAATTATACAGGAATAATTGGAAAATATTATTTGGGATAGCAAAGTATGGAGATGTTATGTATGCATGTGTATGTTCGATGGTGCCATACATTTTAAGACAACACAAAACAAGTTGGTTTCCAATGTCCTTCATTTTTTTTAAATTGTCCCTTTTATTGAATATTTTAATAATAAATTCCATTCTCTCTACCATCCAAATCAAGATATTGTAATTGATGAATCATTATGGTTATGGAGGAGCAAACAATTCCCTCCACTTAAAACTGCCAAATTTGATTTTAAAACTTACGAATTGTCTGACTAGAACTGGGTATGTGGTCTCGAGGTAGCGTGCTGCCTTGTCACGCAGCTGACCGAGATTCGATTCCAGTCGGGAGAGGCTTCTTGGGTGAGTTTTATTTCGGGGGTTTTCCTGACCTGTATGACAAATGTCAGGAAGCTTTAGGGCCCCAAAGGTACCCGAAAATCATCCGGCCATCATCATCATCATCATTATCATTCACCGGTGTGGAAGCAACGGGAAGCTGCCACACCTATAATTCCCATACAGCTACAAAGCATAGAATGAAAATGCTATGATTGCAGTGAAAGACCTGCCCTTGGGCAGAACACTATAGAATAGAATAGAATGGTCATTCATTTTTTACATTCTATTAATCACAATTTGATATGTATCTAAAATAAGTTACTTGGAGAGTAGAGTTTAAAAATATTTCAGCACAGGGGTACTGCATGGACTTTTAAATGACCGCACAGAAGGGAGGAAACCGGTCTCGTATATATACGGCAAACCACGCTGAGGGGTTAATGTTGAATTTGTTGAAGATTTTTTGAAACTTTTCAAATACTAAAGGGTGAATTTCTTGAATTTTTTACCAATTTCTTTATCTGTGTGAAGAGTACTTTCATTAATCATTTTTTGTTCCTTGAATTTATTTATTTTCTTGAAAGCCATTATCCTTTGTAATTTTTATGACGTGTTTTTTCTCTTTATTGTAATTTTCTTTGCTCATGGGAACGTTCACAAGTCTGTGTGTTAAACTATTAAATACTGCCTGTTTGTGCGAAAAATTATTATATCCTGTAGCTTTTATATAATTATCAATGTGAGTTTCTTCTCTGTAGATTCCAAATTCTATTTTCTTTTTTTCTTCATTCCTGATCAATTTAAGGTCTAAAAATGGTATTTCATGATTATTTTCTACTTCTATTGTAAATTTTATTTTGTTTTGTTTTGATATTTTGTTAAATATTTGATATTTTGTTAAATATTTGATATTTTGTAGTGAGGAGTTAAAAATATGAGTAATACACTGCTCAAAACAATTAGAGGAACACTTGTAATAAATTGAATAAGTAATTGTTTTTTAAAGCTGTGATGCTGAAAGTTGGACAATATGTAAATTGAATTATTAATTTTATCATTGGATACAAATTTTAAAGATCCATGGCCTAAATACAGAGAAATTACCTCAAATAACAAATATAGAGAAATGTTTTACTTTGGAAGGCACTGGCCACTTCTAATTGGTAAGCTCCCTGATGTTGCTATAGTGACGAATGTTGATTATTGCCTTGTTTATTGAAGTCTCTGACAAAATGAGGCATTTAAATGAGTTTGAAGTGTATCATGCTCTACATCTTTTACGACAAGGTCAATCTCTGCGACAAGTGGCTAGAGAGCTTCGGGTTTCTCCTTCCGTGGTGTCCAGGTTACGCAACAGGCACAGAGAGACAGGTCAGTATTGTAGAAGACGTGGCCAGGGCCGTGAATTTAAAACAAGCCCCCAGGATGACAGATACGTTGTTCTTTCTGCTCTTCGACAGCGTACAAAAACTGCAAAAGACCTGCAGAATGACCTTCATATGGCTTCCGGAATCCAGGTTTTAGACCAAACTATAAGGAACAGATTAAGGAAAGAGAATATTCGTCCAAAAAGGCCCGTTAAAAAACCACGCTTAACAAATGGGCATAAGGCAGCAAGACGTACGTATGCTGAAAACCATGGTGATTGGAACCTGAACCAGTGGGAGTCTGTGCTCTTCTCGGACGAATCCAGGTATCGTCTTACACGTTGTGATAGTGGATTGAGGGTGTGGGGACGGCCAGGAGAAAGATTTTCTGCAGAGGCTGTACAGGAAGTTGATAGATTCGGAGGAGGTTCCATAATGGTGTGGGCCGGAGTTATGTACAACAATTGTACGGACCTTGTACTTGTTCCCCAGCGACTGAATGCTGTCCGGTATATCGAGCACGTTTTGGAAGAGCATGTAGTACCTGCAGCCATTGGAGTAGGCCCTGGATCTCTGTTCATGCAGGATAATGCCAGGGCACATTCTGCGGCTGTCACCAGGGATTTCCTGAGGAGAAATGAAATTGAGGTAATGGAGTGGCCAGCGGTCAGCCCAGACCTCAACCCTATTGAACACTTGTGGGATCTTCTAGACAGGAAGGTCAGGAACCAACATCAAGCTCCACAAACTCTGCAGCAACTTGGAGATGCTCTGAAGGAGGAATGGGAGAATATCCCACAAGAGGAAATCCAGAATCTTATTGGGAGCATGCCACGAAGGTGCCAAAGTGTCATCGAATGTCGTGGAGTCCATACACGATACTAACTCTATATAACGAGTGTTTAACTTGAAAAATAAGCACAAGATTCAATTGCTTACATAACAGAATTGTTTGAAAAGTTAATTGTCAGCATTATTCATTTGTTTTTACTGACATGAGCAATAAATAAATAACCACAAATAATGTACTTTATTAATTTCATTTTTGTACCTTTATCCAATGAAAAAAATATTTACATATTTCATAGTGTTCCTCTAATTGTTTTGAGCAGTGTAGTAGATAGTATAGCGTCGATTATTTTATTCAGTAAAGTAATATTGATACAGTCAGTTCCTTCTGCTTTGGTTTTTATTCGCATGATGGCTTTCTTTACATCGTAATCTGTAACATATGAGAAGTGGAAATGTTCTCTGTCGGGTTGATTTGTCAGTGATAATTAATTTATTGTTTGTTCTTTATTCTTTGGAGTAGTAGTTATACCGGTGAAGTGATTATTGAGTGTGTCCAGGGAAACAGGTAATTTGTCTACCTGTGTGTCTTTTCTCCCAATTCCCATTCTATTCAAGTTTTTCCAGATTTCTGAAGTATTGGTATCTGTTAGGCTGTATAAATGTCTAAGTTTGGCGTTTCTTATAGCTTTATTTGTTTTGTTACGTAACTGTTCATATTGATTGAGATTTGTGTCTGTTTTGTCGAGTCTATATTTCTTATGTGCTGCGTCTCTATCAGCCATCAAGCTACGGATTGAAAGAGTCATCCAGGGTGCAGGGCATCGTTTCACGAGTTTAGTTTTTAGTGGGGCGTGTCTGTTGTATAATTGTAGTATAAAGTCATTTAATGCCTCAACTTTTTCATCTACAGAATGCAGCGTCCATATTGAATGCCATGTGCATAGCTTCTTTGATTAGGGCTGCATTATCTATATGTTTTAAGTCTCTATACATAATAGTCTTTCGAGTCGGTTTAGGGCACTGCAGCGAATATGCTAAGAATATAATATCATGAGCTGATATTCCCGGGGCTGGTAGTTGCCCGTGAGTAAGTACTCTGTCTGGATTATTAGTTGCAATTAAGTCAAGTAACGTCTCAGAGTGATGAGTGTGATGTGTAGGCTGTAGGGGTAGGAGAGTCATATCACAAGCCTGGAACGTAGCCATCAGTTGTTGTGTATGTCTGTTATCAGTGTCTAGTATAGTTATATTAAAGTCTCCCATAATGATAATGTGTTCATATTGTATTCGCGCGTTTTGTAAAGTGGATTCTATTTCAGCTATAGCTTTTATTTTAGGAGGTTGGCATACTACACAGAGAAGACATTTTTTGAAACTGACATATATTTCTATGAACATAATTTCGGCAGATGGTTCGTTATTAGATAGTGGATTTCAAGAAAAGATGATACACAAGAAAATAAATAAATTCAAGGAACAAAAAATGATTAATGAGAGTACTCTTCACACAGACAAAGAAATTGGTAAAAAATTCAAGAAATTTACATACCAGCCTTTAGTATTTGACAAGTTTCAAAAATTCTTCTTCTTCTTCTTCTTCTTCCTTCCAAGTATTAGGCCAAGGCCTGTTACGATCCTATAGAAAATTTTCCCTCCAGCGTTTCATAGGACGGCCCAGTGATCTTCGTCCTCTTGGTATATAATTATAAACAGCTTTGGGGATCCGATTTGAACTCATTCCCAAAAAGTGGGAGCCCTAACCTCCTACTACCCCAAGGGCCTCCTGAGGCCTGTAGTGGGATCACTTTACCTTTACCTTTCAAGATGGTGTTTCCAATTTAGTTGGTACTGTTTAATATATTCCAAAATTGGCGTAGTCTACAATTCTTTTAAGATATTGGTGTTCCTTTTCCGATCCCATCTGGTGTAACCCGCTGTTCTGCGCATCAAGTCAAAAAATCTTCAACAAATTTAATATTAAATTAGCACTGAAAAATTACTACAGTTAGGTAATTTAATAAAAACCAACAAAAATGAAAAGATTGAAGACTGCAAAAAATCGGGAATTCATCAAATTAATTGTAAAGATTGTGAAAAGATATACATAGAAAAAACAAAAAGGAATTTAAATACAAGATTAAAGGAACACCTCAGAAATGTTAAAAATGGAGAAACAAAAAAATCTGCAATAGCTGCACATGCCTGGTCAGAAAAACATAGAATAGAAACCAAAACAAAATTACTTAAACAATTAGAAAAACCGAAGGAACTCACAATTTGGGAAAAAATTTACATATGCAAGAATAAAACCATAACTATAAATTTTGAAATACCCGGTGATAAGGAGAGGGGATTGATTTGGCAGTTTGTCGGTCAGCCATCAGATGGCGAGGAGGTCAATCTGCAGGAGAGGAGACCATTGGACGTCAGTTATGAACGTGATACAGCATTGAGAATGTCACAAATACAGTGAAGAAATCCGGATCTGTGAGGGAGTTAAGAAGTATGAGGTGAGTCAAGAAACAACTCAACTAAACAGTCACTGATGTTGACTGAGCTTATTTCCTAGTCTGCAAATTTAGGATGAGTCATGATTTTTTTATTTCAGAAAAAATGTTTTACATTTGAGTAAATATTAAATTAATGTTTTTATTACCTCACCTCATATCATTTTTCTTCTAGACTGCAGTTTCGGAGCTTATCTCCATCATCAGTAGCCTCTAGTTGACCGTTGTTATGTCGTTTCTTGGCGGTTTTCTTCTTACTTCTATCGGTGGACTGATGAACCTCTGGATCAGGTCAAAATTTGAGGGAGTTTTGAAATTCATGAGTTTATCTTTTTTGTTTTTTGGATGTGGATTTTTTCCCAGACCGAGTTTATTGATAAACAGAAAGAACTCACGGTCTGGGAAAAAATCCATATCCAAAAAAAAAACAAGAAACATAAACTCATGAATTTCGAAACTCACGCAAATTTTGACCTGATCCAGAGGTTGGTCGGTCCGCCAATAGAAGGAAGAAGAGCCAAGAAACAACCTAACAACGGTCGACTAGAGGCTACTGATGATGGACATAAGTTCCGAAACTGCGGTCTAGAAGAAAAAGGGTATGAAGTGAGGTAATGAAAACATTAATTTAATTCTTAAATTAAACCTCATAGTGTTTTTTTCCCGTAGAAAGTTAAATATATATGATATTATTCATAGTTAAATATGGGAAATAACATTATGAAGTTCTTAATTCATGCATGAATTAGTTTATGTTTTCTTAAACATGGGAAGTGCAGTTTTCAAGAGGAAACATGAACTATGAGGTAAGATATAAAAAAATGACTCATTAATTCATTAAATATGATATTACTTTATATAGACGGAATTACAATCATTCCAACGAATGTGAAACGACATAATATAATAACCCTCATTGTGCGACAAGCCTACTGTGTTAAGTTATGTAGGTAGGAATATCACTATGAGGTTTATTTTAATTTATGTTGAGTTGTTTTTGACTCACCTCATACTTCTTAACTCCATCGCAGACTCGAGTTTCTTCACTGCATTTGTGACATTCTAAATGCTGTATCATGTTCACAACTCTTGTCACAAATGCAGTGAAGAAACTCGAGTCTGCAATGGAGTTAAGAAGTATGAGGTGAGTCTCTGAGATGGAGTTAAGAAGTATGAGGTGAGTCAAAAACAACTCACAACAATAGTTGTGAACATGATACAGAATTGAGAATGTCACAAATACAGTGAAGAAACTCGAGTCTGCAATGGAGTTAAGAAGTATGACGTGAGTCAAAAACAACTCAACATAAAAAAAAATCTACTATACCCTTGGTCTACCAGTTAGCTGCTAGCCTTACATCAATATGGAAATGGATGATCATTTAGTCAATAGAGGGTTGGTAAGAGGTCAATATGGTGGATTCCTCAGGTGAACATGGTAAGAGGACAATGATAATGTTTTAATGATTTGTTATAACTACCCTATTTCCTCACGTTGTTGGGAGAATACTGGTCCCATACTGACCATTTTCTATGAGAAAATTTTTCTCCAATGGTACTTGAACCAACTCATGTCCCAGCTCAGATGTACATACAACCAATATCATGATAATAAATAGAGATAGAGTAATACATTAATATTTAAAAGAAGTGATTCTATGATATTGTTTATTTTTTATTATTTCACTCACCTCATACTTCATAATTCATAGCAGACCCTGGGTTTCTTCACATCTTTTGTGACATTCTCAATGCAGCGTCACGTTCACAACTGACGTCCATTGATGCTGACGCTGCATTGAGAATGTCACAAAAGATGTGAAGAAACCCAGGGTCTGCTATGAATTATGAAGTATGAGGTGAGTGAAATAATAAAAAATAAACAATATTAAAAAACCTCATAGTGTTATTTCCTATCTACATAACTTGATTCTATGATGTTTAAATTAATAAATTAGATAATCAATTGAGTTGGTGTTTACTTGATGAAAATCCATATGTGTTATAATAACACAATTCATAATTTGTTAAAATGTCTGAAGAAGGTACAGTGTACCGAAACAGCTGTCACTGAATTATATCTTAATAAATATGAAAATCAAATAAAACTAAGTTTTATTTTTATTTAATTAATAAATTTGGATTTTCATCAAGTAAACAACTCAATTGATTATTTAATACAAGCTGAGACAAGCTTCTTGGTGATTTGGTATTTTAAATTATTACTCCGGATTAAAAAGTGCACACAGGATATTTGGTTTTACAGTTGCATCAAACATGATCTTAAACCAAAATATATTAATATCAAGACTAATTTTTAATAACTCAGCCTCAAGGAAAGCTTCTGCTGCAGCAGTGAGAACTTGGCTCCCAGAAGATAGAAATTTGCAGTATAGTAGAAGAGATGTTTTAAGTGTATATTTGATGTATATACGTTCAGAACTAACATTTAGATTAAATAGTATTGAATTTGACATTATTGACTTTATACCAAGACAAAAAGTAAGTGTGTTGATTCATAAGAAATACTTAATTCAAAAAAACAAACTCTCAAAATTACATGGAATTAAGAAATCCAGTGAAGTTACTAGTTTATCCAAACAATTTTTTTTGATTGGTTTGTTAATGTTTCTGACACTAATTTTACTAAAAATAAAATTGATTTGTTAAATAAGTGTTTTAAATTTAATTTTAATGTTGATAATAGTATTATTTTACTACAAAATTTAGGTGTGGAATGTAAATTGATTTTAAAAGGAATAATACATTATCTGAACTAGTTAATGTTGAGTCAGAAAAATATGCTCTCATAAAAATTATCAAGGATGGTAAGAAAACAATAGCAAGGCATATATTCTATAATGCCATTGCTGCCATCAGAGGATTAATTTCAATTTTAAGAAACCATATTTAAAAAATTTCTACTTTATAGTATGTCAGTCTTACTAATAAAAATCTCTTATACAGGCTTTTATCAGTTGTTTAGTTATACAATGTATAAGCCTTATGTAGATCATGTATAATTTTCTTACTAATAAACGTTGTGCCGGAACTATATAACAATATAACCGTTATACACAATACGTCACATATTCATCATCACTATGACGTCAGAACAATATTACGCGCAGTTTGTAACAGAAATAAAACAACATCAACTAGTGACTAATTGTGTAAGAAATGAGTATGGATAAGAATTTATAGAGATTCCCTAATTGGGGAGGTACGGAAAAAATAAATGTGTTTTAATTTATTTACATTTTCCTTTACGCAGTGTCAAATATATCGAAGAATTAGTTTCACAGATAATGTGCTGCCATCTAACGTCAAGAATTTCGAACAATTCCTGGAAACTAATAAAGGTTTTTCCCATTACTTATGAATTATATGCAGTGTTTTAAGATGCGTTTAGAAAACGTTCAAAATAGTAGAAAATGTTACCGACAACAGAATAATGCTTTAGGCAAAAAAAAAAATTGCAATTTGATCGGGAATCAAACCTAGGACCTCACGGACGGCAGTGAGAAGTTCTAACCATATGACTATCAAGCTAACATGTTGTTCGTTGCGATAATAGTACCTCTATAATGAAATACATTTTTATATCGGTATGTGTATTATGTTTTAATGATGCAAGCAAGTTTTGTTAAAATAATATTATGAAGTATTTAAACTACATTCAAGTTAAATCTTGTCTACAGTAATTATTGTAGAACATATTCTTTTGTGTATCAATATTCAATTTTAGAATATTATTAGGCCTACTCGAGAATGAGTGTGACAAAAGGCATTTTATAATGCCTTCATTTTCCTACCCAGAGCTTTATTAATATTATTTACGCCCTGTGCATCCATCAAACAGTCGTTAAAGTGTTGCATTTTGCGTTAAATTTAAGGAAACTTTCATCAATATAATAAGAAAACAATCAGTTGATCCTGAAGTCCGACATTTTGTCTAGTTATACAATCCTTAAACAAGGCTGGAGGCATGTATAATGATTCCCATGTAAAGTTGTACACCGTTTATACACTGAAGAGCTAATACAGTGTTTATTAGTAAGAATTTTCAACTGAGATGTGTATAAACCTTGTATAAAAGTTATATATGGATTATTAGTAAGAGGGTGTATACTTCAATTAGGGGATAATTAACAGTATAATGAAACCATCTTTAGTACAGAAGAACACAAGATTATGACTTTATAAGGTTCTCGCAAGACCAGTGTTAAGATATGGTAGTGAAGCATGGATGATACAAAGAAGGGATGAAAGCCAAATAACAGCAAATGAGATGCGATTTATGCGTCGTACAGCAGGCTACACAAAGTGGGACCATAAGAGAAATGAGGAAATTATGGAAGAGTTGGATGTAGAACCCATTCTTCACCATATACAAAACTACCAGAACAACTGGAAAGCCCAACTTCAACAAATGCGTTCTCATAGAATTCCAAAAGCCATACTTCGCTACTGTCCCCAAGGCAAAAAATCGCTGGGACGTCCAAAAAATTCCTCTTTGAGACCATAACAGGCCACACGGCCTAATACTTGCATGGATGATGATGATGATACTTCAATTAGACCTACAATTTCAATTTTTTTAAATGTATTTACGAAATGTAGTTCATCAATTCCAAAAATTAATTGTCTGTATCACTTGGTCCTTGAGGCAATCCTCTAATGAGGAAAGTTGTATATATTTAAATTAATATTGGGAAGTAAACATTATGAGGTTATATCATTAATAGTGAGTGGAGAACACATTTTAATCGACTCACCTCATACAAATATCAAATAAGTTTGAAAATGTATGAGGTGAGTCGATTAAAATATGTTCTCCACTCACTATTAAAGTTGTATATAATAAAAAAAAAGATATAAAAAAGAAAACTTTAAATGATGATATTCTTATTACACGAGCAGATAAAGGACAAACTTTAATAGTTTTAAATAAGGATGATTATATCTCTAAAACTGTAGATTTTCTAAATTCAGATAATTTTCAAATTATTGATAAAGACCCAACAGAGAAACATCAAAAATAAATTATAAATATTTATAAAAATAGTATAATTTTTAATAACTTTTTTGAATACTCTATAATACAAATGAATCCCCAACCACCCAAACTGTACTCCCTAGTTAAATTACATAAGGAAAATTATCCTATTAGACCAGTAGTATCCTTCATAAGTTCTCCATCATACAAAATGTCTAAAAGCTAATAAATATAATTTCATCTAATACAAGTTCAATCCAATTTACAGTATAAAAAACTCAATTGAATTAATTGACAATATAAAGAACATTGATTTGCCTAATAACTTAATCTTAGTTTCTTTTGATTGTAAAGAATCTGTTTCCCAGTATACCTACTATTGATGTAATAGAGATTATTAATAGAATGTTAATAACTAATAAAGTGAATGGTTTTGTAGTTGAAGAAATATTACACACTCTTAAAACATGTTTACATCAAAATTATTTTGAATCTAACAACAAATTGTACATAGCTAAAGATGGTTTGATTATGGGTGATCTGTTGAGCCCTCTTTTGGCAGAGATTTTTATGGATGACTTAGAACAAACCATACATAAGAATGTATTAGCTAAAAATTTTATATTTTGGTATCATTATGTAGATGATGTCATAGCAGGCTTTCATAGGAACTAAAAGACAATTGAATTCCTTTTTTAAATTTTATTAATAACATTCACAAAATTATTAATTTCACAATGGAATAAGAAACAAATAATAGTATAAATTTCTTGGATTTATCAATGAAATACATTGATAATAAGTTTGAGTTTGGTATCTTTTACAAACCATCTCATACTGATACCACTATCCATAGTTCTTCTCTTCACCCATATCCTCATAAGATGGCAGCCTTTAATATTACATTCATAGACTTTTAAATATCCCTCTTACACCATTGGAATATAATAATGAATTGAATATTATTAAACATTTAGCTATTATTAATAACTACGACCCTAATATTATAGAATATTTAATTAAGAAAATTCATTACAAAACACAATTAACACAGTTTTTCCTTTACCCAAGGAAAACATAAAGAAATATGTCATAATGTCATACATAGGCCCACTTTCAAATAAAATATCTAAACACTTTAAAAAGTTGAACATTGATGTGGCATTTAAGACTAATAAAACTTTACAAAATACAATAAAAGCAATAAAACCAAAATAAAAAAAGAAAAATTATCAGGTGTATATAAATTGAAGTGTGGCACATGTGACAATGTCTATATAGGACAAACTGGTAGACCTTTTATCTCTCGGATAAAGGAACAAATGAGAGCATATAACAGAAATTTAGAATATTCAAAATATGCTAACCACCTATTCCAATTAACCATTGTTTCGATCAAAATTTTGAAATTTTACATATTTGTGATAAGGGTAAGAAGTTGGACCTTTTGGAGGCTGTAGAAATAAATAAACTGAAAAGTAGTAATAAACTGCTAAATTCTCAACTTGATTTGAATGAATAGTCTTTGTTAAATTAAAAAATTTAAATAAATTATTGTTGTATTGTTGCTTAGATCAGTTGATATGTACTATAATAACATAATTCATAATTTAACATGTCTGAAGGAGGTACAGTGTACCGAAACAGCTGTTATTGAATTATATCTTAATAAATATGAAAATCAAATAAAACTAAGTTTTATTTTTATGTAATTAATAATAAATTAGAGTTTGAATTTAACACCTCACCTCACAATTGTAGATTTCTCGAGGACTTGTTTCTCCACTTCTTTGTACCATCTTCAGCTCTATCCAACTGTTGAATTAGTGGTTGGCAATCCTGTAGGCTACTTCCTGCTCCCTCTTTTGGCTGACTGATGAACTTCCAAATTAAATCTTTTTCCCAGGAACTTCAAAATTAATGATTTTCATTTTATTTTTCTGGATGTAAATAATCTCCCAAACTATGAGTTCCTTAGATTTATCTCTTTCAATAACTTTGCATTTGCTTCAATTCTGTTTTTCTGACCATGCATGTGGAGCTATTGCAGATTTATCTATTTTCCCATTTTTAACATTTTAACACTTAGATAGAGCTGAAGATAGTACAAATAAGTATTGGAACTAGTCTTGGAGAAATCCAAAGGTGTTACATTCTTAGTTTGATGTTATATTTTAAATTAACGTGTTCCGGAATTGGATATAGTTTTATTTTAGAAAGAAAAATTATGTTCAAACCAGGAGTCACACTGACGTACAGAGTCAGAGGTCCGGAGTTCGACTCCTGGTTCAAACGTAATCTTTCTTTCTAAAATAAAAAAAAGTTAAATTCTAAGTCTATTATTAATTAATTTAAGTAATACATTTTGAAGTTACTGGGAAAAATGATTTAATCATGAGGTTCATCTGCCAAATACCAGAAGGAAGGAATATATATAAAATTTGTAAAGGCCAGTAAAACAGTTTGTTTCTATTTAACATAAAATTTATAGGAATTCACACTATGAGATATTTTATTAAATAAATTGAATAATTTCTGTACTCCTCACCTAATTTTGTATATTTTTAATTCAATCTGTTAATCACATAATACTGTATACAATTTTCTAAGTTTGGTTTAATTTCTAATTATTGTTTTTTATAATGCTGAATTGGACAGCATTATGCATCAACTGGCTATGCACCATTATGCAAGTTTCAAGAAAAATACATTTAAAGTTTAAGTCAATCTTCACCATTTATTGTAGCACCAAACTAATGATACTGGATATTGCAAGTTATTTTCCTTGTTTGACAGTTATGCTTCAACAATCTAAGAGCAGAAGTATTTGATGCTTAGCTGCATGATGCAAAATTTAGATTAGCATTTACGAAGATCTGGTTTCATACCCATTTGTTGCAAAAAACAAAATCTCTGATAGGACCGATGGCGTTTACTTTTTCTTTAACAGTAAGACTATATTAAAAAAATTGGCACTAAAAGTGTATGTACACTTACTTCATGAGCCAGTGCAACAGATGTCATCAAAATCTCAATTATTTTAAATATCGTGCTTAGCCGGTTGATGCATAACATCGTAAAACTGAAAGTGTTACTGTATCAAAATTAGTGTGCTTATTTTATATCGTTGAAGCATTAGCTTTTGTGAGAATGTGTGAAGTGGTGTTTGCAGGTCGTGGAGTTAATCACAACACACACAAAGAGCATCACACTCGCTATAGGTGATGGAGCTAATGATGTGGCGATGATTCAGAAGGCACATGTTGGCATTGGAATCTCAGGAGTGGAAGGTCTTCAGGCTGCCTGTGCGTCAGATTATTCAATAGCCCAGGTACATATAAAAACTAATCTACTACTCTGTTAGCTCACATCTCCCATATTAAGGTTGTTCTGACAAAACATTTTAAAATATATTTTTACAATTCATCAATCCTATTAGTCTAAGATCCAAAGAGACGTCGACCCTCACCCATCTGCTTACCGGATGAAACATATTTTTTATTAAACCTCAAATATAAATGAATACATCCAGAAACACTTGCCTATTAAAATATGTTCATGGCTATCTTTAATTAAAATTATTTTGATTAACTTTTTTTTTTTGGATTCTTCACCCACTTGTTTACTGAACAAATATTCAATTGAGTTGGTGTTTACTTGATGAAAATCCATATTTATATAAATATGAAAATAAAATAAAACTACGTTTTATTTTTATTTAATTAATGAACAAATATTATTTGAACCGAGAGTTTGAAACATAAAGAATATGCCTAGGTTGTACTGCCTACTCATTTCTGGTCATGACTACCTGGCAATTAGGTATAAACAGGTAAGTTAATATAGGTAACTACACTGATCTGTTTACCAATCGAAATACATATCAAAATAAAGATAATTTAATTACAAACACGATGGTGTAGTATTGCCTGCAATAAACCGGTCATGAAATAGTATTGGCAGCCTTCTTTCAAGTTTAAAAATTGGAGTGAGCAAAGATGCGTGAGAGAGTAGCTGCACATGACGTGTCTGTTGAATGAATGAGTGCGCATGATTTTTATAAATGTGATTGAGAAGGACAGCGTTTGTTTGTCGTCAGAAATTATTTTGAAGTAACTGCATCGACACGTGTTACATATTATTGCAATATTTCTCAAAAAATTAGTAAAAAGTGTTTTAATAAGAATTGAACGAATCATGAATTCTTCTTACCTCATACTTCTATGTTTTTTAAACACAGCACTGCAGTATCAGCGACCATTGTCACCATCCTCAGCTGTTTTCACGACTGTCAATTTTTTCTTTTGCCAGTAATTAATCAAACTGCCATCTGGTGTTCTTTTGAAGGAATTATTTTCTAAACTGCCATCTGTTGTATTTTTGAAGAACTTTGTAATCAAGCTTGGTTTGTCTGGAATCTCGAAGTTCATGGTTCTAGTATGGTTTTTTTGAATATATATATTTTCCCAAACCGTTAAATCTAAAGGTTTGGATAGATGTTTCAAAAGTTTTGCTTCTTTTTCAATTCTATAATGCTCTAATAAACTATGTGCTGCTATAGCTGATTTTTCAATTTCTCCATTCTTTATGTTTCTGAAGTGTTCTTTTTTACGAGTTTCCAAGTTCCTTTTTGTTTTTCCTATATATATATATATATATATATATATATATATATATATCCTGTTGCAATCTTTGCAGTCAATTTGATATAAATTCCAGTTTTTTTGTTGTCTGGGGTGTTAACTTTATTATTAGTTAACAGATTACCCAGGCTGAATTTATTAATTGGAGCCAATGTTATATTAAAATTTTCCGAAAATTTTTTGAAACTTATGAACTTCAGGATGGTAAGTAAATTTCTTGAATTTTACATCTTTCTTGGAATCATGTTGTAGGGTGGTGTATTCCTGTGACCTTTTCTGTTGTTTAAATTTCTTCAATTCATTTTTTATTAAGTCTTCATCAAAACCATTTATTTTAGCAACATGTACAATATGATTATATTCCTTATCAAAATCTTCTACGTTAAGTAGAATATAATCATAATGTACATGTTGCTAAAATAAATGGTTTTGATGAAGACTTAATAAAGAATTTTACATCTTTCTTGGAATCATGTTGTAGGGTGGTGTATTCCTGTAACCTTTTCTGTTGTTTAAATTTCTTTAATTTTATTAAGTTTTTTACTTAATGTAGAAGATTTTGATAATGAATATAATCATATTGTACATGTTGCTAAAATAAATGGTTTTGATGAAGACTTAATAAAGAATAAATTAAAGAAATTTAAACAACAGAAAAGGTTACAGGAATACACCACCCTACAACATGATTCCAAGAAAGATGTAAAATTCAAGAAATTTACTTAACATCCTGAAGTTCATAATAAGTTTCAAAAAAATTTCAGAAAATTTAATATAACATTGGCTCCAATTAACAAATTCAGCCTGGGTAATCTTCTGTTAACTAATAATAAAGTTAACACCCCAGACAACAAAAAATCTGGAATTTATCAAATTCATTGCAAAGATTGCAACAGGATATATGTAGGAAAAACAAAAAGGAACTTGGAAACTCGTAAAAAAGAACACTTCAGAAACATAAAGAATGTAGAAATTGAAAAATCAGCTATAGCAGCACATAGTTTATTAGAGCATTATAGAATTGAAAAAGAAGCAAAACTTTTGAAACATCTATCCAAACCTTTAGATTTAACAGTTTGGGAAAAGATATATATTCAAGAAAACCATACTAGAACATGAAATTCGAGATTCCAGACGAACCGAGCTTGATTACAAAGATCTTCAAAAATACAACAGATGGCAGTTTAATTCCTTCAAAAGAACACCAGATGGAAGTATATTCCTTCAAAAGAACACCAGATGACAGTTTGGATAATTACTGGCAAAAGAAAAAATTGACAGTCGTAAAAACAGCTGACGATGGTGACAATGGTCGCTGATATTGCAATGCTGTCTTTAAAAAAACATAGAGGTATGAGGTAAGAAGAATTCATGATTCATTTAATTCTTATTAATAAAACCTCATAATGTTAAAAATTCCCAAATTTATTATATAAAAAGTGTTTTTTTTTGTGTAGTTCAACAAAATCTGTTGCTGCTTTTGACAGTGAGTCATTTAATAATATATGTTCATCAAAGTTGACTTTTGTAAAAAGAAAAATAAAGAACGGTGATGTTTCAGCTAACCAAAAAATCCCTTGATTTTGTTGGTTATCACTCCAAGTGTTATAGTAAAATTACAGTTTCAAAAAGTAAATATAAAGACGAGTTTGAAAATTTTGTCAGAGATCATGAAGTAAGTACCTTATAATTTTATTAAATTAATGATGTTGAATTGGCAGACATTAAAAATTTAAAACATACCTTCTGTCTGTAAATTTGAGTATTATCAAACTAATGAGGTTATGATCATTAATTTTTTAAAATATTTTAATTATAGGATTTCTTTAATATCATTAATTAATTATTTAATGGAAATACTAAATTTAACTTCTTCATAAGTTAAACAATTTTTTAATGTAATTTTTTTTGTATGTCACTTTTTTAATAATTATTTTTTTTACAAGATCACAAAGATGTTAAATATTATTTTTATTTTCTATTAAGTGTTTTTCTTTACTTATACTTGGGTTTCCTCCAATAACAGGTGAGTTAAAAAAATATATATTTCATTAACACATTATTTTGACTGATATTTCTGTATCTCGATATCATACATTTCTTTACAAATTAAATATATCATACTTATATATATACAGGTGTATCAGAAAGGATGGCACAAACTTACATGGTTGAAAGTATACGATAATAGAAGCAACAATGTCCCAGTAAACATGGGTCTGCAAACGAGCCGTTTGAGAGATAATTACAAATTTATGGTTACAAGCTGCCACTGACTTCATTGTAAACATCGTCCTAGTTAGGACAAATTAAAGTGACTTTAGACTTTACTATTAATTTTTGATCTCATTTAGTTAACATTTAACCGTTCACTTGATTCTTATGGGTTACGTGTTAAAGGAGGTGTTCGAAGTAGTGCTTCCTGGCATCTGGATGCAATACTGTGCTCCGTCTCTGCAATGAATGTTGAATTCTTTCAAAAACCATGGATCATTTCTGAATTGTTGACAAGCATGTACAACTCCTCTGACTCCAGTTCATTCAAACCCATGTTAACGGGTGTGCGGTCCACTTCGGCCTTTTTTGAGGTGACCCCAGACACAAAAATCCAAAGGATTTGAGATCGGGTGATCTAGGTGGCCAAGGTACAGATCCGCATGGACCTATCCATCTGTTGGCCGTATCTGCGCTTTAGGATGCAGGTTCTCACAGCCAAAGAAAAATGTGCTGGAAGCTCCATCACGCCAGGTACCACAAACTCCGATATTGCTGAAGGGGAACATCCTCAAGCAAATATGGAAGATGACACCACAGAAACCTAAGGGACCTCCGTCCATTAATGTTTTCGTGTGGAAGAAAGTGTGGCCCAATGAAATGATCACCTAGTACCCCTAACCACACATTCAGTGAGCAGAATGGTTCGCTGATTGTAGTGATCAAATGAACAGCACTGTGGGTTTATTTCACACAAAAAATGTGTATGATATTAATTAAAAACCAGCCATCTCGTGGGAATCCTGCTTCGTCTGTAAAATAAAATGTTACATGCAAAACAGGAGGGTTGACTACAGTCGGTTGTGGCATCCAAGGACAAAAAAACACTCTAGGAACAAAGTCTGCATTCATTGAGACCATTGAAACGCGTTGGACGATGGCAAAGGTTACAAAGGTAAATTGCGCTGTAAAAACTCTACCATATACTACTGTGGCTTAGTACAGGCACTTGTGTGGCATTTTTATCTCGTCAAGGTTCCTGGAGAAAGAAAGATTGGTAATGCTTTCAACACCATATCCTCAAAATACGGCGTAATGCGAGCAGGCCTACCTACCTCGCCGCCATGTGCAAAACCCTCGTCTTCTCTCAGGCGCTGATGGATCCTTGTAAATGTACGGACTTTCGAGGAGTCTTCGATCAGGATTTGTTTCGTGGTACAAGCGTACACGCCTCCCGTGCATTGCCATTCGCCCCACCGTACATGAAAATGCATATCTGCCTACTCTTCGTTACTGTAAGGTTCCATTGTAACTACAACACAGGCACAAGTTGCACTCCTCAGACGAGACTGATACCTTTGAGGGACTGGGGTACTGCATGCCGGCCATGTATGTTATGCACGTATGGTTGCGATTTACAACTCCACCTCTCGGCAATGTTCAGTTTTGTAAAAAAAGAACATAGGACGGCTTCAAGTGCGCAAGGAGTAAACCATACAATGTTACAATCAGTGACGTCAGTGGCGGCTTGTAACTATACATTCGTAATTATCTCGCAAATGGCTCGTTTGTGGACGCATGTTTACTGGGATATTGTTGCTTCTATTATCGTGTACTTTCAACCATGTAAGTTTGGGCCATCCTTTTTGATACACCCTGTAGAAATTTAACAATTATAATTAAAAATGAGTATATTTTGAGTCGCTCCAAAATTATTCCCGCCAGCTACTCACTCATGCATCTTTGCTCACTCCAATTTTTAAACTTTAAAGAAGCCTACCAATACTATTTCATGACCGGTTTATTGCAGGCAATACTACACCATCGTGTTTGTAATTAAATTATCTTTATTTTGATATGTATTTCGATTGGTAAACAGATCAGTGTAGTTACCTATATTAACTTACCTGTTTATACCTACTTGCCAGGTAGTCATGACCAGAAATGAGTAGGCAGTACAACCTAGGCATATTCTTTATGTTTCAAACTCTCGGTTCAAATAATATTTGTTTGGTAACAAGTGGGTGAAGAATCCGAAAACAAGTTAATCAAAATAATTTTAATTAAAGATAGCCATGAACATATTTTAATAGGCAAGTGTTTCTGGATGTATTCATTTATATTCGAGGTTTAATAAAAAAATATGTTTCATCCGGTAAGCAGATGGGTGAAGGTTGATCTCTGTTCGGATCCTGTACTATATGTAGTTTCCTTTTTTTTTTCTTTTACTTCATGGCGCAACGGGCCTAGAAGGCCCTTGGCCTACCAGCTGGTTGCTGGGTCACAACCACATGTGTTAATCACAGAGGTAGACGATTGTCCAGCAAGAGTAGGGATGACACGTGATCAGCATGTCTGGTCCTCAGCCGTTATAGCTTGTTTTCTCAATCTGGAGCTGCTACTCAATGTAGATACCCAAATGCCTCATGATGCTGGGTGGTCACCAGTCCCATACTGGCCAAAATTCCATGAGAAAATTTCTTCCCCCATGGAGACTAGAATCAGTCCTGTAACTCTGCACCAAGGCATCTTGCCTTAACTACTCAGCTAAGACATGGGCCATCCTACCTAGTGGACACTAAAAACAACTATGACAATAATACATTCATTCTTTTATGGCCACTATAACTAATTCACTGGCACTATTGAACCCGTTGATTCATGGTCACACGGACATAGCTCTCCATACATCCCTATCCTCAGTTAATGTTTTCCAATCATCCCCTGCATAATCTACTTTCTTCAAATTATGGTTAATATTATCCTTCCACCTCATTCTTTGCCTTCTTTGGGCGCTTTACCTCTGGTTTTCCTAAAGGAATTTTCATGCTCCTTTTTCACATCCATATAATATCCATCCATAGTAATTTTGCCCTAGGGCAGGTCTTTCACTGCAATCATAGCATTTTCATGTCATGCTTTGCAGCTTTACTAGGGAATTATAGGTGTGATAGCTTCCCATTACTTTTCACACCGGTGAAGGATGATGATAATGACCGTATGATTTTCGGGGCCATTCGACCTTAATGGTCCTGTCATTTGTCTTACAGGTGAGGAAAAACCCCAAAAAAAACCTCACACAGGAGCCTGTCCCAACCGGGAATCGAACCTGGGCGCAGCGGGCTATCTCGAGACCACAACGGTGGACCCATATAATATAACTGGGAGAATAACAGTTTTATATATTTTCAATTTAATGCTTTTTGAGAGAAGTTGGGACAATAAGAGTCTCTGTAATGCATGATAGCATACATTTCCAGAATTGAGCCTATGTTTAATTCCTTTGTGCATCTCATTCATATTTGTAATTATTGTTCCTAGGTATTTAAATTCACTCACTTCTTCAAAATTTGCTTCACCTGTCTTTAACTGCCTATATCCATTATATAATGTACTTCTATGTGTGAACATATATTTAGTTTTATTGATGTTTACTTCCAGTCCCAATTTCTTGTAGTACTCAATAGATTGTGCATGTTGACCCTAAGTATCTCCTCACTATTGCCAAATAATACTACATTATCAGCATAAACTAACAGCTTATTAATACCATTGAGTTGTAGGCTTCCTCATCCTGAAATGATTAATTTTATGGCATGCTCTAGTACAAAATTGAACAGTAGAGGAAATAGTTCATCTTCATGCTTTAATCCATTATGAATTTCAAAAGTATCCAATAACAGTTTGTTCACATGCACCCTACTCTTTGTGTCCTTTAGACACATTCAAATAAGTCTGACTTTTTAGGAATTCCAAATTCCAGCAGGATAATATATATACTTCCCGTTAATTGAATCATATGACTTTTTGAAGTCTACATTTAGTTTATACACAGTGCCATTATATTCCTATTTCTTTTCTAAAATATGTCTTAAACTAAAAATCTGATCATTTGTAGACCTGTTTCTGTTAAATCTACATTAATGATCTCTTATTATGTCGTCAATATCATTATCATCATCGTCATCCTGCCAGGTATTAGTCCTAGAAGAACTGTTATGGCCTGAGAAAGCGGTTTTCGTGCCATCTTCATAGGTCGACCAAGTGACCGTTTCCAATTTGGACAGTAGTTCATTATTGCCTTGAGGATCCTGGATCTAGCCATTCTTGAGATATGTTCCTTCCAGTTTAGCTGATTTCTGGAGATGTAGTCCAGTATTGATGACACATTAAGTTCTTGAAGGATTTCTACATTTTTCTTTCGATCCCATTTGGTGTAGCCAGCTGTTCGGCGCCATAGGGAGTAGATCTGCTTACTTTAAGTACAGTTATCGTCAAAAACAGAAACTCTATATGTTCTGTTAAAGAGATGGAAACCTATATATAAAGTTTGATGAGAAAAAATAGTATCCTACTATCTGAAAGCTAAAAAAATTAAAATGTTATTTTATTTGGTTGCAATTGTTCGTCAGTTACCATGGAATTCACCAGCCCCATACCAACTTCATGAAATGGGGGACCTCTTCTTATTCACTGTCCACTACAGTTTATTCATTATATTCTCATAGCTATTGTCCATATGTATTTAAAGAGCATTCCTTTTTCTGCAACCTTAAGATGCGTCATGCCATAGTAAAATTGACTAAAAATAGTGCATTATATAAAATGTATAACAAAACAGTTTTTTTACAATTAAATTTTGTTTTTTTTTGGTTTTTGGAGTATAAATTAGAAGATACAAAGAGTAAGTCAGGATTAATTCCTGAACCAGAGTAATGTATATATGTTGGAGGATCCTCTTTGTTGTGTATTATTTCTATGGGTGTTGAATTTAATAAGTCTTCTACAATTTTCCCTGCATTATTAGATTTGGTATAGCCCCATCGTCGTGAATGGGCATTAAAATCTCCCATTATAATTGTATTTGGGTTTATTGTAATATTGTAATAACAATAAAAGAGAACCTAAAAAATTACATAAAATCAACAAGCAGTACAAAAGATAATATTTTTAATAAGAATTTCAACATTAAAGAGTTAAACATAGCCATTAATAGTTTAAAATCAAACAAATCTCCAGGAGCAGATAATATACATGCAGAATTTCTCAAACACCTTGGCAATAAAGCCAAAACTCAATTGCTCTCCCTTTATAATCTTTCTTGGAACACAAAAGTTCCTGATGATTGGAAAAAAGCTATTATAATACCTATTTTGAAAACAGAAAAATCAACAAATACTTTTTCAAATTATCGCCCAATAGCACTAACTAGTGTAATTGTTAAAACTATGGAAAAAATGATTTCAAATCAATTAAATTGGTATTTAGAAACCAATAATTTACTTTCACCCAATCAAGCTGGATTTAGAGAATTACAATCAACAAATCAACAAATTGTACACCTAAGTCAAGCTATTAAAGACAGTTTCAACAGAAAAGAAGACACTCTGGCAATGTTCGTTGATTTCCAAGGAGCATATGACTCTATTTGGAGATATAAATTATTAGAAAAAATGCAGACTTTAGGCATTCAAGGGAATATGCTACTCTGGATCAGCAATTTTCTCATCCAACGGTTCATCGCTACAAAGTATAATAATCACCTCTCTAAATACCAACAAACACATCGAGGTTTACCACAGGGTTCTGTATTCAGTACCATTCTCTTCAATATCTACATTAATGATCTACCTAAGCATATAGAAAAGCTCCAAACAAAAACCCTACTTTTTGCTGATGATGTTGTAATATGGGTCTCCAAACCGAAAAACCAAAGTCAACAATTAATAACCATAGCCCAACAATCACTAATACAGTTAGAGAATTGGACATCCCAGAACTTAATGAAGATAAATATACAGAAAACAAATTATCAACTATTTACATTAAGAAAGAAACCACTACCCATCACTCTGAAATTGGAGGGTGAATTATTAACTCAAACACATGAAGCAAAATATTTAGGAATAACTCTGGACACAAAATTAACATGGAAGAAACACATGGAGAATATATGTACAAAGATAGAAACAAGGTTACCATTATTAAAACGATTAGCAGGGAAAAAGTGGGGTTGCAACACACAAACCCTAAACACCTTCTACCAAATGTACATAAAACCTGTACTTCAATATTGTGAAGAAATCCTAGTAACTACTAAAGTGGAAAAACTTAATAAATTGCAGAACCAAATCCTCCGTCTGATAACAGGAGCCGTTAATACAACACCAATCACTGCCATGCAAATCTTAACAAATATCCCAAACATAGCATCTGAAATTGAGAAAACAGCAGTCACACAGTATGAAAATTTTTTAAGGCTACCCCATAATAACTGGACCCAAAGAAAACCACAAGAATGTTTAAAATCTCAGCAAAGCTTCCTAAGCATTGTACAAGAAATCAAACAGAAATTGCAACTTCCACATTCAAAAGAAAATATGCAGATGAGAAACAACCCTCTAGAATTTTTGGAAATCGAATATAACCTTCATTTAACAGAAGACATCAAGAAATCTGAAACTCCTCCATATATTTTAAAACAAATGTCACTGGAAATAATAAATCTAAGATACCCTGCTCCTGAATGGATACATATTTTTACAGATGGCTCCAGCCTACCAAATGACGGTGGCACTGGTGCTGGTGCAGTATGTCCACTTTTTTCCTTTTATCGTAAACTAAACACAAATTCAACAAACTTTGATGGCGAAATTCTAGCAATTTTCTTAAGTTTACAAAATCTTTTATATCACATCCAAAAATTTACAAAAGTTGTAATTCTATGTGACTCCAAAGCAGATTCTTGCCATAACACGAGACACAACACCCAAAAGCATCAAAATTATCGAATGTCACAAAATGATAAAACAGTTATCCCGTCTACATAAAAAAGTTGTACTTCAATGGATTCCGGCCCATTGTGGAGTGACAGGCAATGAAATAGCCGATTTTCTAGCCAAGAAGGGTAGCAAAATTGTTTCAAACCCAACTTCTGCTCCAGTTTCCTTTCACTCTATCAAAAGAATTATCTCAAATAAATACATCAATAAACTTAGAGAAGAATACACCACCAAAACATCTGGAAAGGAATGGGAAAATCTACAAGCTTATGACATTACTACATTACAAAGAAAATCTGCAGTAGCAACATTCAGACTGCTAACGGGACATGACTGCTTGAATAAACACCTACACAGAATTGGCATAACAGATGCATACAGATTCACCTAAATGCCCTTTTTGCAATTTAAATGAAGATATGTAAAGAAACCATCTCCTCCGTTGTCCAGCTTTTGTAGAAGAGACCAGCCTTTCTGCTAAATATTGGAGTGCAAGAGAGCGAATGATTTCATTATCAAGTGCTCGACATTAGATACCAACCAACCAACAATTAAATTTTGTTACCCTGCCAGGAATTGAACCCAGGCCCACTAATTAAGATACAGACATACTACCACCTGATCTAGTATTGTGGACTTCTCGGTCATATAAGCCAGCAGAATGAGGAATAAATGAGTGATTCCTCTAGTTATCCTCAATTTATTCACTTAAAAATAAATATATGCTATACCTCTTCTGAGCTAAGTTTCAGTTATAATGTAAACAAACCAGATTTACGACTGCATTTATATTAGTGAAAAATGGTTTTACCTTTAAGCATGTAAGAAAATATAGCTCGCTCTTATAACCAGAAAAATTACTCTGATTTTAATAATAATTTAGGATTTCATTTATTTAATTTTTAATTTAAAAAGTGACAAAATAAATCCAAGTTATTAATTATTTATCAAATAATGATAATACATAATGAATATTTTGTATAACATTGATGAGAAGAATAACAATCATTACATCATACCTATTGTTGTGATAAACAATAGATATTGAAATTTACTGACAAATGATTATGACTAAAGAATGTTTAAATAATGTGGGCTTGAATCGGCCGAATATAACATATATGATTGGAGAATTGAGGAAGGAGGCAAGCGAATCATACTCTCTTTCTTAATTATTGGGTAGCCAATCATAACTTGACAATGTGATAGTTCGCAACAAAAGAAAAAAAGAGATATGGCTAAAAGAAGATGTTGAATGATTGACGCCATTAAGTGCTGTCTACATAAAAGTTGATTTAACAAATATATTAAATATAATAGTTTTATTTATCATCATCATCAATTGCAGCCATGGATTAGTGTTCAGCTTCAATATAGAAATTGATCCCTCCATCTCTTCTTAGTTCTTCCTGGGTCTCTTCGTTGTGAGGGTTTATAGTTCAATAGCTGCAGAGGTAGTCTATTGTGTGACATTCTAAGAAGATGTTCATGCCAATTATTTTGGTATATCTGAATGGTTTCAGTTATTGCTGGTGTGTTGAGAGCTTTGCGGATATCTTCATTACGCATGTGGTCATGAAGTGTATAACCCGCTAAAGGTCTTAATAATTTTATTTTTGCAGCTACTATCCTATTTAATTTACCTGTATTAAGAGTCCATAGTTTGATTTATATATAGTAAAAAACAAAGCTTAAAGTACGTAAGTGGCACAACTATAATAATATGTTAAGTTATGTAGATAGGAAATAACACTATGAGGTTTTTTAATATTGTTTATTTTTTATTTCACTCACCTCATACTTCATAACTCCTCGCAAACCCAGCGTTTCGTCACATCATTTGTGACATTCTCAATCCTGTGTCACGTTCACAACTGATGTCCGACTGCCTTCTATCCTGCAGATTGACCTCCGCGCCATCTGATGGCTGACCGACGAACTTCCAAATCAGTCCTCTCTCCTTATAACCGAGTATTTCAAAATTCATAGTTGTATTTTCATTCTTGCATATGTAAATTTGTTCCCAAATTGTGAGTTCCTTCGGTTTTTCCAATTGTTTAAGTAATTTTGTTTTGGTTTCTATTCTATGTTTTTCTGACCAGGTTGCAGATTTTTCGGTTTTTCTCTCCATTTTTAACATTTCTGAGGTGTTCCTTTAATCTTGTATTTAGATTCCTTTTTGTTTTTCCTATGTATATCCTTTCACAATCTTTACAATTAATTTGATAAATTCCCGATTTTTTGCAGTCTTCAATCTTTTCATTTTTGTTGGTTTTTATTAAATTACCTAAGCTGTAATCATTTTTCGGTGCAGAAAAACATAGAATAGAAACCAAAACAAAATTACTTAAACAATTGGAAAAACCGAAGGAACTCACAATTTGGGAACAAATTTACATATGCAAGAATGAAAATACAACTATGAATTTTGAAATACCCGGTTATAAGGAGAGAGGACTGATTTGGAAGTTCGTCGGTCAGCCATCAGATGGCGCGGAGGTCAGTCTGCAGGATAGAAGGCAGTCGGACGTCAGTTGTGAACATGACACAGCATTGAGAATGTCACAAATGATGTGACGAAACCCTGGGTTTGCGAGGAGTTAAGTAGTATGAGGTGAGTGAAACAAAAAATAAACAATAATAATATGTTATTTTTTTCATGAAGTGTTTACAAATTGGCCAAATTTCATTAGATATGTAAATATAGAAATAATAGAATACAGTAAGTAAGTATTTTATAATTAAAGTGAGAATCACAAGGCTGCCCCCTATCCCCAACCACTCTTTGCAATTTATATCAATGAAGTAATATGTTGCTGGAACAAAACATATAAATTTGGAATAAGAATACCAGAAAATAGAAAATTAAACACCCTATTGTTTGCAGATGACCAAATAATAATAGCAAATTCCGAAGATAATCTACAGAAAGGTCTGTATGAACTTAACAAAATTACAGAAGAATATGGATTAAAGATATCTACAGAAAAAACAAAAATTATGGCATTTCAAGGTGTAGATCCTGTCAGAAGTAAAATTGTACTGGACAATAAAATTTTGGAGCAGGTGAATAATTTTACATATCTAGGATGCAATATCTCATATGAAGAAGAAAAGGATGTAAATGCAAAAATATCTAAATTTTTAAGAATTTTAGGGTTAATAAATTCTATCTTCAAGCCACAGTTAGTCCAAAAGCATTCAAGACTGAAAGTGTATAAAACACTGGCTCTTCCAACTCTTTTGTATGGTAGCGAAGTATGGACGTTGAAACAGAAGGATATACAGAGACTTAGATCTGCTGAAATGAGATATCTTCGGAGGACTGCAGGATACACACTACTAGATCACAAAAAAATGAAGACATCTTAGAAGAATTACACATGGAATCTTTAGAAAACAAAATTTCTGATTATAAGTCAAGATGGATACAACCATGTTCATCGAATGGAAGATCACAGAATACCCAAACTAATGTTAAGATATCAACCTGCAGGAAGAAGAAGACCAGGACGTCCACTCAAAAGACTTCTGGATGGTGTTTCTCTTGAGGCCGAAACAGGTCAACAAATGGCCTAAATTCGTGAATGTACTATGATGATGATGATGAGTGAGAATCAAATTTAATAATATATTAAAGAAGAATTGTTCATGAATTTTATATAATTACATATAAAATATTGATAACTTTATTGTTAACATACCATATTGATAGCCATCATATTTAATAATCGATACAAGCTAATAAGTTTCATTTTCAATATTAAAACTTGTTTGTGAACAATAAAATAATTTAATAAACAAGAAATATATTTTATTATAAAATAAAAAATATATATTACTCATCAATTGTGACAAGAATTAGTTCCCCTGAGAAGAGAGTGAAATATCGGTGCAACCCCTGAGAAGAGAGATAATACGTTTACACTCTTTAACATTTGAAATAAAGAAAATCAATATTCAATTGAGTTGGTGTTTACTTGACAGCCTCAAGGAAAGCTTCTGCTGCAGCAGTGAGAACTTGGCTCCGAGAAGATAGAAATTTTGCAGTATAGTCGAAGAGATGTTTTAAGTGTATATTTGATGTACATACATTCAGAACTAACTTTTAGATTAAATAGTATTGAATTTTACATTATTGACTTTATAAAAGACAAAAAGTAAGTGTGTTGATTCATAAGAAATACTTATTTCAAAAAAACAAACTCTCAAAATTACATGGAATTAAGAAATCCAGTGAAGTTACTAGTTTATCCAAACACAGTTTTTTTGATCGGTTTGTTAATGTTTCTGACACTAATTTTACTAAAAATGAAATTGACTTGTTAAATAAGGGTTTTAAATTTAATTTTAATGTTGACAATAGTAATATTCTACTACAAAATTTAGGTGTGGAATGTGAATTGATTTTAAAAGATAACACATTATCTGAACCAGTTAATGTTGAGTCAGAAAAATATGCTCTCACAAAAATGATCAAGGATGGTCAGAAAAACAATACCAAGGCATATATTCTATAATCAGATAGCTAAAGATATAAAAAAGAAAACTTTAAATGATGATATTGTTATTACACGAGCAGATAAAGGACAAACTTTAATAGCTTTAAATAAGGATGATTATATCTCTAAAACTGTAGATTTTCTAAATTCAGATAATTTTCAAATTATTGATAAAGACCCAACAGAGAAATATCAAAAAGAAATTATAAATATTTATAAAAATAGTATAATTTTTAATAACTTTTTTGAATACTCTATAATACAAATGAATCCCCAACCACCCAAACTGTACTCCCTAGTTAAATTACATAAGGAAAATTATCCTATTAGACCAGTAGTATCCTTTATAAGTTCTCCATCATACAAAATGTCTAAAAAGCTAATAAATATAATTTCATCTAATACCAAGTTCAATCCAATTTACAGTATAAAAAACTCTATTGAATTAATTGACAATATAAAGAACATTGATTTGCCTAATAGCTTAATTTTAGTTTCTTTTGATGTAAAGAATCTGTTTCCCAGTATACCTACTATTGATGTAATAGAGATTATTAATAGAATGTTACTAACTAATAAAGTGAATGGTTTTGTAGTTGAAGAAATATTATCTATCTATCTTCGGGTTTTTACAGCTGCTGCCGTCTTCCCGTGCCAAACCTCCAAAGCCTACAGTCTTGAGCATCTTGCTTAGCCCTCTAGCTTGCATTACTGTTGAAGAAATATTACACACTCTTAAAACATGCTTACATCAAAATTACTTTGAATTTAATAACAAATTGTACATAGCTAAAGTTGGTTTGATTATGGGTGATCCGTTGAGCCCTCTTTTGGCAGAGATTTTTATGGATGACTTAGAACAAACCATACATAAGAATGTATTAGCTAGAAATGTTCTATTTTGGTATCGTTATGTAGATGATGTCATAGCAGGCTTCACAGGAACCAAAAGACAATTGAATTCCTTTTTAAATTTTATTAATAACATTCACAGAAGTATTAATTTCATAATGGAATTAGAAACAAATAATAGTATAAATTTCTTGGATTTATCAATAAAACACATTTATAATAAGTTTGAGTTTGGTATCTTTCACAAACCATCTCATACTGATACCACTATCCATAGTTCTTCTCTTCACCCATATACTCATAAGATGACAGCCTTTAATAGTTACATTCATAGACTTTTAAATATCCCTCTTTCACCCTTGGAATATAATAATGAATTGAATATTATTAAACAATTGGCTGTTAATAATGGCTACGACCCTGAAATTATAGAATGTTTAATTAAGAAGGTTCATTACAAAAAAGTAATTAACAAAGTTTTTCCTTTACCCAAAGAAAACATAAAGAAATATGTTGTAATGTCATACATAGGCCCACTTTCAAATAAAATATCTAAACACTTTAAAAAGTTGAACATTAATGTGGCATTTAAAACTAATAAAACTCTACAAAATATAATAAAAAACAATAAAACGAAAACAAAAAAAGAAAAATTATCAGGTGTATATAAATTGAAGTGTGGCACATGTGACAATGTCTATATAGGACAAACTGGTAGACCTTTTATCTCTCGGATAAAGGAACACATGAGAGCATATAACAGAAATTTAGAAAATTCAAAATATGCTAACCACCTATTCCAATTTAATCATTGTTTCGATCCAAATTTTGAAATTTTACATATTTGTGATAAGGGTAAGAAGTTAGATCTTTTGGAGGCTGTAGAAATTAATAAATTTAAAAGTAGTAAAGAACTGTTAAATTCTCAACTTGATTTGAATGAATCCCCTTTGTTAAATTAAAAAAATTAAATAAATATTGTTGTATTGTTGCTTAGATCAGTTGGAACACAATTCATAATTTGTTAACATGTCTGAAGAAGGTACAGTGTACCGAAACAGCTGTCACTGAATTATATAATAAATATGAAAATCAAATAAAACTACGTTTTATTTTTATTTAATTAATAAAATCAATATTTTTTATTCAATGCTACCATCTTGTCATTTCAACAATCTGGTATTTTCTCCTAGCACAGCATTACAGTAACCCACTGCTGAGCTTGGGTACCTGGAAGGCACAGTAATGTTGCCCTGATAATATATGATAGGTGGTGATAACGGTAATGATAATGGTAAACTAAATGAGTATGTTAATGATGATAATGATGGCCAGATGATGTTCAGGGACCGTTTGGGCCCTAAAGTTTCCTGACATTTGTCTTGCAGGTGAGAGAAAAACCCTGAAAAAAACCATCAGGAAACTTGTCCCGACATGAGATCAAACCCGGGCCCACTGCATGACAAGGCAGCACACTATCTCGAGACCACAGCGGTGGATAAAAATATTTGTTAATAGTCTATACCCTGTGTGCCCTGCTACACCTAAATGAATTAAATATGTTTTTATGTTTAGTTAAGTAAGTAAGAAGAAATATAGTTATAAATTTATATTGTAATTACAGTTTAGCGGTTGATTGGGTTAAAGGTAACTTGGCCAGTTTATGGATAATTTGATCTTTTAGAAGTAAATCCATCGGTTTAAGAATAATTTTATCATTTTAGAGGTAGCATGATCAGTTTATGGGTAGCTTCTCATTTTAGAGGTAGTTTAATTGGTTCACTGGTAGTTTTGGTCTTTATAGATGTAGTTTGAATAGCTACTGATAATTTGGTCATTGTACAGGTAATTTCACTGGTTTAGGGGTAGTTTGGTCAGATCGTTTGGACTTTTTAGATTATGTTTCTGGTTTAGTTTAGGTATTAGTTAGGTCAGGTATTGGCCAGGTATCGGTCAGGTTAGGTTCGATTAGGTTGGGTTCGGTTAGGTTACAAACTGGGCCTGCTGCTTGACAAGGCAGCATGCTACCTCGAGACCACAGCAGTGGATAAAAATATATATTATTAACCTATACCTGGTGTGCCCTGCTACATCTAAATGAATTAAATATGCTTTTATGTTTAGTTAAATAAGTAAGAAGAAAAATAATTATAAATTTATATCTTAATTACAGTTTAGCAGTTGTTTGATCGGGTTAAAGGTAACTTGGTCGGCTTACGGGTAATTTGATCATTTTAGAGGTAGATTCATCGGTTTAAGGGTAATTTTATTGTTTTAGAAGTAGCATGATCGGTTTATGGGTAGCTTCTCATTTTTAGAGGTAGTTTAATCAGTTTACTGGTAGTTTTGGTCTTTATAGATGTAGTTTGAATAGCTACTGATAATTTGGTTGTTATAGAGGTAATTTCACTGGTTTAGGGGTAGTTTGGTAGGATCAGTTGGACTTTTTTAGATTATGTTTCTGGATTAGGTTAGGTATGGGTTAGGTCAAGTATTGGTCAGATTAGGTCAGGTCAGATTCAGGTTGGATTCGGTTATTTTAGGATATAAGATAGGTTAGGTTAGGTTTAGTTAGGTTCAGTTCAGTATGGTTTGATTCGGTTAAGTCAAGGTTAGGTCTGGGTTAGGATAGTGTTATGTCCAGGTTAGGTCAGGTTTAGGTCAGATGTAGTTCCGGGTTTGGGTTCAGTATGAATTCAGTTTGGGTTTCAGTTTTGAGTTCAGTTTTTATTTTTCAGTTTAGCTTTTGGGTTATGGTTTTAGGTTTGCATTTGGGATTGGATTCAGGTTAGGTTTAGGTTAGGTTAGGCAAGGTTGGGTTAGGTTTAGGTTCGGGTTAGATTTGTGTTAGGTTCAGTTTAGGGTCAATGTACGTTCAGTGTAGACTCGGTGTAGGTTTAGTTCAGGTTCAGTTTAGGTTTGGTTTAGGTTTTGTTAGGTTCAATTTAGGTTGACGTTAGGTTAAGGTTAACTTCAGGTTAAGTTTAGGTTAGGTTCCAGTTAAGTTTAGGTTAGGTTCAGATTATGTACATGTTAGGTTCAGGCTAGGTTTAGGTTTGTTCAGGATAGGTTTAAGTTAGGTCCAGATTAAGTTCAGTTCAGGTTAGGTTCAAGTTAGGTTCAGACTAGGTTTAAGCTATATTAAGGTTAGGTTCAGAATAGATACAAGTTGGGTTCAGGTTAGGTTCAAGCTATGTACAAGCTATGTTCAGGTTAAGTTTAGGCTAGGTTCAAGTTAGATTCATGCTAGGTTCTGGAAAGGTTCAGGCTAGCTTCAAGCTAGGTTTAGGTTAGGTTCAGGCTATGTTTTGTTATATTCAGATTAGGTTCAAGTTGGTTCATGTTAGGTTCAGACTGGGTTCAGATTTGGTTCAGGTTATGTTTATGTTAGGTTCAGTTTAGGTTCATGTTATGTTTAGGTTCAAGGTAAGTTCAAGCTAGGTTCAGGTTAGGTTCAAATTAAGTTTAGGCTAGGTTCAGGTTAGGTTCCTACTAGATTCATGTTTGGTTCAGGCTAGGTTTAGGCTATGTTCAACTTAGGTCCAGGTTAGGTTCAATCTAGGTTCAAGTTAGATTCATGTTAGGTTCAGGCTAAGTTCAGGTTAGGTTCATGCTATGTTCAGGTTAGGTTTATGTTAAGTCCAGGTTAGGTTCCAGGTAGGTTGAGGACATGTTCAGGTTAGGTTCAGGTTAGGTTCAGGCTAGGTTCAAGTTTGGTCCAGGTTAGGTTCAGGCTAGGTTTCGGTTAGGTCAGGTTAAGGTTAGATTAAGACTAGGATTAGTCTAGGTTAGATTCAGGTTAGGTCAAGTTAGGCTCAGGTTAGGTTCCGATTACATTCACACTAGGATCAGAATTGGTTCATGTTAGGTTCAGTTTAGGTTTTTGTTAGATTCAGGTTAGGTTCAGGTTACATTCTGGTTAGGTTGAGGTTAGGTTCCAGCTAGGTTGGTTCAAGTTAGGTTCAGACTAGGTTTAAGTTAGGTTCAGGTTAAGTTTGAGCTAAGTTCAGGTTAGGTTGAGGGTATTTTAAGTCTAGGTTCAAGTTAGGTCCAGGGTAGGTTAAGGTTAGTTTCAAGTTAGGTTCCAGTCAGCTTCAGGCTAGGTTCAAGTTAAGTTCAGGTTAGGTTCAGGCTGGGTCCAAGTTAGGCTCAGGTTAGTTTTAGGCTAGGTTCATATTAGGTTCAGATTAGGTTCAGATTCAGTTATGTTTGGTTAGTTTAGGTTACATTAGGTCCGGTTAGTATAGGTCATGTTTGGTCAGATTGAGTCTGTATATTTTAGTTAAATACAGGTCAGGTCATTTAAGAGTCCAAAAACTTACTTTTTTCATGTTTTTCACTGCATAGGGTGATTTTTAAAGGTGTAGGACTTGGGTATCACAACTCTCTTATAGCCTATGTTCATCCTGGAAATGTGCTGAACATTTTGCAAAATACCCAATCACAATCAGATGAACATAAAATACGAACAAACAAACATGCATTTTTATATATTAGATATAGCACATTTCTATATAAGTTATATGTTTGAATCTTAAAATATATAATTACAATGTTAATAGATTAAATGAGCATTGTTATATCCGTACGCACATGTAATGCAGATTATGTTGGGATTTCTAATGTTTCAAAAATGGCCGCTTTCTGTAGAATTTCTTAAAACATTAAAAAAAAAAAAAGCATTTGAATGGCAGAGAGGAACAAATTATTTTGGATGTTTTCAAACAGTTTAATGAGAAATATCTAACATTAGCTAATTGAGGATGTGGTGAAAATAACAGCACAATTTATGGGTTAGTCAACACAGAATATATAATCTCTCATAATGAAATTGCAAATAAGGGATATCTATCGACTTCAATGTCGTTAATATCTGATTTGCTAGGTCCATATATAATTTTTTGTCATAAATAAATAAATAAGAAATTGGAATTCCTAATTGGATGGCGTTTTGCTTCAATTGCCTATGAGCCATTATGTAAATTTCGAGGAAAATATGTTTAAAGTTAAGTCAATCTTCACAACATATTTTAGCGCCAAAGTAACAATACTGGATATTGCAAGTTATTTTCCTTGTTTGACAGTTATGCATCAATAATCTAAGAGTGGGAACATTTAGCAGTTAGGTGCATGATGCAAAATTTAGATTAGCACTTATGAAGATCTGATTTCATAACCATTTGTTGCAAAACATAGAATCTCTGATAGGACTGGTGTCATTTACACTTTTCTTTAATAATACGACTATAATTAAAGATTTGGTATTAAAAGTGTGCATACACTTACTTCATGAGTCAGTGCAACAGATGGCATCAAAATCTCAATTTTTTAAAAAATGGCGCTTAGCCAGTTGATATACTATCTTGCCTTGTATGCAGTGTTATTTCTCATAAAATTTGATGTTGCTTAACCCTCTGGGTGCCAAGAGCTGATTAGATCGGCTCTGATGCTCCTGTCCATTATCTGCCAGGTAATGTACTTAAACTACTCGCAAAGCCGATCACATCAGCAGATGCGATTTAAATCTTTGACAAAGAAATTTTACCAGTGGCATGCAGAGGGTTAAGAACAATGTTTCTATCAATGACAGTTCCTTATACAATGCAGTCATATGGCAGGTAAAAGTAGCACCATGGTTCCCCCAATAGACGGAGTCGGTGTAGTAACACCTTATGCAAAAGTTTGTTTACAGTACAACTGGAACTTAGCTTGGAATGAATACAGTTTGAAGTTAAAGAGCTAAACATTATAACTTCATTATACCTGACTCAAATCGAACTGAGCTCTTGCTTTTATTTTGTGGCATGGGTGCTGTAGAAAAATTCCATATTGAAAATGCTCTATGAACTAAAGATGTTTTGGGAGCCCATAGTCAGAATGTCTTTCAAAAACTAATTTTTTTTGTTTCAGTTTCGATTCCTACTGAAGCTGTTGTTTGTCCATGGTGCATGGAACTATAACCGTATGTGCAAATTAATTCTGTATAGCTTTTATAAAAACATCTGTTTGTATGTCATCGAACTGTGGTTTGCAATCTACTCAGGCTGGTCCGGACAGATTCTTTTTGAGAGATGGACTATAGGCCTATACAATGTGGTGAGTATTTTCTTTCATTTACAGTGACTATTTAACTCATGCCCCAAATGGGAGTCAATGACCAATCATGTTTCAATGAATTTTGATTTACAACCAATCACAGTCGTGTTTCATCTCGAACTTATCAACTAAAGTTTATCATATTAAAGAAAGCTCCTCCTTTTTAATATTCTGAATAGGTCAGAGCATTATTTTGCAGTGAATATCTAAGAAATACGTTGAATATAGCAATTTATATACCGTATTAAGATTTAAGAATTAGAATACAAGTGGCTCCCACATTGTATATATAGTGCACAAATGTAATCAGATACTACTTGCAGGATATAATAAAAAAAACATTTGTAGCAATTGATTATACCACAGTAAAAAGAAACCACTATTTGCACTTTCTTAAACATATTATTTCCCAGGTATTTATGTTCCAGAAAAATAGTAATTGACATATTTACATCAACACTTTTGAAATTCATATTAAAGCACCGTTGAGGTTATGTAATAAGATGTTAATTATAAAATTTATTCCTGGTAAGTCAGTCGTCCTCAACTAAATTATTAAATTTCTTCATGTTATACCAATATTCCAGTGCAACATATTGGAATAACTGGAAGTTTAATAATTTAGTTGAGGACGACTGATTTACCAGGTAAAAATTTTATAATTAACATCTTATTATATTTACATCATAGGACATCAGAAATTAATTAATAACCTATAATGTTGATTATAAACAGTTTGATGTGTTTCATTTTTTCTCCACTAGGGTGCATTCTTACAATATTTTGCGATCCTTTGGCAATAAATAATATGATCTGGTTGCAGTGATGAACAAATGAAACATAAACATTTCTCATTTGTTTTCAAACATCACCATTTACATTAAATATATATATATATATATATATATATATATTAAATAACTATATTTAAATAATGATTTGTAAATAGCTTAATTTTATTTGTTAAATAGTCCTAACAAATGTCACCCTTAATTTCCAAATTTTCTAGATAAATTCACTCGTCACTTCATGACATTGTGAATTTATCGATAATTTGGAAATCACTTGTGGCATTACTTATGAAAAGATTATCCTATATTATTTTGAAAGGAAAAATTAAACGCCTGAATTGGGATTTATATTCTTTTCAAAATAATAATTGTCCATAATTGTGAATGATTAAATTTAAATCTATACAGTGGTCCCCATATTTGACAACATAACATAAATAACAGTGTAATACAGTATTTTTCATATGAAAGTTATCTCTCTTTATGTGCTTTGAACGAAAAGAAATGCATTAATGCAATTCATTTTGATTGAATATTAGCAGCTCTTCCCCATGCATTCCACCCATCATCATAGTCTTTTTGCAATGCTTGGGGCTCACCCAGCAACTTCTTACAAAGATATATAGAAAAATAGTATGGAAATTCCAAGTTGAGATTAGATTTCAATTCTCTCTATATTAATGTGTTAAAATAGAAACTCTAAAATATAAATAATTATCTAGGTAATTTTTCTTACCGCAGGAGGGTTTATACCCAGGGCAGGTCAATTTCAGGCCAATTAACGACAAACAGAGAAGCACCTATAGAGACATATGGCATAAGTTATTTTTTTTTAATCTTTGTCCACCTAGTCTAGAACTCAGAAGCCGCCACTGGGTTATACCCAGTGGTTTGTCATTAGAAACAAAAACTACATTAGTATAAAAAAAAGAAATACTTTACAACATGTGATGTGAAAATTTTTTCTAAGTTCCAATCATACATCAAGCGCACATGCAAACAAACTCGAAACGGTTTACACTATGGAATCACGTGATGCAACCAACATATACACAATATTCAACGAACCTATAGGCTAATCTAATGCAATTTAAGTACTGTAACCTGTGAAAGACCAACCTAAAAGCTAACCTAATGCAATTTAAGCACTTTAACCTGTGAAAGAATGCAACACCCAAAAATAAATAGTAAGTTCTGAAATTCTGAAGTGTATGTGTACAGTTAATTAGTACATACTCTCTGTTGGCTGCACTGGAACACATCTTTGTTGTTGCATAAAATATTTGTTAAAATCAATTTGGCTGCCATGTCTTCATTCTATGTATGTAGTTAAATTTCATGGAAAAATATTGAAAAAATCATATTTGAAGAGAAAAATTATACGCTCAGACTCGGACTCTAACCCAGTACCTTTGGCTTTCTAGTCCAATGCTCTTCTGATTGAGCTATCTGGGCGAGTTCCAATTGAAATGCAATATTTCTCTTATATACTCTGTTAATTCCTGTGCACCAAATGCTATGAAACTTTTGCTTCTATCTTGCAAATGGCGGTTTCTTTATTAAGAAGACAATATATTTGGGAATTTTACATTACATTATAAAGCCAGTACCGGCTTTTTTCGATGTTCTTATTATTAATTTCATATATCTTAATGATGGATAAATCATATTTGAAGAGAAAAATTATATGCTCAGACTGGAACTTGAACCCAGGACCTTTGGTTTTCTAGACCATGCTCTACCGACTGTTTGAGATGTATGAAATGAGTAATAAAAACATTGAAATCCATCCATCCATAGTAATTCTGCCCGAGGGCAGGTCTTTCACTGCAATCATAGCATTTTCATACTATGCTTTGTAGCTTTACTAGGGAATTGTAGGTATGGTAGCTTCCCGTTGCTTTCCACACTGGTGAAGGATGATGATAACGATGATGATGGCCATATGATTTCGGGGACCGTTTGAAATAATCGTTAGGAAAAATGTAAAAATCATTGTAAATTGTGGGAAATAATTTAAAAAATGAAACCCTAAGAATAAAATTTGACAGGAGTTTATGAAGGAATAAAAAAAATTGCATCACAGGTTGTAAAGTTTAGCCTAAAAAAAGTATTCCATATAAATTGTAATCTCTAATGATAATATTGTTTGAATATGATGTGTTAATGAAAGTATGTATTTGTAGTTGTTTACAGCTGCGCCACCTCTTGCTATGGGTCTGTTCGATAAGGTTTGCTCAGCTGAAACTATGCTGAAATATCCTGCCCTCTACAAACCATCCCAGAATGCTGATCTTTTCAATGTAAAAGTATTCTGGGTGTGGATAATTAACTCCCTTGGCCATTCTGTACTACTCTACTGGCTTCCGCTGCTGGCAGCTGAAAAAGATGTAATTTGGAGCAATGGCAGAGAAGGTGGTTACCTGCTGCTGGGCAATATTGTGTACTCTGTGAGTATGATCAGATTAAGGATATCTAGAAACCCTAATGCTTATAAAGTGCATGTTTTCTCAGATTCTAATCATAGTATAAATAAGTATCATGTCCAAACCAGGGCCAGATCGAGGGATGAAATGAGATGAGTTTCAAACTTGATTTATTTTATCTTAATCTTGATATTTTGGTCCTATGATTTTCCTTAAAATTTTCCTTTCCTTTAGCTCAAGTTTCTCCATTTGGCCTTTAAAATTCATGTGTAGTGTTTCTTCTGTTAGTTGGAAAGCCAATTAAAGTTTTTTCTTATTATCATAGCTCTTAAATATTTTTTATGCTTCCTGTAAAATTTACTTTTTGCCATTTGATATGATTTGAATTGACACTCTAAAACTCGTATATGTATGTAAGAGCACCATCTGTTACACTTTTTGTGCTTTAAGTTCTACATTAGGCAGAGAAATAGTGTTAATGTGGTGTATGTTCAATATACAAATCACATTGGATAGATGATATGTACATATATTGTATACAGAGAGGAGTATATGTTTAAGTGGTTTGTATAGTATAAGTGTGAAGTGTGACATACAGAAAATCATATAAAAGTTAATATTTTAAGAGAATGACTTGCTCTGTGGCTGATGTATATGCAGTCTCACACCACACTGCATAAACCATCAAAACAAAACTGGTCCTAACACAGAACCTTGTGGGATATCACAATTAACCTGCCTAAATTGGGATATCCTATCATTGAAGCAAACATACAATTATCTGATGTTTTTATTATTAATTTAACACTTCTCACTGAAGGATAAATTATATTTGAAGAGAAAAATTTTCACCTAGACTGAGACTCGAACCTGGAACCTTTGGCTTTCCGGGCCAAATGCTCTACCAACTGAGATACTGAGGCAGGTACCAATCTAGATGGAAATTGTTCTCTTATATATGTTGTAATTCCCTCGTGCCAAATGCTTTGAAACCTTTGTTTCTATCTTTCTTAGTTAAGAAGACATTTATTGGGAATTTAACACTACTTTATAAAGCCAGTAGGGCTTCTGTTGATGTTGTTATTATTAATTTAACACTTCTCACTGAAGGATAAATTATATTTAAAGAGAAAAATTTTTGCCTAGACCGAGACCATGACTGAGAAAAAAAAAATTTTTTCTCTTCAAATTTACAATTATCTATTATTTAAAAATGAATATATTAATTTAACACTTGAATTTTCAAAATCGCTTCTCACTGAAGGACAAATTATATTTAAAGAGAAAAATATATGCTAGACTGGGGTTTTAACCCAGGACCTTTAGTTTTAAATGCCAATTCTCTACCGTCTGAGCTATCCTAAGCACTCTCCAATCTAAACACAATTTTTTTCTCTTATACATTTTTAATTCGCAAGAGTGCCAAATGCTACGAATCATTGATTGATCACCATAGTTTATTCCTAAGAATATAATGAGATATATTTTAACCCATTCGCTTCAGGTTTAAGTGCTCAATGCATTTCCCCCAGAAACCAGATTTAAATTACCGTAAATTATACTATTCATAAATGTTAACAAAAGTTCCCTACCAAGGGATGTACAAAATGTATAACAGGCAGAGTTAAGCAAGTGTACCTTGTCTTCTGAGTTGAAGGCCATTTAACAGCTGGCAAGTGTACCTTGTCTTGTGAGGTGAATGGGTTAAGGACTGCAGGAAACTCATTGGTGTTACATCTATACAGTTTCTGGGGGATCAGTTGAAAAGTTATTTAATGGTTGGTGGATAATTTCTAGAGTTGGTATCTCTATGAGGGAATGGAATCTTTAACCACATCAAACAGAAATTCCTGTGTAATGCAGTTTAACAGCTGAGATCAGCAATCAGCAGTATCAAATTCTCTATTAGTTAACATTCAAGTGATTTAAATTATAAACTCATTTACTATGTACTGTCTAGGGCTTGGAAGTTGAGGACCTGTAACATGCCTATAAAATACCTTTAAAAATACCTAAAGATATCCTACAAAAGACCTAAAGCTGGAAAAAGAATGTAAAACGTGTTGCAGTTGCTAACTATTGTATAAAGACAACCTCGTTGCGTTCACCCTCTGCTTGAGGTAATTTTCACAAAGTGGCAACTTCTTAAAAATTTGAAGCTGAAATACAATAATTCAGGCAGTCAGTAGGCTGGTGGTTAAAAATAATGTGATATTTTGTGAGGGTTCAATAGTTTCTCGCAGAACAAAATTATTTGGAATGTGAAAAGTCTTTCAAAAGTAAAACTAGATAGTGTTTTCAAAATAAGTTGGAATTGAGACTAGACTCTGCGGATTCTTTAATTATACAAATGGTACAAATGTCAAAAGAAGGTAACATTGCAAAAAAGCCATTAAGACCTAAAAAAAGAGGTTAAAGAAAGGTTCAATGAGCCAAAAAATGATGTAAAGGACAAATAAAACCCACCATTTTCTGACCTATAATGACCCAAAAGTGTATATATTATGTTGAGCCTCATCTTCAGACATAAATTAAAAAAAAGAGGATTTTTCCTCAACTTCCGAGCCCTAGTAATGTCATATTGAAAATGGAATATTAAGACTACTGTTATAGGTAGGCATCTAGAAGAAAGGTTCACGGCCTCCAGCAAGAAGGATAATATAAGAGGGAGAAAAATTTCCATTTGAAGTATGATGCCCAGATAGCATAGTGGTTTAATGCACAGTTGTTGGGTCCAAATCATAGTTTGGGCAAACATTTTTCTCATCAAATTTAATTTGTTCTTCAGTGTGAGTGATAAAATTGAATAAAACATCGGCATGTAAAGGTTGTAATTTGTTTGCAGTATGTTGTGGTGACGGTGTGTCTGAAAGCTGGATTGGTAACAAATGCGTGGACATGGATGACCCATCTTGCAATCTGGGGCTCAATTGTCACCTGGTTATCTTCCTTGTCATGTACAGGTGAGTACTTGAAAACTCAACTCTTTTATTACAGATGTTAATTATATAATTATTTTTACCTGGTAAGTCCGTCATCCTCAACTAAGTTATTAAACTTCTTCAAGTTATTCTAATATGGAGGCGTTTTTAAAACAATGTTTCATCTTCTGTGTTTCAACTGGAACTGATGGCTGATGGTGTTGTATAGGTTGTATAATGGATTTATGTCTGCGGTAATGTTCTCATTGAGCAGGTCTTCATTCCTTGCTTCTTTCAGAATCTCTATGTCTTCAAGGATGCTGATCCTGTTGTTGTTATACTCTTTGTGTAGTACCGACCTAGAGTTATCAATTTTTTAAATTGATTACCTGTTTTGATTATATGTTTGGGAAAACTTGATTTTTCTTAATTATTAATAACATTTTTGAAATGTTCCGATTATCGTGTGTTAGTTTCTTATTGTTTTGCTAATGTAGAATTTTTCACAGTTGTATTTTAGTTTATAGACGCCTATATTTTCATACTTATTTGTTGTTTCTGTTTTGTTAGAAATTGTTATTGAGTTTATTATTGGTTTTAAAGGCGATTTTAATGTTTTTATCTTGTTTCTTGATCGAATTAGCTAATTTGGTCGAATCATTTCCTGTACAAGTTAGTGCAAAAAAGGATGTACTTAAATTTCGGTCTGTCAATAATATTGTAATTGCCCCTAATCCATTTGTTTTGTATTTGTGTTACATTCTTTTTTAGTTTTGTTGTATCTGTTAAATTGATTCTTCTTTTTTTGTTTTCTGACTAATTTGGTGATCATTTCTTCTTTGTATCCATTGTTATGTGCTAGGGATTTTATATAGTTTAGTTCTTTTCTGTAGTTTGTTTTGTTTAGTGGTAGCTTTAACATTCTGTCGATTAGGCTGATGAAGGTACTAATTTTGTGTTGTATTGGGTGTCTTGATTTTTGGTGTATAGCTATTGTATTGTTTGTTGGTTTTCTATCTAGATTGTTGTTAGTAAAATTTTTGGAAAGTGTTAAGTCTAAATATTTTATGGAGTTATTATTTTCAGTTTCTTCTGTGAATTGAATTTTGTTGTGCATTTTGTTTAATTCATCTCCGATTTCTTTTTCTATGTGGATGTTGTTTTCATATGTTATTAGAAGGTCATCGACATATCTTACTAATAAATAGATTTTGAATTTTTCTTTTAGTTTTTCAAAATGTTTGTCTTCTAGGTGTTGTTGGAATATTTCAGAAATGATGCCTGATGTTGGGCTGCCCGTTGGTATTCTGTCGTCCTGTGTGTATATTTCATTGTTGAAATTAAAGTACTTTTGTTTTAAAATCATTTTGTTTAGTTGTTCAGTGTACTTTCTGTCTGTCTTTTTTTCTTGTAGTCTCTGTTTTTTTTACCTGGTAAGTCCTGCAGGTTACTAGACTACTCTTAAAATTAGTGAATGAGTCGATTCTTATCTTATCTCATATTTCATGTTTTTCTAACACGGAAACTGCAGTTTTCAAGAAGCATCCTTCTCATCCTAAGTCAATATTACAACTACAAGATTTTTGTTTGAATCTTCATCTACTGTTGCCATCTGGTGTTGATTTCATGAACCTTGAGATCAGGTCCCGCTCGCTGGGAATTTCAAAATTCGTGGATCTAAATTTGTTCTTCTGAATATATATCTTTTCCCAAACTGTTAATTCCAAAGGCTTTTCCAAATGTTTTAAAAGTTTTCAACAGTTTGATGTACAGATTATTAATCATTCCACTAAATGAAGAGGATTTTAAGAAAGAATGCAATCACATTTTAAACATAGCTAATTTAAATGGCTTTGGAAAGGAAATACTTATAAATGATTTAAAGAAATTCAGACAACAAAAAGATTAAAATAATACACCACATTACAATCCGATTCATAATCATCATGATCCGGTATCATGGCAGCTGCTGCCGTCTTCCGGAAACCAAATGCCATTCCTCTCTGTCCATCCATTGATCTTCCTCCAATCCTCTGATATTCATAGCTGCTTGTACCCCTTCTATCCAAGTTTTCTTCGGTCTTCCTCTGTTCCTCCTTTCCATTGGGATCCATTCCATAACAATTTTAGGCAATCTTTGCTCTGGCATTCTTTTGACATGGCCATACCATTGCAATCCGATTCAAAGAAAGGAAAACAATTCAAGAAAATTACTTATCATCCTCAAATACAACAAATTTCAAAAAAATTTCAAGAAATTCAATATTACACTAGCACAGATGGTTAAATCTACTAATAATAACCAATAAGAAAGATTGTAAAGAAATCTGGAATTTATCAAATTAGTTGTAAAGACTGCAATAAAGTATACATAAGAAAAACAAAAAAAGAATTTAGACACACAAAAGAACACTTTATCAGTATTAAAAATTATGAAATTGAAAATCAGTTATTGTAGCTTAATAGTTTTGCTGGAGAGTCATGAAATTGAAAAAGAGGCTATACTTGTAAAACATTTGGAAAAACAATGTTTTTATATTCATTTCATACATCACTTGGTCTAGAGAACCAAGGGTTCCGGGTTCAAGTCCCGATCTGAGCGTATAATTTTTCTCTTTAAATATGATTTGGAAAAACCTTTGGAATTGATAGTTCCCATGTTTAGAAAAATGTGAAGTATGAGGTAAGACAAGAATAAACTTATTAATTGAAAAACCTCATAATGTTATATCCCACAATTAACTTATAAATCTTAAAATTAGCTTTAAATGTAATAGTGTACATAAAAAAATTGCAAATCTGAACAGTAAATAACATAAACTTATTTCTTTTAACATGTGACTTATGTATTGATTTGTTAGTTCATGTCAGAATTTGTGTTTTTGTGCTGCATATTCCACCAGTGACATGAAAGAAACAAGCAATCTTTTCCCTCATCTCTCATGTCTCTTCCAAGCTGATTCCAGGAGGTTCATAAAGAGGAAATGCACCTTGCAGTTCTAAACTTTGCCTGTACCTGTTATCTGGAAGAAATATGCACTGTTAATTAAAAGTATCATGGTATTTAAAAAAAAAAGTTGTTAACAGAGTACACAAACTTAGTAAATAAGTTTGGTTTGCCTTCATCTTACATCATAATTAGTTGATTCTTGTAAGATGCATTTCAAAGCTTCTTAGCTTCATCTTCAGTTTGTACACACTGATTTATTTAAGTTGTCGGTCCTGGATCTCGACTCTTGCTCCCTCTTTTTGTGGTCCTAAGAGGGAGCAGGAGTCTAGATCAGGGCCGACAACTTAAAGAACATCTGCCCTATACCAACTTAAGATGAAGCTAAGAAGCTTTGAAATGCATCTTACAAGAATCAACTAATTATGAGGTAAGATGAACTCACTAACTCACTGTCTCTATCGAACACTTAGGTTCATGGCTGTGTACACATAAGCTCTCCATACATCCCTATCCTGAGCCAGTGTTTTCCAATCATTCCCTGTATAATCTAATTTCCCAAATCATGGATAATGTTATTCTCCCACCTCATTCTAGGTCTACCAACTGGGCGTTCTCCCTCTGGTTTTCCTATAAGAAGCTTCCATGTATCTCTTTCTTCCCCCATACTTGCCACATGTCCTGCCCATTCTAGTCTACAAGACTTAATTGTTCTTATTATATCTGGTATCCTATACATATAATGTAGCTCACTATTATATATATTTCTCCATTCACCTGTCTCTTCATCTCATTTTGGCCCAAAAATTTTCCTAAGATCTTTATTCTCAAATATTCGTTATCTTCTTTCCTGCCTTAAAGTAAGAGACCATGTTTTGCATCCATATAATATAACTGGAAGAATAACTGTATTATATATTTTCAGTTTAAATTTTTTTAAAGGAGTTGGGATGACAAGAGACCCTATAATTCATAATAGCATGCATTTCCAGAATTGAGCCTATGTTTAATTTTTTTGTGGATCTCATTCCTATTTGTAATTATTGTTTCTAGATATTTGAAATCAGCCACTTCTTCAAAATTTCCCTCATTTGTCATTAGTTGTCCATTTCCATTATATAACACATTTCTCTGTGTGAACTTATATTTAGTTTTATTGATGTTTACTTCACATCCCAATTTTTTAGTTTCACTCAATAGTGTGTGCATGTTGGCCCTTAGTATCACCTCGTTATTGCTCAATAATACTACATCATCAGCATAAACTAACAGCCTATTAATACCATTCAATTTGAGGTAAGATGAAGGTAGACCGAATTTATAAACTAAGTAGAACCTCATAATGTTACTTCCCAATGTACTTTCATAAGTACACAAACACTTAGTCATCGCAAATATTCATTATTTTTATTGCCCTGAATATTGACCAGCCTCATGGTCTTATGGTCAGAACTTCTGACTACAGTTAATGAGGTCCTGAGTTTGATTATTTCCTTTTAGACCACAGGATTTTTTCCTTAAAGGGAATTACTCATGTGATTGTTCTTGGTCTCTCCGGGCGGGACTACTTCAGGGAACCCATGCCAAAGGCTCAAACATAGGGACATGTTCCTAGGAACATGGAATGTTAGGACTTTATACAATAGTGGGGTGCTAGAGGTATTAACTCGTGAATTAGATAAATCACCCATAGATATAGTCGCTTTACAGTAAGTTAGATGGCCAGGAGAAGGTAGTCAGGAATCAGGAAGCTTTGCATTATACTATGGGGGTACAGAAAAACCTGAATTTGGAACGAGTTTTTTAGTCCAAAGGAGGATCTTATCCGCTATCCAAGATATTAAGTTTGTCAGTGATAGGATATCATACATAATTCTAAAGGGTAAGTGGCATGATTTTGTAATCGTAAATGTACATGCTCCCACAGAAGATAAAGATGACAAGATCAAGGATGAGTTCTATGAAGAATTAGAATGCGTATTTGAGAGCCTTTCACGATATCATATGAAAATTGTCTTAGGTGATTTTAATGCAAAAGTGGGGGCGGGAAGATATATTCAAACCTACAATAGGCAAATTCAGTCTTCATGAAGATATTAATGACAATGGGGTTAGATTAGTCACCTTTGCCACATCAAAGAATCTCTTTGTTAAGAGCACAACATTTCAGCATAAGGATATTCATAAATACACCTGGACGTCTCCAGATGGCGAAACTCGAAACCAGATAGATCACGTATTAGTGATCATCGATATTAGATCACTTAGAGGGACAGACTGCAATTTGGATCATCATCTGGTGAGGGCTATCGTTTATGAGAGGAACAAACACTAAAGATAGTTCTGAAAAATTTGATTTAAAAAACTTTAAAAATGATGAAATGCGGCAAGAATACCAAATTAAAATTGCTAATAGATTTGAAGTACTGAAATCTTCAGATGACAATGTGGCAAACGAAGAAGAAACTGATATAAATAAAGAATGGGAGGCTATAAGAGATACTATTAAATTGTCAGCATCAGAAAGCATTGGTTGTTTAAAAAAGAGGCAAAACAAGAAATGGTTTGATGAGGAATGTGCCGACATTGTAAAGAAAAGAAAGCTAGCAAAAATGAAATGGTTACAAGAGCCAAATGAGGTAAATTTGGAGCAATTGGGTAGTGTTAGACAGGAAACCATGAGGTTACTAAAGAGTAAAAAGAGGGAATATTTGAGAGAGAAGATTAATGATCTTGAAATGAATGCAAAAAATAGGAACATTAGAGAATTATATCAGAGAATTAGGATAGAGAAGAAAGGGTTTCGGGCTAGAACAAACATAATTAGTAATGAAAATGGGGATATAATTGCAGATTCCAGGAGTATATTAAATAGATGGAAAAGTTACTTTAATCATCTTTTAAATGTACATACAGAACAGGATATTGAAGAGGATAATTTACAGACAGCAGAAATGCTAATCGCAGAACCAAGTGCATTAGAGGTTGAAATGGCGATAGAAAAATTGAAGTTGTATAAAGCATCAGGTTCAGATGAGATCCCAGCAGATCTGATAAAATCAGGGGGAGAAAAATTGATGGACAAGATACACCAGTTGCTTAATATGATTTGGGATAAACAAGCTTTTTCAGATGAATGGAAAGAATTGATTATCGTACCAATTTATAAGAAAGGAGGTAAAACTGATTGCAACAACTACAAGAGTATCTCATTACTTTCAACTTCGTACAAAATTCTAACAAATATATTAGTAAGCAGACTTACTCCTTATATTGATGACATTCTAGGAGATCATCAATGTGGATTTAGAAGAAACAGGTCAGATTTTTAGTTTATAAGATAGATTTTAGAAAAGAAATGGGAATATAATGATACTGTACATCAACTATATGTAGACTTCAAAAAGGCATATGATTCAATTAACAGGGAGAAGTTATCCTTCTGGAGTTCAGAATTCCTAAAAAGTTAGACTTATACGAATATGTCTAAATGGCACAGAGAGTAGAGTGTGTGTAGGCAAACAGTTTTTGGATACTTTTGAAATCCACAATGGGTTGAAGCAAGGAGATGCACTATCTCCACTACTATCTAATTTTGTACTGGAGCGTGCCATCAAATCTGTAGAGGATGAAGAAGGTATTAATAAGCTGTTAGTTTATGCTGATCATGTAGTACTATTGTAGAGGATGAAGAAGGTATTAATAAGCTGTTAGTTTATGCTGATCATGTAGTACTATTGGGTGATAGCGAGGAGATACTAAAGGCCAACATTCACACACTACTGAGTAACACTAAGAAATATCAATAAAACTGGACTATATGGTCACACATAGAAATACATTATATAATGGAAATGGACAGCTAATGACAAATGAGGGAAATTTTGAGGAAGTGGCTGAATTCAAATATCTAGGAACAATAATTACAAACAGGAATGAGATGCACAAGGAAATTAAACCTAGACTCAATTCTGGAAATGCATGCTATTATGCATCACAGAAACTCTTGACTTCCCAACTCTTTTCAAAAAATGTTAAACTCAAAATATATAAAACTATTATTGTAACAGTTATATTATATGGATGCAAAACATGGACTCTTACTTTAAGGGAGGAAAGGAGATTACGAGTATTTGAGAATAAAGTTCTTAGGAAAATATTTGGACCAAAGAGAGATGAACAGACATTTGAATGGAGAAAACTGCATAACAATGAATTGCATGGTCTGCCGTAGCGTAGTGGTTAAGGCACTACGCTACAAGCCGGAAGGTCGAGAGTTCAAGTCCCGGTGGGTCAGGATTTTTAAACTGATCCAAACCTTCTGGCGGCACTATGGCCCTGGGGTCGACTCAGCCTCTAACGGAAATGAGTACCAGACGCTTGTTCTGGGGTAAAGGCGGCCGTCACGCAGGGCTGACAACCCGGCTGACATCAAGTGCCGATTGTCTAGAAATAGTGGGAGCCCTAACCTCCCACTACCCCAAGGGCCTCCTGAGGCCTGTAGTGGGAATACTTTACTTACTTACTTTACTATAGGAAGCCAGTTATAATGAGAACAGTTAAGTCTCATAGACTGCAATGGGCAGGACATGTGGCACAAATGGGGAATGAAAGGTGTGCATGGAAACTTCTTTTAGGAAAACCAGGGGAAAACGCCCAGTTGGTAGACCAAGAATGAGGTGGGAGAATAACATTAATAATGATTTGAGGGAAGTGTAGATTATACTAGGGAATGATTGGAAAACATTTAGCTCAGGGTAGGGATGTATGGAGAGATTATGTCCACGCGACCTTTATTGACGTACGGGTTCGATTAGTGCCAGTTGAGTTAGTTAGTTAGATGGTTTCTTGGTCTGAAATTTAGGGTAAGTTTAGATTTGAGGTTTACTGTCTGGCTGAGGGTTAATACCACTTGAGACCAGATGTAGAGGGAAAATCCTTTTTTTTATTATTCACAAAAAACGAAATAATCCATATAAGAGTTTTGTAACCTTTAATACTCAAGATTGCTTGGTTTAATTTCCCATTCTTAACATAAGTTGCCCTTTGCAGTCACGTCAGTCATCATTATCTCTTTTCTGAACATAATTGGCATATATCTGGATAATTTGTCCTGCACTGGTTAAGGCAAGATGCCTTGGCACAGGGCTATGGGTCTTATACTGGTTCGAGTCTCCATGGGGGAACAAATTTTCTCATGGAATTTTGGCCATATGGGACCACTGCCCACCCAACATCATGAGGAATTTGGGTAGCTACAATAAGTAGCAGCTCCAGGTTGAGAAAACCAGCTATAATGGCTGGGAGACATGATATCCTGACCACATGTCACCCCTATACTAGCTGAATGATTTTCTTCCTCTATGATTAACACATGTGGATGTGAGGCCAGCAGCTGGATGGTAGGGAGCCATGGAGTTTGTTTGTTCATTTATCTGGATAATTTTTTTTCCACCATTTTACCCTCTTTGAGGTACATTGGATCAATCATTTCTCAGTGTGTTTTCTTAGTTTCTTAGTGCCCAGTATTTTTTGATTCTTTCTGATCTTATTTTCCTCTCTTCTTCCGAGATAATAGGTTTGGATTTTAATTAAGATTTATCTTGGAACCGTATGTTTTCAATTTGAATAATTAATTCAGCTGTTCGATCGATTAGTGAATTTTCTGTAATCTTTATTTCTATTAGGTCTTTTTGAGTTTCTTTAAATCAGTTGGATTTTTTTTTTTTGCAGTTACGGAAAAAATCAAATATTTGTTTGGTTAATCTGTTAGATTTCATTCTGAGAAGATGACCATCAAATTTTATTCTCATTTTTCGCATAGTATCTGAAAGTTTTATCAATTTTTTTTTTGTAGAGAGTTTCATTCTTGATGTATATTATTTTATTATCTTGAAATTATCCACCGCTGTGGTTTCGAGGTAGCGTGCTGCCTTGTCACGCAGCGGGCCTGGGTTCGATCCCCGGTCAGGGCAGTTTTTCTGGGTGAGGTTTTTATTGGGGTTTTTCCTCACCTGTAAGACAAAGAAAACTTTAAGGCTCAAACGGTCCTCGAAATCATATGGCCATCATCACTATCATTATCATCATCATCATCATCATCCTTCACCAGTGTGGAAAGCAACGGGAATTTACCACACCTACAATTCCCTAGTAAAGCTGCAAGCATAGCATGGAAATGCTATGATTGCAGTGAAGGACCTGCCCTCAGGCAGAATTACTATGGATAGATGGATCTTGATATTTTGGTCCTATGATTTTCCTTAAAATTTTCCTTTTCTTTAGCTCAAGTTTCTCCTTTTGTGTTATTTTATTATAGGAACCATTAAAAATTACACACTTAAACAAAGTTTATAAAAATCCAAACCTTAAAAAAGTAATAAATACATGAATTGGAGTTCAAAGGAAAACAAAGTATTCACAACTAGTTGCTGTTGATGTAACATCATCATTTATCCTGTACAAAGATATTCTACATCTAACCTGCAAACATATTGAAATTAAGTATGATTCTTTCATTTTATAAACGAGTTGAAGAAAATGTTATTATATCTCACCTCATAAAATTGTATGTTTTGATGATAACAGTTTCGAAGGTCATTCACCTTCATTTTCAGTCAATGAAACTCTAACTCTTGGCTGAAGATGAAGGTGAATAACTTTTGAAACTGGTATCATGAAAACACGCAACTTTATGAGGTGAGAGATAAAAACATTTTCTCCAATTCATTTATAAATTGAAAATACCTCATAGTGTTAGTTCCCTCTTTAATTTTGATTAAAAAATATTTCTTTCGTATTATATTAAATTAATGTTGGGAAGTAAACATTATAAGGTATAATCATTGAAATTCATCGGAATTATGGTTGAAGATGGATGTGATATCGTTTGAAACTGCAGTATCGTGAAAGACATTAAATTTATGAGGTGAGTTGTCAAAAATTGTTCTCCGATGAATTTCAATAATTCTTTCATGTTAACCCTTTAGATGTCATGAGCCGATTTGAACGGCTCTGGTGCTTCTGTCAGTTACCTGCCAGACAATATACTTAAACTACTTGCAAAGCTGATCACATCGGCGTTTAAATCTCTGATACAAGAGATTTTACCAGTGGCATGCAGAGGGTTAAAGTAAAAATAGCAGTGATCATGAATTTTTTTTTTCCTTTGTACTCCCTTTTAAGGTCCTTTTTATTTTTTAGAGAAATGTTTTCCTCTTTTTCAGTGAACATTTTCCCCTTTAAAATCTTGTCTCTAATCATGTGCATATTTTAAAAACACTACCATGGATTGACAGGTGGCTCCATGGCAGAAGTGGTTAGATGCTCACCTCTCACCGCTGGGGTCCCGAGATCGAGTCTCAGTCAAAATGGAGCTAGGGGTTTTCTCTCTTTTCCCCTGCCACAATTTCATTCCACCTTTTCTCCATACTCATCTCATCCATTTCATTTCATTTTGTTCATCTACCCCTGTGATGATGCATGAGGCATAGTCTGCCGGCACCCTTGTCATTCACAGACCTCTGTATATAGGAGTTCATCTCATCCCTCAACCCTGAGTTGGACACGAGTTGAGGATATTTATTTTATATTTACCATGGATTGACAGTAACTTCTGGCCAACGATACCAGTGGGTGCAGTGATGCTGGGAATGGACCGCATGATGTTCACCAGTCCTGTGTTCTGGCTGGGTCTGTTCCTCATTCCATTCACAGCCCTCATCGTGGACATCACATTTAAAGTGTAAGTACTGACAATGTGTGTCACATTTCAATAGTAAACTTGTTCCCAAAACTAAAACAATGGTTAACTCACCATAAAATGTCAGGGTTGCAAATTATCTGGAATTGATGGAATTTTTAAGGAGTATTCCTTCTTTTAGAGGAAAAGTAAAGCTGTGGGTCTCATGTTATAACTTTATAACACATAAAGCCCTAATTCTGACTTGAATGTATTGGCCCTTTCATACCCAGTTTTCAATTGCATCATTCATAACTTGAGATATTAAATAAAATACTGCTTCACCGTAAAATCTGTTTTAAATTTTGATGTTAAATTTTAAATTAACACTTTCCAGAATTGGACATAGTTTTATTTTAGAAAGAAAAATTAACGCTCAAACCAGGATTCGAACCCTGGATCTCTGACTCTGTGCATCAGTATGATAACTATTACACCATCCGAGCTCTGATATGAACATTAACAATTCTTTCCACTTATACAATCCTCTTTCATCCGAAAGATAGCTATCGGCCTTTGGATGAAAGGGAGTTGCATAAGTGGAAAGAATTACTGACATTCATATTGGAGCTTGGATAGTATAATGGTTGTCATACTGTTATCAACTTTAGTGTTAGATAAAATTATATAATGATTCACAAAGTAAAATTTTTTATCACTCACCTCATATTATATAATAATATGAGGTGAGCGATAAAAAAAATTACCTAAATGAATATACCTCATAGTGTGAATTCCTAAAATAAGTAATGATTCAAAAAGCTTGACACAAACTATAACCCTAATGTACCTTGGGTGAAATAGGGTTTATAAATTTTGGATATTAAATAATAATCATACTGACAAATGAGTGCCTCAGTGCCATAGGTGCCTAACCCACAATTTAAAAAATAATGCTATTCCTTGCTTTTGCACTAGAAATAATCATCTCTGTCAGAGCCACATCTGCCTATAACATTTTAGTTAATTTTAACTCATACATAATCTCTGACAAGAGATGATTATTTCTAGTGCAATTACAGGAGGGAAAGCATAATTTTTTTAATTGTGGGTTAGGCATCTATGGCACTGAGGCACTCAAATAGAATCAGAGATTTGGGGTTCAAATCCTGGTTCGAGCATTAATTTTTCTTTCTAAAATAAAATTTGCTTTAAAATTCCTCAAAATTGATCATAAATAGTTTCTTTTATGCCTCTTGTTTTGTAGCTCTCAAAATAATCTGTTTAATGCTTCTTGTTTTATTGGCACTTCCCAATTGTAATTATAGTTTATATGAATAAATAGGTATATTTATGTAAATTATTATCACTCACCTCATATTCTTCTTCTTCTTAAGACTAGTTTCAAAACCTTAATCAGTTCTGTCGTCTCTTGCTCCTCTGTTGGTAGACTGAAAAACCTCGAAATTAAATATTTTCCACAGGAATTTCAAAGTTCATTAATTTCTGTTTTTCATTTTTTTGAATGTATATATTTTTCCCAGAAATGAGTTCTTTGCTTTCCTTTCAATAAGATGTTTTTCTGACCATTCATGGGCAGCTACTGCAGATTTTTCTACTTCTCCTTTGACATTCCTGAGATGTTGTTTCACTCTTGGAATTTTGGCTAGTATGGGACCAGTGCCCACCCAACATCGCGAGGAATTTGGGTGGCTACAGTAAGTAGCAATGCAAGCTTAATATGACATGGTAAGAAAAATAAATGCCTGGATGAGATTTGAACCCAGGTTGGTACCTCAGCATGCTATCCATTACACCACCGGCAAATCCAATACAAACATTTATCTTTCTTATATATATATATATATATTATATTCTCTATTATTACTAGATGTAGCGAGAACTCGGTCTTCACTGCCATCTGGTAGCTAACTGTAACAAGTTAGCAAATTAAAAGTAAGTTCTCGCTACATTTAGTAATACTGGAGAATATAATATATATATATAAGAAAGATAAATGTTTGTATTGGATTTGCCTGGCGGTGTAATGGATAGCACGCTGGGGTACCAACCCAGAGGTCTGGGTTCTAATCCCATCCAGGCATTTATTTTTCTTATCATGTCATATATATATATATTTATTATAAAATGTATGTATGTACGTTCCAGCATAACTCTGGTTTCTTCTCAACTTGGTACTCATATGATTTACAATCTAGGAAAGATATTATGGGGATAAGAGATCAGTATCACTCTATCAGGGGTGGAGAGAGCGACATGCAAAAATTCAACAAAAAAGAATGTTGATATTAGTGTTGAAATGCAAAGTATTTGGAGTCACTAATAAGCTAATTGGTGACAATTTTGGTGACATTAAGCCCAAGTTTGACCCATAGCAACATTAGGGAGAATGACACTTGACTTACATACTTCCTTTTACTCTCCTGTGGAGCGTAAGGTGGCAACAAACTTTCTCCGTCTAAGTTTGTTAGAAGCCACATTTTTATCTCTCTCTGCATGTTTTCCCCACCTGTCTTGGTTCCTATTTCATGGTAGAGTGAGAAGGGGTAAGATTAAAATGTCCAATGTGAACTAGATTAGTGTCAAATCCAAACTTTTTGCAGTCATTAAGCTGATCAATAACAGAAAAATTGGCATCAATAAATAAATGAATGAATAAGCCACTGTGTCCCTTGAAGGGCTAGGGCCTCCTCCAAGAGGGGTGAGCTCAAATTTCTTGAAGTTCATGTGGGGAGCAACTCCACATGAACGGATAACACTGTGATTTAAAGTACTTTTTAAGTTGGCAATTTTGTCCAGTTTGTGATTGGATTCAATGTTTTTGACTTTCTAATAGTGCACTTTTGTCTTCTTTCACGCAACTTATGAATTAATTCTACTAGTATGGTTACCACATTGGTAGTACTTGTGTTTAGGTACTGATTGTTCACACTTTTTTGATGTTGTGCACTGCCACGTTCCACATACTTATATTGCAGGTGGTGGTGGACCTTTGGACCCCTAGTTTTTGACACAATAGTGATTTTGTGCATAAGTAAATACCAGATAATAAATGTCTGATAATTGGCTAGTTTTTATAAAATACATTATTACCCAATATCTGACTCCCTAAATTAGAGGAGATGAGGAAAGCAGAAGTTCATAATGGTTGATTAAATGCATTTTTGAGTAATATGAATTGAAACTGTAAATTTGCATGGATCATTCCATGCCAAACCAACTAGTGGATGGAAGTGAATTGAAATCAAGAAGGAGGATGGTATAATGTCAGACTTTAGAACAATGGACTGTTATATATTTGTGAATGTAAATTTTATTAGAATACACATTTGAATTGGAAACTTCACACCTCACCTCATAAAATATGCTTATCTCACTTGACATAGTGTAATTGGAATCATAATGATGTACGGAATCAGAAATCCAGGGTTTAAGTCCCAGTTTGAGCATTAATTTTTCTTTCTTAAATTAAATTCTACCCAGTATCGCAACATGTTAATTTAAATAAAATCATTCAAAATTAAGCTTTACTGCTCAAAAGTAATGTATAAATTCTCAATAAAAATACTTCTGAATATAAGATAACAGTTAGTAGCAACAGCTATCGACCTTTGGACAAACGAGAATTGTATAAGTGGAAAGAAATGTTGAAGTTCTTATCGGTGCATGAATGGTGTAATTGGAATCATACTGATATACAAAATCAGAGGTCCAGCCCAATTTGAGAATTAATTTTTCTTTAATGGTGAGTGGAGAACTTATTTTTAACGATTCACCTCATATAATTTCACATTTCTTTGATACCGGCAGTTTCAGACAATATCTTGTCCCTCTTCACAGTCACGTAGAGGGACAAGATATTGTCTGAAACCGCTGGTATCAAAGAAATTTGAAATTATATGAGGTGAGTCGTTAAAAATAAGTTCTCCACTCACTATTAATGATAAAACCTCATAATGTTTACTTCCCAATATTAATTTAAATATAATTTTTCTTTCTTAAATTAAATTCTATCTAGGATTAGAACATGTTAATTTAAATAAAAACATTGAAACATGATGTTTTGAAGTCCTTATCATTGAGTTGGAGTTTAACTGAGGACATCCAGGTGAGAGAAGTGTACTTTATGAGATAAAGTGTGAAGTTTTTGATTCACATTTGTATTCCACTGATATGTATTCCATAATGTCACTTGCCATGATTTTTTTATATACTTTTATTGTCAAGTTTTATTTTCTACTTCTTTGGGAACATTTTTTCTATTGAAAAGTGAATTGTGTTGATTTTCTTTCATATTTTTATTAATAAAAAAGGGACTATATATTTTATATTATGTGATGCATTATTAATACATGATATAACTTTTGAAATTTTGTGGAGAAGCATGTATTTTTTTTATTCAATGTCCCAGGTTGTCACTTTGACATTTCTGGTGTTCACTCCTGGCAATGGCATAATTGTAACCCACTTCTGAGGTTGGGGTGCCTGGAAGTCAGGGTTACAGCTGCCTTGTTGATATGATTATTGATTTGATGATGATGATAGTGGTGAACTAGGAGAGTTCTTAATCCTAAGCTTAATATGAATGATGATTATTATGTTGGCCATATGATGATTAGGGACCATTTGGGCCTTAAAGTTTCCTGACATTTGTCTTAAAAGTGAGGAAAAACCCCGAAAAACCTCACCCAGGAAACTTGTTCCGACCGGGGACCAAACCCAGGCCCGCTGTATGACAAGGCAGCATGATACCCCAAGACCACAGCGGTGAATAGAAGCATGTATTATTTATTAATGATAATTGTGGGAGATTTAGGGAAGAAAGAAAATTATATGTCTTTACTTCTTTCCATTTTGATCCATTTTCTTCTCATAAAATGGGAGGAATTTTTAACTTGGGTAAGTAATTGTAGCATTAAGAAAACGTGCAGTGATGCTTTAACACAGGCAATAATTATATTGAGTAAATATCCAGACTTGCATCTCCTTACTGTCAGTGAAGATAAGTTCTGAATGTGTATTTAACTCCTCATAACACAAATGAAGCATTTTGTGACTATTGCTGTACATTATTCTTCATCTTTTGATTTGAGGAATCCATATTTGTAGTTTTGTCCACCACACTAGCTCAAGTGATATCTAGCTGAATAAGAAATTTCTAATTGTAAAATTTTCAATCTCAAAAGGGAACTGTCAACCATTGCATGCTGAAACTTATCTTGAAATTCCTCCCAGAGAAGCATTTTGTTATGCCAAGGCCATGTCCAAAAACTCATGTGCCTTTTTTTAACTGCATGGTACCAAAATCAAGCACCAAGTCTTTCATGTGAACTATATGGAAGTAATACAACTCCTGACTTGGTGAAATGGATAACCCTGATAACCTGCCTGCATGCTGCATCCTACCACACTCCACTCCTCTTTACTCACATAGGGACACCATCTACTTTGCATAGTAGATTACCATTGCTGGATTCTGGCTTCGATTTTTGTCACGTGCAGTTAAAATGGCAGATAACACTGGTCAACAGTGGTTTTGTTGCCCTTGATATAAGATTAATTTCGGATATATTTATGCTCACAATTCATGAAACTATCAATGATTTTGAAAGATTTGCTCTGGTTTTTTTTTAAACTTTATTTTCATTTTACATTACAAAAATCGGAAAATATGAAAAATATAACATAGGCCTATATTTATAATGTCAATTGTTTTTTTGAAAAATTAGTATGCACTGATGTAAATAGAAAGAAAAATATAGAAAACCCCTGTTATACTTCAGTGAAACGCCTTTTATAAGATTTTCTTCTTTACTTTTTAGGGGACAATCTTTTTTTTAAAGACCAGCAGTAATCTGCCATCATGTGATGGTCCCATCTACCCTGATACCTTTCCTCCATTACTTCTAGATCCTAGTGAAACACACTCCCTGTTCGTCGCTATAATTTCCTAAATTATCCGGAAATCTATCCAGGTGACTGTGTAGAAAGTGTAACTTTATACTCATATTTGCTCCCAGAATCTTGAAGCTTATCAACATGTTTTGCACAATTTCTTTATAATTTGGTGCTTTATAGTTACCTAGGAAATTTTCTACTACCAATACAAAACCCTTCCAAGCTTCACTTTCTATTATTACAGTCATAACTTTGATAAAATTTGCATCTTTCATCAATTGCCGAATTTGAGGATCATCAAATATTCCGTCTTTTAACTTTTACATGCTGAATTTAGAAAATTTTCTACAAATGCATTTGAAACATTTTCCTTCCTTGTCCAACGCTTTGACAAATTGTTTTATAATCATATCCAGATGCGCATTGTGTGTACTTTAATTTTGTCAAATAACTGAGATCACGACCGATATGCGGAGTGGGGATCATATGATGTTTGTATACTCGAAAAAATGCGCAGAAATCATATCATGACTGGAAACATAAATTTTATTGGTTACAAGCCGTTTACTGTTTAAGATATAAGATATGCAAAAATCATAAAAACTGGAGCACATTCAGCACTTTCATGAATATATTCATAAACTGTGCACTTGAAAACATAGAAATTCACTGAGATATCCAGGGCAACAATTTTTTTTTGTAGAGCTGTGTAATTTTTTGGATATAGCTCTTGCTACATCACAATACTTCTCTGGAGAAATTTCAAGATAGGTTTCGACATGCAATGGTTGACAGTTTCCTTGTCAGAGCTAGAAGGAGTAACAGTGTACAATTATTAATAACTGGATTGTGCACCAGATGCCTGGATAAATCCCAAACTTCTCCAATGTGTATATATTAAAAAAAGTACTGTTAATAATAATGTGTCTGTCTATGGAAACATTAAAATCAAGTAGTGCCCTTGGCGCTTAGTAGTAATCTATGTGCCAGCACCTTCTCTCTTGTCTTTATTCTCATCATCATCAAAGAACATACTCTCCTTGCTGTATACATCATCTACTTCTGATGAGGTGCATACATTGAAAATAAACACATTTATCTGCTGAATCCATAATCTCAAGCACAAAAAACTACAGTGAATTGGGATTAAACACAGAATATATACAATAATCTATATTTTACATCTGAATATGATTAAGTTTTTTAAATTTATTATTGTAATACAGTAAAATCCCACTTAACCACAATGCTACCAAAAAAAAAGTTACATTTTCAAATTTTCTATGATACCTTGTTAAGAATGATACTTCTTAAGAACTCAATTTTGATTTCACTTCAGCGCAAGTCTAGGAATAGAGTATCTATTTTTATTTTAGAAAGAAAAATTACATTTGAACCAGGAGTCAAACTCCAGATCTCTGACTCTGTACATCAGTGTGATAACTGTTATGCCATTTGAACTTCCGATAGGTGCGTAAATTTTTTTTCCACTTTATACAATTCTCCTTTCATCCGAGGGCCGATAGCCATCACTCTCAACAATGCCATCTGACAACTTCTATTTGAAGTATTTTTACTGAGAATTTAAGCATTACTTTTAAGCAGTAAAGCTTATTGTTTTGATGTTATATTTTAAATAGATGCATTCCAGTATTGGATATAGTTTTATTTTAGAAAGAAAAATTATGTTTGAACTGAGAGTCGAACCCCAGATCTCTGACTCTGTATGTCAGTGGGATAACCATTATATATAAAGTGGAGAGAAATTTGACATTCCTATTGGAAGTTTGAATGGCGTAATAATTTTTCTTTCTAAAATAAAACTATATTCAATTCTGGAAAATGTTAATTTTAAATATAACGTATTACTTTAAAGCTTTACCGCTTAAAAGCATTGTTTAAATTCTCAATAAAAATACTTTGAATAGAAGTTGTCAGATAGTGTTGTTGATAGCGATGGTTATTGGCTTTCAGATGAAAGGAGAATTGTATAAAGTGGATCAAAATTTGATGTTCCTATTGTAAGTTCGAATGGCACAACGGTTATCGCACTAACGTACAGAGTCAGTGATCCGGGGGTTGACTCCTGGTTCAAACGTAATTTTTCTTTCTAAAATAAATCTGTATCCAATTCTGGAAAGTTAAATTTAAAATATAACATCAAGATAGAGTATCTGCCATTTTCTCCACACAAATGTGAGTGAATGCATATACAGTATTTGGTTTTTATGTAACTGATTACTGTGAAGCACATTTTCCTTCCCAAATGTTGAGATAATTGAGTAATTTCTTAGGGTATATCTATGAATATGTGAGCAGATAACACACAGAAGAGTCATAACCACAGTACAATACAGGCGCTTCATCTTCAATGTTTTTTTTAATATGCCAAGTTACAAAGGTGGTACATTGTCATCTAATTCTAATACTGAATAAATTGTAATATTTGAAAATACAATAGGAAGTAACATTATGAGGTTTTACTTAATAAAGGAATAAATTTGGTCTGTTTCTTCTTACCTCATATAGTTGTTTCTTTAGACATATGTTTCAAAGCATGTTTGCTCCATCTTCGGTTGATACAGACTCAGTCTTACCTCATATAGTTGTTTCTTTGAAACTTATGTCTAAAAGAAACAATTATACAATTTAAGAAGAAACAGACCAAACTTATTTATGTATTAATATTTTTATTTTGAAATTTATTAATCTATGTGTTATGTTGCATTTCATTCCATTCTGTATTTTTGAAAATAATTTTGAGGTTCTTCTCCCATTCCGATGTCATTAGAACCTAATTTAATGTAGCTTAATTTGTAAAATATTGATCTAATCATATTTTCTGTTATATCCATCCATAGTAATTCTGCCCGAAGGCAGCTCCTTCACTGCACTCATAGCATTTTCATGCTATGCTTGCAGCTTTACTAGGGAATTGTAGGTGTGTTGCTTTCCACACTGGTGAAGGATGATGATGGCCATATGGCCGTTTGGGTTCTGTTATATATAGCACTAATATTTATAGAGCACTTTTACCCTTGTAAATGTCAAGAATCAATGCAATCTGTAAAACATGTTTAATTTGATTGTCCTATATTTGAAGGACAACGATTCTGGTTAAACTTACTTTTAAACTAAGGTGAGACTTTTTTCTCAATGTGTGACGCGATTTTTAAGAACCAAAATTATCATAAAAATTTTATGAAATTCATAACAATAAGTAATATTTTATATTTAATTAATGTTGGGAAGTGAACATTATGAGGTATAATCATTAAATTCATCGGAGAACATATTGTTTAAACAACTCACCTCATAGGATTCATGCTTCCATGATATCGTGATTTCAAACATAATCATGTTCATCGTCAGCCATAACTCCGACTGATGAAATTCTTCGGCTGTCAACTATTCTATTGTCGCCATCTTCAGTGCTGCCATCTATGGTTGAATTTATGAACTTCGAAATCAATGTAATTTCGTTAGGGATATCAAAATTCATTGATCTAAAATTCATTGATCTATTTTTGTTTTTCTGAATGTACATTTTTTCCCAAACTGTCAATTCCAAAGGTTTCTCTACTTGTTTTAAAAGTTTAGCTTCTCTTCCAATTTTATGATGTTCTAATAAACTATGTGCAGCAATTGCAGATTTTTCAATTTCACAATTTTTAATATTTCTGAAATGTTCTTTTGTCCGAATTTCAGAAATATTAAAATATTAAAAATTGTGAAATTGAAAAATCTGCAATTGCTGCACATAGTTTATTAGAACATCATAAAATTGGAAGAGAAGCTAAACTTTTAAAACAAGTAGAGAAAACTTTGGAATTGACAGTTTGGGAAAAAATATACATTCAGAAAAACAAAAATAGATCAATGAATTTTGATATCCCTAACGAAATTACATTGATTTCGAAGTTCATAAATTCAACCATAGATGGCAGCACTGAAGATGGCGACAATAGAATAGTTGACGGCCGAAGAATTTCATCAGTCGGAGTTATGGCTGACGATGAACATGATTATGTTTGAAATCGCGATATCATGGAAGCATGAATCCTATGAGGTGAGTTGTTTAAACAATATGTTCTCCGATGAATTTAAGTAATATTTTGCCAATACTCTTATAGACAATTTATGTATTTCTTAGCACTCATTCTAATCCATATGTTAATATTTCTGCTTATAACATATAGTATATATTGTTATAGGAAGCTACAACCCTAACATGCCTTTGTGGTGAAATAGGGTTTCAAAATATTTTGAGATTTAATAATAATAATAATATCTTGTCATTATTTATACAGAATTTATACATTACTTTTTAAGTGGTAAAGCTTCATATTTTGATTTTATATTTTAAATTAACACTTTCCAAAATTGGACATAGTTTAATTCATTCTTCATTCTTCATTACATGTATCCAGTCGCAGCTGATGACACATATTCATTGCATACTTATGGTATGTAAGTTGCAATGGGGCTGCATATACAGGCAGTTTATGTGGGCATTGAATGCCCATGAGATTCAAAGAAAGAAAGAAAGATAGGAAAGACAGAAATTAACCCTTTGGCCTCAAATACTCTAATACCATCAGGGTCGAAGAAAATGAGAGGAGGTCAGTCAAGGGAGACTGGATAAGAAAGCAAAAAGAAGGATCTGGTACTAGAAAAGGAAGAAATACCAGATCGGTCTACAACCCACCAAGCTGACCAGTGCTACTTGGTGGGTAGTCCATCCCTTTAGTTCATATTGCATTAACAACATGTAAATAGCTGCACCACGAGAAGGTAGGGATTGGACGCTGGGTTATTGTCCAGGTTGGTTCCTGTAAACTTTCAATCTAGAAAGAATTAGAGGGTTTCCTCCCTGTTTAAAATACCCTGTTTGCAGCCTGGTGGACATAGTTTTAATTTAGAAAGAAAAATTAACATTCGGACTGACATTTGAACCCCGGATCTCTGACTCTATGTGTCAATGCGATACCAATTATGCCATCCGCTTAAAAAGTAATGTATAAATTCTCAACAAAAATGCTCCAAATAGAAGTCATTAAATGGCATTGATGGTAGTGATGACTACTGGCTTCTGATGAAAGAGAATTATTTAAGTCGACAGAATTATTGATGTTCAGATGGCGTAATTGGTATTGCAGCACAGAGTCAGAGATCCAGTGTTCAAATCCCAGTCTGAACGTTAATTTTTCTTTCCAAATTAAAACTATGTCCAATTCTGGAAAGTGTTAATTTAAAATATAACATCTAAATATGAAGCTTCACTGCTTAAAAAGTAATGTATTAATTCTCAATAAAAAATACTTTGAATTGAAGTCGTTAGATGGCTTTGATGGTAGTGATGGCTACCAGCCTTCTGAAGAAAGAGAATTATATAAGTGGAAAGAATTGTTGACGTTCATATCAGGGTTCAGATGGTATAATTGGTATCGCACTGACACGTAGAGTCGGAGATCTGGGGTTCGAATCCTGGTCCAAACATTAATTTTTTTTTCTAAATTAAAACTATGTCCAATTCTGGAAAATGTTAATTTAAAAGATAACATCTAAACTATATAGTGTTACTTCCTAAAAAAATAAATTATTGTAATCTATATTCATTGCAATGTTTAAATAACATTAGTACTATACAATATAGAAACAAAAGTAGTTCTCATGTGATGTCTCAAATAGCTCCAAGCCCTTTAACAGGATTCTATTGTATGTAATTTTCAGTATAAATTAATACTATAATGCTTGCTAAAGATTAATAAACACTTTTGGTTAGTTTGGTTGTTATGTCGTACACTTCTTGTTGTGGTTGAGGATGTCTAGATTTGCACACATCATCTGCTCAGGAATTATAAGTGTGGACATGATTGGATGGTTTGCAGGGTCTGTGGAGGATGTCCGCGCAGGTTCCGGTTTAATGTATACCGTACATGCTGAGCGATGAGACAACAGATGATGCATTTTACTTCACCCCTCATTCACTTGTTATCACTTTGTGTATCTCTGGTATCTTCAGAAAGTCTCCACTTTCATGTTGCAGTTCACTTTCTGTTTGCCTTCAAACTGTGTCTTCTTTTTTCTTTTTATGTCAGCAGCTTGTCGCAACTCCTACCCCCACCAGACTCCTGATTATTCATGTCTGTTGTGTGGATTTGTTTTTGTTAAAACAAAATTAGAACAGAAAAACAAACAAAAATAATGATAGATTTAAATTAAAATTCTTTATACCTCATCTCATATCCAGTCTTCTAATTAAACTGGTTTCAAAACCTATGTGGTTTCATTTTCAGTAATATCTTGAGCAGTTTTCCTGAACGACATAACATCGGTCGAGATATTACTGATGATGAAATCACCTGGGTTTTGAAACTCGTTTAATTAAAGGACTGAATTTGATGTGAGGTATAAAGAATTTTAATTTAAATCTTAAATTAAACCTCATAGTGATTTTTCCTATAAAAGTTAAAAAATAATGATACATCAAAATGGACACCCAAAAATCAGTTCGTATATAAATTTTCAAATTTTAATTAAAAAAACTCAGAAAATCTTTAAAACAATTATTAGGAGTGCCAAATACTAGTAAATAGTTAAGTAAACTGATTGGGGAATATAGGTCTACACTTCACCTTCTATTTTGTTTTCTCATCTGGAACTTGTTTCAGCACATATTTCCACCATTTTCAGCCAGAAATTGATTGCTGTGTTGATCATTGGAATTCTTGCATATTCTTTCTCTAGGTGGCAGACAAATCTCACAATTAAATTCTCTTAAGAATAAGATCTTTCTATCCATCGAGAGGAGAGAATACACAGACATTTCTATGATTAACACAGCAGAATGCTGAAAATGTCCACCAAAGTATTTTCCAATTTTTTTTTCAATGCCAACAGATTGTCTTTTATGACATTTCTGGCTTTCCCTCCTGGCATTGGCAGAATTGTAGTCCATTTCTTATGTTGAGGCACCTAGAAGGCAGAATTACATTACCCCGATGAAATGATGGATGATAAATGATAATGAAATGCCAGGAGAGTATTTAACGTAAACTTAACCTAAAATCCAGATCATGGGCAGCCACAGGAATAATTCCCTTTAAGGAAAAATTCTTATTGTCTGATTGGAAATTGTACCCAGGACCTCATGAATTGTTGTCAGGAACATTGACCACTAGCCCATGAGGAAAACAAAATATGAAATGAGCTTATTCAATCTCTTGACATATTGCCTCCTCTAAATGATATAGGTGACAAATCTGAATCAGAAGTGTACACCTCACAAAATTAATTTCTTTTACCTGTACATATTTCAGTGATCTCTATATATATTTTTTTAATTTGTGTTATGAGTAGGGCAAAACATTTTATGACCACCGAAATATGCAAACAAATATATGCACTTATGTCCTTTATTTACAAAATTATGCACTGTAACATAAAAAATATGACCTAATAAATAATATTATAATTATGTAATAATTTCAGTTGTAAAATTAATTAGTAAATCAGTTTATGACAATTAACTATTTATTTAAAAATAAAATGCAAGTGAGCAGCAAGCTAAAATATGGAATTTGATATTGTAGCATGCTTTTTGTTTTATTAAGATTATCAGTAGCTACCTGCTAGTCGCGAGACAATACATAAATATTTATATTTATTATTAATAATAAAAACATATGCTCAGTTATATATGTAAGGGAAAAACCCATACTGTGATAGAAACAAAATAGGAGAGGGATATAGATTTTACAAGAAAACAAAATTCTGAGAAATTTAACAACTCAAACACAGAAGAAAGAAAGTTTAATATAAAAGTTCTTTACTTCTTAAAAGAGTGAAAATATGATGAATATGACCAATAAATTGCTATAATATGCTCTGTCATATATAAATGCCTAAATATGTATAAATATGATTTAAGAAAGTACCTTAATTAAATTAGTTTTTGTATAAATGCATTTATAAATATTTAAGAAACATATCACTCTTACCAAAAAAAATATACCATAACATAAAAATCGTAGCTCTAGTTATGAGGTTAGGTGTGTATTTCCAACTCACTTTTATTAATAATTCAATAAGCATCATACAACAATGTTTTTATTATTAATTTAACACCTCTCACTGAAGGACAAATTATATTTGAAGAGAAAAAAGTCAAAGGTCCCAGGTTCGAGTCTCGGTCTGGGCAAAATTTTTTCTCTTCAAATATCCTACGACAAGTTCAAATTTTGTGCACATAATAATCTTCTGATTTTTTGACAATGATTTTTTTTATTTTTTAAAGGTTTCGTTTTTGCACGTACTTCTTGTTTACTTCAGCATTTTTTTTTCTCAAAATAAAATTCAGTTAATAAACTGCTTTATTGAATGCAAAATAATGCTTCCAAGCAAGCTGTCTTGACTAGTTAGCATGAGAGAGAGAGAAAAAAAATTGTATACCTGAAGCTTTTAAATATAATTTCACTGCTGTGGATGCTTGAGGATCAAAGAGAAAGGAATTTATGGTTGGTTTAGATGTATCTAAATAGCTTGATGGTAGAGCATTGGCATGTAAAGTTGGAGATCTTGGGTTCAAACCCTAGTTCAGGTACAAGTTTTTCTCTCTAGTTACTTTAATATCCATCCCATATTCTGTTGTGAATGGAGCTTTATATTTTTTATTAAATCAGTACCTTTAATGGTTAATAATAAATAGTGAGTCGTGGAATCTCATCTCATACTCTGTGATCTTCAAGCATGGAGGCATCCCTCCTATCCTCAGGCATCTTTACGACTGTTGAATTTTGGTCTACACCTTCATCTTCAAAGATGTCATCTGGTGTTGATTTGATGGACTTTGAGATCAAATCTTTTTTTTTTAAAGATCAAATCTTGTTCGTTGGGAATTTTATCTCAAAGTTCATCACATCAACTTTGGATAGGGATAGGGATAGACCAAATTCAACAGTCGTAAAAATAGCTGAAGATAGGAGGGATGCTTCCAGAAACTGCTGTCCCATGCTTGAAGACCACAGAGTATGAGGTGAGATTCCACGACTCACTATTTATTATAATGTTAAAGTATTAGTTGAACTTATAAAGGAAAAATATCACTCTGAGGTTTAATTTAAGAATTAAATTAAAGTGTTTAATATATCACCTCATATCCAGAACTTCATCAAGTGATTAAAACTACAAGACCTTTCAAAACCATGGTTCATCTTCTGCATTCTTGTTTCATCTTCTGCATTCCATTTGGCATGCAGAAGATGAAACATGATTCTGAAAGGCCTTCATAGTTTTAACCACTTGACAAAGTTTCTTAAACAGAAGTTTAATTTAGTTAAGGACGACTGCTATATCAGGTATTTATTTTAATATTTTAACATTATATTATATAACCTCAACGGTGTTTTACAATTAATTTTAGAGGTCACTATTTATTAGTTATTAACTTGAAAACCTTTTAATGTTATTTACCGTAGTTAATTTATGATATCTTTAATAGTACTGTTTGAACACATTTTCTGAGCTACCTGCTTATAAAGGTTTTAAAACTAAACTGACCCAATTCAGTAATTTTGCTAAATAACACTGAATGGTTATGGTATTCCTATACTGAAGGGGTGTTACTGTGGACTATTAGTTAAAGTGCTCACTGCTGATTTCAAAGTTCATGGATTCAAACTTGGGTAGGATAGATGGATTTTTTTCTGTTGTGTAAAAATTGTGGTTATGGCTTCCTTTGGAAAGGAAGTAAGGCCATGTGTTATGTTGAACTTAGGTTACATATTCCAGAGTGTGGCTTTCTTTGGAAATGAAATAAAGCTGTAGGTCCTGTGTCGTAGAATTGTGGCACATGAAAGAAACTCAAGCCTGAAAAAGAGGCTTGTACACAAAATTTGTCAGCCCTTTAACACCCTGATTTGAATTGTGATGATAATAAATTGTCCTTAATGAAAGTTGGTAAATAAATAGCCCATGCCATAGAATTAAAGAATCTCATGCCTGAAATGATAGAACTGCCACACAGATTTATTGTAATTCTGCCCGAGGACAGGTCTTTCACTGCAATCATAGCATTTTCATGCTATGCTTTTCAGCTTTACTAGGGAATTATAGATGTGGTAGCTTCCTGTTGCTTTCCACAAGATGGTGATGCTAAAAACTGAGTTTGTTCTGGCCATCTATGGGGTACACTGCAGATAGTATAATTAATAACGGAGGACCACTAAAGATTTTTTGAAATTCTTTTGTAGATAGGATTTATAGATTTATGTTACAAAGAAGGCTAGATATCCATGGTGTAATAAAATATATTTTGCGTTGAGTAAGTATTTATTCAAATAAACATGTAAAGCATAGCACTGAGGTAAATTATATGCTTTCACATATTTAATTATATCATTGCACTGCTAATTATCTAAATTTGTAGGTTAATGCCAAAATACACCAATAATGGTGGACAATCAGCCTCTGACATGATGACTCTGCATGCCAGTCTTACTAGTGAAGCCATGCTAGCGCGATTAAACAGAAGTGCATGCAGGGATAATTAGAACTTTCTATGATTTACAAAATAAATTATGAAGTTTGTTATACTGAACCATATCTTTGGCTAAATCAAAGATAATACTGCCAATCATAATTCACTAACAAAATAGAGGCAGACCAATAGAAAGATATCTCTACAAAAATAATACAGAATATCCAATGTAATTGAATAAGGAATTACACAGAATTTGTCATAATCTTGACGTCATTAAACATGCTACGACCTGTTTGGCTACAATTGCCTCAATTTAAGAATGTATTAAATCGAATACAAAATATTAATGGAAAACACATTGAATTAGAAAATATAAATCAGAAGTATAAAAAAATATAATAAACAAATCATCCAGAGTTATTAAATAAAATAGTACTACTATTCAATAATTGTTGTATAATTCTAAATGTATGACAAATCAATCTTTACATCTCACCTCATGTAATCTATTTTTCTTGGGACCAGTTTCAGCAAAAAATCTCTTTTATCTTGAGTCTACAATCTACTCATAGTGTAAATGTTTATCTTGGCAGTCCTAGGTTCCTATTAGCATGGATAATCAGGAGTATGCTATTCCATGTATACACAGTATTATTAAACACATTTATGTGAACACTTGTGGCAGCATTATGCTCATATAAAAAAGTATTATAAAAGGTCTTGATACCAGATGATACCTAAAGTTATTTTCAGACTTGCACTTTTTTAAAAGAATGTAAATAGTGATAATGAAGATTACTCAGCGAATGTTTGATATTTATATATATATATATATTATAAATAATGGACCAATTTTGATGACTTAGCGTGAGTGTAAAAGTTATAGGAATCAGTCTTAAAGATTTGACTTCATCAGACTTCATGTTGTATTTGGGATATTTAATATTGTTATTTGTAAGAAAACATTTAAAAATATGTTAACTAATTTAAAAAAATGATACTTAATATTAAATGTATTGATGTATGTAAATAAATGTTAAATTTGTTTCACACCTGTGTTTGATTCTTTTTGTGTTTTTCAGAATCAAGATACTTTTGAGTTTATTTTTTTAATTTTTTTCTGTGAAACAGTTTAACATATTTCATATATTCCACATAGAGAGGGAGTCAGGTTTTTCCTTAGGGTGTTCTAACCTCAGTCAACCAAGATTTAAAAATAATCTAGCTAAATTAGTTATATATTTTTTCTAAGTATATAAAATCTCTAATGACAGAGATTTTATGAATTTAAAATAATAAAATAATAAGGTACATATCAATAAACTATGTGATCAATATTAAAATAATTCACTCTACAGTTATTAATAATTGTATCACTTTGCCCTTGAGGCAATCCTCTAATGAGGAAAGTTGTATATAATAAAATTGCATAAAATTAGATTCTTTTTTTTATTATCTATTGATTATAACTTACTCATTCTATGGCTTCTGGAACTAAATTAATTTCACATTTCTGATATCAGTTCTGTAAGATCCATCCTCTCACTTATGCCTTGACCTTCCTAATGGTCTTTTCTCCAAGAATTTCCCAATAAAAATTTTGAAAACAGTTCTATTATAACCAATTTGAGGTACATGACCTGCCTATCTCTATCTCCTAGGCTTAATAATCCTGATGCTATTAGATCAAAGATATAAATTGTGAGGTTTCATCCAATCTCATCCCTTATTGGAACAAATATTCATCTTAGTACCCCAGTTTTTAATATTCTTAACTTGTTTTCTTTCCTTAATGTAAAAAAACAATACACCACAGACAATATAATCATTTTATACATTTTAATTGAATGGCATTATACATCAACAGGCTATGCACCATTATCTAAGTTTCAAGAAAAATACATTAAAATTTTAAGTCAATCTTCACTATTGACTGTAGTGCCAAACTAACAGTACTGGATATTGCAAATTATTTTCCTTGACAGTTATGCATCAACAATCTAAGAGCAGGAACATTTGGTGCTTAGCTGCATGAAGCAAAATTTAGATTTGCATTTATGAAGATCTGGTTTTATAACCGTTTGTTGCAAAACATAGAATCTCTGATAGGACTGATAGTGTTTACATTTATCTTTAATAATAAAACTGTATTTAAAGATTTGGCACTAAAAGTGTGTGTGCACTTACTTCATGAACCCAGTGTGCAACAGATGACATCAAAATACCATTTTTTAAATATGGCGATTAGCCAGTTGATCATAACACCGTTCACTTGCTAGATTCGGTAGACTATGATTTGGCCTCTAATAATAGGTTAGAAGATTAACATTTTCTTATATCATTTTGGAAAGATTTTTACTTTTGATACTACAAGATTGTGATCTGATTCAATTTTGAAACCTCAAAATACTATAAAATTATCTCTTGACAGTTTTCTATTGCATAGTATACAATAATTTATAGAACATTGATCTCTATTTAAATTTATTAATTATTTATAATCATTATATGGTACAAAATCAATATTTCACCATTCTTATTTAATGTCATTTCTCCAATCTACCAACATGATAATTAATTGTGATTGTTTCTAACTCTGGAATTCAAATCACACATTATAATTATATCTGATGTATTGACTTGGACTAATACACTTTGAAGCTCCATATAAAACTGTTTACTTTCCATTGCTATTCCTTCTATTGGTATCATATACACCAAACTTTTTCTGTTCATTTATAATAATAATTTATGTTAGGTTGTATACTTATGTTAGATTGTATACTACTGCAACTCCTGCATTAGCTGTTCCTACTCCACTAAAATTTTGTATATATTTCTTGATATATTTCTTCCTTTTCATTTTTTTTTTGTTTCAGTAATTACTACAATTTTGCATTTCTTTTAGCTGTTCTTTATGAGTATTTCTTACATTATATGTCCTAAAATTCATTAAACATTAAAATTTAAATTTAAATTCTTTATACTTCACCTCATATCCAGTCTTCTAATTATAGAGCATGATTTTTATGTACTAAAAAGTTAAGACTGTTATACAGTTAGTGTAAAATTTCTGAACTGTTTGTATGTGGAACCAAGAAAAAAGACAGAAGTCTTCTCATTAATCTATGTTTAAATCTAAACTTTTTACACAAAACAAATCTGTGCTGTATTTATGAATAATGTGGCAAGTATTTTAGATTTAATGACTGTAGGTTAATATAATGTTTCACAAAATATTAAATACAACATTATAACGTAAATAACATTAAACGTGCATTAAAGTTAAAATGAATATGTTATGCTAAACTATGCTACTTATATACTGTAACAAATAAAAATGTAAGCAATGAAAACATTAGATAAATATGAATGCGTATACATTTGAAACAAAGTAATACAGATATGTAATCAAACTGATAATTTTAGGAAATAACACTATGAGGTTTTATTTAATTATCTTATTAATTTAGTTTAATATTTCTTTTGGGGAAGATGGAAGATAATCTGTTTCCAGTATGATCTTATGATAGCTTAGTTCAATTAAGATTCTTTTTTGGGAAGATGACTTTCCAGATGGAAGATAATCTGCTTCCAGCATGATGGTTATCATTAGAGTCTGGATGTTAGGTACTTAAAACATTCAAAATAGACAGGCAAAAGGCACTGAAAATCATTAATATAGGCACTAAAAATTCAAAATAGGCTCTTACAAAAAATGGACTACAACATAAATTTTTACAGCCTTGTATAAAGAATATAAAGACATGCTATCAATATCATACAAAGATATCAGAGATGATTTTGGAACTTGTTTTGCCTTTTTACAAAGAGCATACTTATGTCCTGCAAAACATGCAATTCACTGAAATTTTACACACTTTGCAAAATAATATTGAACCATCACTTGAGAATATTCCCGCATCAAATTCTTTCATGAAATTGGTCAATTTGTCTTTTACTGTTGTCCGTTCTTTAGGCATCATAAAAACAACTGTTCTAAATAAAAAAATAAGCCAAATACACTTGTTGCACAACTTTATCTTTGAAGCACCTGTCAGTGACGAGGACTACAGACTGAATTCAGTGTTACCAACATCAAAAGTAATATTGCCAGTCACTTAAAGGTTTCAGCACTGGGTGTGAGACAGAGAAAGAAAGCTTGAGTCATTTAGCCTTTTTGTCACTCAGCAGCAGTGTTTGTATTGAAAAGAAGCATAGCTGTACTATAGAACTTTCTCGAAGCCCTTAGACCCGGAGCATAATAGTGCAATGAGACAAAGGTTAGGGCTATTTCTCTTAATGGGAGTGCATGAGGTGAAAAAATACAATAGCCAGTACTTGTTCTTTCGCCTAAGGGGGGTGCATTGAGGGAGAAACCATCTACCTGCTAGGTTATTGCTATCCTTATCCTAAAATATTCTAACAGAATTTATAAAAAATAACACTTGAAATTTTCTATGCAATGATATGTGTCATGAAATTTGTTCATTTCAATTAATTTAATTGAAATGCTAAGTTAATTTCGAGAAAAAAATGGCAAATAGGTATTTATAGGCATTGTAAGCTGAATAGGCATTTATAGGCAAAATTAACATCATGGAAAACAACTCTAGGGTCGTCGGTATGAACTTATATGAAGTCAGTTTTACAATATCTATAATAAATAACTGTAGGCATTTTCCCTAACATCCGGTCTTTATTTATCATAGTTATGTGCAGTTAAGATTCTATATGGGGAATATAACTTTCCAGATAGAAAATAATTTGCTATCAGTATTATACTCATGATGGTTAAGTTCAGTTAAGATTTATATTGGGGAAGATAGCTTTCCAGATGAAAGATAATCTGCTTCCAGTATGATGGTTACATGCAGTTAAGACTCATTTTGGGGAAGATGGCTTTATAGATGGAGGATAATTTGCTTTCATTACAATGATTATGATAGTTAAGTTCAGTTAAGGTTGATTTTGGGGAAGATAGCTTTCCATGTGGAAGATAATTAGCTTTCATTATAATGCTTATGGTAGTTAACTTCAGTTACGGTTGATTTTGTTCAAGATAGCTTTCCAGATGAAAGATAATTAGCTTTCATTATAATGCTTATGATAGTTAAGTTCAGTTAAGTTTGATTTGGGGAAGATAGGTTTCCAGATGGAAGATAATTAGCTTTCATTATAATATTTATGATAGTTAAGTTTAATTAAGATTGATTTTGGGGAAGATAGTTTTCCAGATGAAAGATAATTAGCTTTCATTAGGATGCTTATGATAGTTGAGTTAATTTAGGGTTGATTTTGGAGAAGATAGCTTTCCAGATGGAAGATAATTAGCTTTCATTATAATGCTTATGGCCATCATCATCATCATCATCACCATTCTTCACCGGTGTGGAATGCAATGGGAAGCTACCACACCTACAATTCCCTAGTAAAGCTGCAAGCATAGCATGAAAATGCTATGATTGCAGTGAAGGACCTGCCTTTGGGCAGAATTACTATGGATGGATGGATAATGTTTATGATAGTTAAGTTCAGTTAAGGTTGATTTTAGAGAAGATAGCTTTCAGGGTGGAAGATAAACAGCTTTCATTATAATGCTTATGATAGTTAAGTTCAGTTAAGGTTGATTTTGGGAAGATAGTTTTCCAAATGGAAGATATTTGCTTTCATTTTCCTCACCTGTAAGACAAATGTTAGGAAGCTTTGGGCCAAACAGTCCCCAAAAATCATCTGGCCATCACCATCATCCTTATTATTATCAGCATCATCCTTCACAGTGTGGAAAGCAATGGGAAGCTAGCACACCTATAATTCGCTAGTAAAGCAGAAAAGCATAGCATGATAATGCTCTGATAACAGAGAAAGACCTGCTCTTGGGCAGAATTACTCTGGATGGATATTAATAATGATTGTTAAGTTCAGTTAAGGTTGATTTTGGCAAAGATAGCTTTCCAGATGGAAGATAATTAGCTTTCATTATGATTACGATTGTTAAGTTCAGTTAAGGTTGATTTTGGGGAAGATAGCTTTCCAGATGGAAAATAGTTTGCTTTCATTATAATGCTTATGATAGTTAAGTCAGTTAAGGTTGATTTTGGGTTTGGGGAAGATAGCTTTCCAGATGCAAGATAATTAATTTTCATTATAATGATTATGATAGTTAAGATCAGTTAAGGTTGATTTTGGAGAAGATGGCTTTCCAGATGAAAGATAATTTGCTTTCATTATAGTGCTTATGATAGTTAAGTTAGATAAGGTTGATTTTGGGGAAGATGGCTTTCCAGATGAAAGATAATTAATTAGCTTTCATTATAATGCTTATGATAGTTAAGTTCAGTTAAGGTTGATTTGGGGGAAGATAGCTTTCCAGATGGAAGATAATTAGCTTTCATTATAATGCTTATGTATAGTTAAGTTCAGTTAAGGTTGATTTCGGGAAGACAGCTTTCCAGATAGAAGATAATTAGCTTTCATTATGATGCTTATGATAATTAAGTTCAGTTAAGGTTGATTTTGGGGAAGTTAGCTTTCCAAATGGAAGATAATTTGCTTTCATTATAATGCTTAAGTCCACCGCTGTGGTCTCGAGGTAGCTTGCTGCCCTGTCATGCAGCGGGCCCAGGTTCGATTGCCAGGCTCCTGGGTGAGGTTTTTTCAGGGTTTTTTTCTCACCTGTAAGACATGTCAGGAAGCTTAGGACCCAATGTTCCCCGAAAATCATCCGGCCATCATCATCTTTATCATTATCATCAACATCCTTCACCTATAATTCCCTAGTAAAGCTACAAAGCATAGCATGAAAATGCTATGATTGTAGTGAAAGACATTGCCCTCGGGCAGAATTACTGTGGATGGTTAATGCTTATAGTTAGGTTCAATTAAGGTTGACTTTGGAGAAGATGGCTCTCCAGATGGAAGATAATTTGCTTTCAGTACAATTGTTATAATAGTTATCTTTTTGGGGAAATGGCTTTCCAGATGAAAAAAATAAAGTTTTCCAGTATGATGGTTATGATAGTTATGTCTTTTTGAAGAAGATAGCTTCTCAGATGGAAGATAATTTGCTTTCATTATAATAATTATAATAGTTATGGTTGGTTTTAGAGAAGATAGCTTTCCAGATGGAAGATAATTTGCTTTCATTATAATGCTTCTGATAGTTAAATTTGATTTAGGTTGATTTTAGAGACGATAGCTTTATAGATGGAAGATAATTTGCTTTCATTATAATGCTTATGATAGTTATATTTGGTTTAAGTTGATTTTAAAAAGATGGCTTTCCAGATGGAAAATAATTTGCTTTCATTATAATGCTTATGATAGTTAATTTCGATTAAGGTTGATGTTAGAGAAGATAGCTTTATAGATGGAAGATAATTTGCTTTCATTATAATAGTTAATTTCGATTAAGGTTGATTTTAGAGAAGATAGCTTTATAGATGGAAGATAATTTGCTTTCATTATAATGCTTATGATAGTTAAATTCGGTTTAAGTTGATTTTAGAAAAGATGGCTTTCCAGATGGAAGATAATTTGCTTTCATTATGATGCTTATGATAGTTAATTTCGATTAAGGTTGATTTTAGAGAAGAAAGCTTTATAGATGGAAGATAATTTGCTTTTATTATAATGCTTATGATAGTTAAGTTCGGTTAAGGTTGATTTTAGAGAAGATAGCTTTATAGATGGAAGATAATTTGCTTTCATTATAATGCTTATGATAGTTAAATTCAGTTTAAGTTGATTTTAGAAAAGATGGCTTTCCAGATGGAAAATAATTTGCTTTCATTATAATGCTTATGATAGTTAATTTCGATTAAGGTTGATGTTAGAGAAGATAGCTTTATAGATGGAAGATAATTTGCTTTCATTATAATAGTTAATTTCGATTAAGGTTGATTTTAGAGAAGATAGCTTTATAGATGGAAGATAATTTGCTTTCATTATATTGCTTATGATAGTTAAAATTCGGTTTAAGTTGATTTTAGAAAAGATGGCTTTCCAGATGGAAGATAATTTGCTTTCATTATGATGCTTATGATAGTTAATTTCGATTAAGGTTGATTTTAGAGAAGAAAGCTTTATAGATGGAAGATAATTTGCTTTTATTACAATGCTTATGATAGTTAAGTTCGGTTAAGGTTGATTTTAGAGAAGATAACTTTATAGATGGAAGATAATTTGCTTTCATTATAATGCTTATGATAGTTAAATTCGGTTTAAGTTGATTTTAGAAATGATGGCTTTCCAGATGGAAGATAATTTGCTTTCATTATAATGCTTATGATAGTTAATATCGATGAAGGTTGATTTTAGGGAAGATAGCTTTATAGATGGAAGATAATTTGCTTTCATTATAATAGTTAATTTCGATTATGGTTGATTTTAGAGAAGATAGCTTTATAGATGGAAGATAATTTGCTTTCATTATAATGCTTATGATAGTTAAAATTCGGTTTAAGTTGATTTTAGAAAAGATGGTTTTCCAGATGGAAGATAATTTGCTTTCATTATGATGCTTATGATAGTTAATTTCGATTAAGGTTGATTTTAGAGAAGAAAGCTTTATAGATGGAAGATAATTTGCTTTTATTATAATGCTTATGATAGTTAAGTTCGGTTAAGGTTGATTTTAGAGAAGATAGCTTTATAGATGGAAGATAATTTGCTTTCATTATAATGCTCATGATAGTTAAATTCGGTTTAAGTTGATTTTAGAAATGATGGCTTTCCAGATGGAAGATAATTTGCTTTCATTATAATGCTTATGATAGTTAATATCAATAAAGGTTGATTTTAGAGAAGATAGCTTTATAGGTGGAGAATAATTTGCTTTCATTATAATGCTTATGATAGTTAAATTCGGTTTAAGTTGATTTTAGAAAAGATGGCTTTTCAGATGGAAGATAATTTGCTTTCATTATAATGCTTATGATAGTTAATTTCAATTAAGGTTGATTTTAGAGAAGATAGCATTATAGATGGAAGATAATTTGCTTTCATTATAATGTTTATGATAGTTAAATTCAGTTTAAGTTGATTTTAGAAAAGATGGCTTTCCAGATGGAAAATAATTTGCTTTCATTATAATGCTTATGATAGTTAATTTCGATTAAGGTTGATGTTAGAGAAGATAGCTTTATAGATGGAAGATAATTTGCTTTCATTATAATAGTTAATTTCGATTAAGGTTGATTTTAGAGAAGATAGCTTTATAGATGGAAGATAATTTGCTTTCATTATAATGCTTATGGTAGTTAAAATTCGGTTTAAGTTGATTTTAGAAAAGATGGCTTTCCAGATGGAAGATAATTTGCTTTCATTATGATGCTTATGATAGTTAATTTCGATTAAGGTTGATTTTAGAGAAGAAAGCTTTATAGATGGAAGATAATTTGCTTTTATTATAATGCTTATGATAGTTAAGTTCGGTTAAGGTTGATTTTAGAGAAGATAGCTTTATAGATGGAAGATAATTTGCTTTCATTATAATGCTTATGATAGTTAAATTCGGTTTAAGTTGATTTTCGAAAAGATGGCTTTCCAGATGGATGATAATTTGCTTTCATTATAATGCTTATGATAGTTAATTTCGAGTAAGGTTGATTTTAGAGAAGATAGCTTTATAGGTGGAGAATAATTTGTTTTCATTATAATGCTTATGATAGTTAAATTCGGTTTAAGTTGATTTTAGAAAAGATGGCTTTTCAGATGGAAGATAATTTGCTTTCATTATAATGCTTATGATAGTTAATTTCAATTAAGGTTGATTTTAGAGAAGATAGCTTTATAGATGGAAGATAATTTGCTTTCATTATAATTTTTATGATAGTTAAGTTCAGTTTAAGTTGATTTTAGAAAAGATGGCTTTCCAGATGGAAAATAATTTGCTTTCATTACAATGCTTATGATAGTTAATTTCGATTAAGGTTGATGTTAGAGAAGATAGCTTTATAGATGGAATATAATTTCCTTTCATTATAATAGTTAATTTCGATTAAGGTTGATTTTAGAGAAGATAGCTTTATAGATGGAAGATAATTTGCTTTCATTATAATGCTTATGATAGTTAAAATTCGGTTTAAGTTGATTTTAGAAAAGATGGCTTTCCAGATGGAAGATAATTTGCTTTCATTATGATGCTTATGATAGTTAATTTCGATTAAGGTTGATTTAAGAGAAGAAAGCTTTATAGATGGAAGATAATTTGCTTTTATTATAATGCTTATGATAGTTAAGTTCGGTTTAAGTTGATTTTAGAAATGATGGCTTTCCAGATGGAAGATAATTTGCTTTCATTATAATGCTTATGATAGTTAATATCGATAAAGGTTGATTTTAGGGAAGATAGCTTTATAGATGGAAGATAATTTGCTTTCATTATAATAGTTAATTTCGATTAAGGTTGATTTTAGAGAAGATAGCTTTATAGATGGAAGATAATTTGCTTTCATTATAATGCTTATGATAGTTAAAATTCGGTTTAAGTTGATTTTAGAAAAGATGGCTTTCCAGATGGAAGATAATTTGCTTTCATTATGATGCTTATGATAGTTAATTTCGATTAAGGTTGATTTTAGAGAAGAAAGCTTTATAGATGGAAGATAATTTGCTTTTATTATTATGCTTATGATAGTTAAGTTCGGTTAAGGTTGATTTTAGAGAAGATAGCTTTATAGATGGAAGATAATTTGCTTTCATTATAATGCTTATGATAGTTAAATTCGGTTTAAGTTGATTTTAGAAATGATGGCTTTCCAGATGGAAGATAATTTGCTTTCATTTTAATGCTTATGATAGTTAATATCAATAAAGGTTGATTTTAGAGAAGATAGCTTTATAGGTGGAGAATAATTTGCTTTCATTATAATGCTTATGATAGTTATATTCGGTTTAAGTTGATTTTAGAAAAGATGGCTTTTCAGATGGAAGATAATTTGCTTTCATTATAATGCTTATGATAGTTAATTTCAATTAAGGTTGATTTTAGAGAAGATAGCTTTATAGATGGAAGATAATTTGCTTTCATTATAATGCTTATGATAGTTAAATTCGGTTTAAGTTGATTTTAGAAAAGATGGCTTTCCAGATGGAAGATAATTTGCTTTCATTATAATGCTTATGATAGTTAATCTTGATTAAGGTTGATTTTAGAGAAGATAGCTTTATAGATGGAAGATAATTTGCTTTCATTATAATGCTTATGATAGTTAAATTTGGTTTAAATTGATTTTAGAAAAGATGGCTTTCCAGATGGAAGATAATTTGCTTTCATTAAAATGCTTATGATAGTTAATTTCGATTAAGGTTGATTTTAGAGAAGATAGCTTTATAGATGGAAGATAATTTGCTTTCATTATATTGCTTTTGATTGTAAAGTTTGGTTAAGGTTGATTTTAGAGAAGATAGCTTTATAGATGAAAGATAATTTGCTTTCATTATAATGCTTATGATAGTTAAATTCGGTTAAGGTTGATTTTAGAGAAGATAGCTTTATAGATGGAAGATAATTTACTTTCATTATAATTCATTATAATTCTTATGATAGTTAAATTCGGTTTAAGTTGATTTTCGAAAAGATGGCTTTCCAGATGGATGATAATTTGCTTTCATTATAATGCTTATGATAGTTAATTTCGAGTAAGGTTGATTTTAGAGAAGATAGCTTTATAGATGGAAGATAATTTGCTTTCATTATAATGCCTATGATAGTTAAATTTGGTTTAAGTTGATTTTAGAAAAGATGGCTTTCCAGATGGAAGATAATATATTTGCTTTCATTAAAATGCTTATTATAGTTAATTTCGATTAAGGTTGATATTAGAGAAGATAGCTTTCCAGGTGGAAGATAATTAATTGCTTTCATTATAATGCTTATAATACTTAAATTCAATTATGGTTGATTTAGGATAAGATGACTTTCGAGATGGAAGATAATTTGTTTTCATTATGATCATTATCATAGTTATCTTTTTGGGGAAAAGCTTTCCAGGTGGTAAATAATATGCTTCTAGTATGATGGTTATGATAGTTATGTCTTTTTGAAGAAGACGGCTTTGCAGATGGAAAATAATCAGCTTCCAATATGATGCTCATGATTTTTCTGTGCAATTAAGGTTATTTAGGGGAAGATGGAAGATAATTTGCTTCCTGTATGATGGTTATGTTGGTTATGTACAGTTAAGATTCATTTTGGGGAAGATGGCTTTCCACATGAAAGATAATTTGCTTACAGTATGATAGTTATATGTAGTTAAGATCCTTTTTTGGAGAAGATGGTTTTGCAGATGGAAGATAATCTGCTTTCAGTAAGATACTGATGATAGTTTGTGCATATATTGCTGAATTTATATCTGTAGGCCTAGCAGTTCCCTTTATCTTAACCTGCTGTTAGATGAAGGATAGAAATTACAAATAACATTGAAATTGAAATTATTCTTTAAACACAAATTTAAACTTTCAAAATAAAGTTGTATAGAAAGTAATTCCTCTTTTAAAGATGAATCCCATGTGCTGATAAATGCAAAGTTGTTGAAAATTAATATTTAAGTTTATGTTGAAGAACAGGTAAGTACATACTTAATCAATTACATTAGGAAGTAACATTATGAGATTCTTCTTAATAAATAATAAGTCATCTTACCTTATAATAAATAGAAATGGGGAAGAACTTCGACAATTTGCTACCTATAATAAACTAAAAATCACGAATACTTTCTATAGGAAAAAGGACATACACAAGTATACATGGTGCACTAGAAACCAAAGATCTTTAATAGATTACATAATGATTAAAGATAGACTCAGGAATCAAATACAAGATGTAAGAGTATACAGAGGATGTGACATATATACAGACCACTATCTGTTGGTAGCCACGATACTTATAATAGCCAAATGGAAAAAACCAAAAACTCAAGAAAGAATAAAAGAAGAAGTTTTTAAAGTATATCTTCTAAGAGTGGGAAAATATGAAAACATGTATTATAAATGCTGCAAATGAAGCTATAGGAAAGAAGAAAAAGATTCGCAACAAAAGAGGATTAAAGATATGGAATGACGAAATAGAGGAAGCTGTGCGAGACAAAAAAATAGCTTATTTAGAGTACTTACAAAAGAAAACTGAAGAATCTAGAACTATATATAAACAAAAAAGAAATCGAGCAAAACAAATAACTCGAACAGCTCATAAAGATTCCTGGGAAAGATTTATTTCCAAAATAGAGCACTATGAACATGGCAGACAATCGTTAGCATTTAAAGTAATGAAACAATTAAATACAACAGAAAAAGATACTGCAAAACTAAATACCATTGATCTGAAGACATGGGAGAATCACTACAGAGAATTATGGTGTAATGAAGAAGAATTAGTTATAAAACGCCCTTCTGAAAGTGAAAATAAATCAGAAATAGACAGAATTACTTGAAGCGAAATGAGAGAGGCATTGAAAGAAATGAAAAATAGAAAAGCACCAGGTATAGATGGTATAAACAATGAACTCATAAAGTATGCAGGTTTATTTGCAGAAATAAGATTATTAAACTTAATAAACGAATGTTGGAAGACATGTAAAATACCTGAAAATTGGAAGATAGGTGAAGTCATATCCCTCTTCAAAAAAGGAAATAGATTAGATAGTAAAAATTATAGAGGTATCAGCTTATTGAATTCCACTTATAAATTATAAGCAAAAATAATAAATAATAGATTGAAGAAGATATCTGACACACTCTTAGAAGAAGAAGAAGCAGGGTTTAGAAAAGGAAGATCCTGTAGTGATAATGTGTTTATTATAAAGAGACTAATTGAAAAGAGAAGAGAATTTAACCTGCCAACATATTTGCTGTTCATTGATTTTGAAAAGGCCTTTGACAGAGTAAATAGATCTATACTATGGGAAATAATGAAGGAACGAGGGTATCCACACCATCTAATAAAAATCAGTCCAAGGCTTATATGAAGAAACTAAAGTAGTGATAAAAGCTGAAGGAAGAAGGTCAGAAGAAATTATAATAAATCATGGAGCTAGACAAGGGTGTAGTCGTATCGCCCACTCTTTTTAATATATATATCGACGACATTATGAAACAATGGAAAATTATAATGGACAAAGGCCTTAGATTGAACAATAACTCAAGTATTAATAACTTAATTTTCGCCGATGATTTAGTCTTACTCTACACCATGATGAAGATCTGTTACAATTGGCTGCTTACAAACTAAATGCAATATGAAGTGATTATAATTTTAAAATTTCAATAAGTAAAACAAAAGTAATGGCATTTTGTGGAAGAAATACTCTGCGTGCAAAAATAGTAATTAGAGACAAAATTATTGAACAAGTATCCCACTTTAAATATTTAGGATGTGACATCAGCTATGGGTAAGATAAAGGTATTGAACACAAAACACATCAGTTTCAAGCTATTTGTGGTACAATAAATAGAACATTGAATAATAAAGCCCATAAACAAACAAAATTAAAATTTTATAAAACAATGTCCTTTTGTATGGGAGTGAATCTTGGATTACCACTACCAAACAAGAAAGTAAAATCCAAGCAGCCGAGATGAAATTTTTAAGAAGACTAAAAGGCTGCACTAGAATGGACCAGATAAGAAACGAGGATATCCGTGAAGAACTGCAGATCTACTCCATAAAAGAAAAGATATTTAACAACAAGATACAGTGGAAAGAACATGTAGAAAGAATGGAAGAAAGTAGATTACCAAATAAAATCTTTCATTATTTTCTAAGAGGAAGAAGAGATTTCGGACATCCTCGGAAGAGATGGTCTTAGATCTATTAGTGAAGATGGAACAGGCAACTTGCCTAAACCAGTAAGTAAAGAAGAAGAAGAAGACCTTATAACCTGTTGTGTTCTATTTGAACATGTTTCAGAATAAGATTTAAATTAAAATTATATCCAGTCTTCTAATTATACCGGTTTTAAAACCTATCTTCAGTAATATTCTGACTGAGTTAAGTCATTCAGGATAACTGCTTCTTACTCCCTCTATTGGTGGACCAATGAATCTCCGAATGAAATCAAATTCCCCAGGAATTAAAAAATTCATAAGTTTTTCTTTCTTGTTTTTTTGAATGTTGACTTTTTTCCCAAACCGGAGCTCTTTGGTTTTTCTATTTGTTTAATTAAACTAACATTTATATCAATTAGATGACTTTGAGAATACCAGCAGCTTCTGCTGACTTTTCTGTTTCACCATTTGTGACATATCTAAGATGTTTTTTCACCTGGTTTTCAATTTTTTTTTTCTCTGCTGTATGAACTTTGTCACAATCTCTACATTTGATCTGATAAATTCCAAATTTATTTTCTTCTTCAATTTTGTCGTTTTTGAATTCATAATGTTGCTAAAGCATCAAAACCTAGGTCTTCAAGAAAACTACAAATATGAGGTGAGTTGCGCATATCTTACTCCTATTATTTAAAATAAACCTCAAGTGTCACTTCCTTTACATATTAAATAATTACACATTATTAGTACTTAATGCATTTGTACATAATTTGTGGTTATATGTAACAAAGTTCATAAAATATATCTGAGTTGTACGTAACCAACGAATACAAACATTCTATTTTTAACATAGGTGGTAATATAACAAGTTCTGGGAATAGCACTCCAGTTACAAAGACATGAATGACAATGTGATGTCATTGGTGGATCATGAGAGTTTGCATTTTAAATCAAAAGATAAAAACTATTAAAGACATATATTTGTTTCTATATGATACCCATGTTTATGAGAATTAGAAAATAAGGATACACGATAAAAAGTTCCCAATAAGTGCAGATATTTTGAACATGTTGCACTTTCATGGAAACATTTGGGAAATTCAAGGTAGGTTTACATAATAAAGAGGTGCTGACAGCTAAGTTCTATAATGAGAATAAAACAATGGTTCCTTAAGTTGGGTTTCATCTGCCATGGTGAATAGAAAGAGGAAAATATACTCAGTGGAACGGATAGTAAAATTTATAAGAGAGGAAATAATGATCTAGATGGCAACCTGATTCTTGAAATACTTAAAATGTTGAACTTTTATAGGAACAAATCACTATGAGGTTTAATTTAAGATAAATTAAAATGTTTCATACCTCTCTTCATATTAATCTTCTAAGTAGATCGCGATTTCGGGTTCATGACAAACCCATCCTCAGTACCATTTTGCCGATTGATGTTATGTCGATTGGAAGAACCACTTTTTCTTCTTCCCTCTGTTGGTGGACCAATAAACCTCTGGATCAGGTCAGAATTCACGAGAATTTTGAAGTTCATAAGTTTTTCTTTGTTTTTCTGAATGTGCATTTTTTCCTAAACCGTGAGTTCCTTTTGTTTATCTATTTGTTTAAGTAGACTAGCTTTTGATTCAATCAGATGTTTTTCAGACCAAGCATGAGCAGCTACTGCTGACTTTTCCACTTCTCCATTTTTGACATTTCTAAGATGTTTTTTCACTCTTGTTTTCAAATTTCTTTTTATTTTCCCTATATAAATTTTGTCACAATCCCTGCATTTGATCTGATAAATTCCTGATTTGTTTTCTTCTTCAATTTATTTCATTTTTATTGGTTTTAATTATCCTATTAAGGCTGTATTTGTTCTTCGGCGCCAATCTTATATTAAACTTTTTGAAAATTTGTTTGAAACTTATGTTGTTTCAATGGATGGTACGTGAATTTCTTGAATTTTATTTTATCTGTTTGTGAGAGGAAGACCGAAGAAAACTTGGATAGAAGGGGTACAAGCAGCTATGAATATCAGAGGAATGGAGGAAGATCAATGGATGGATAGAGAGGAATGGCGTTTGGTTTCCGGAAGACGGCGGCAGCTGCCATGATACCGGATGATAATGATGTTTTATAAGTGTGCCTTCATTAATTAATTTTTGTCTTTTAAATGTATTTATTTTCTTGTATACCATATTTTCTTCATAACCGTTATCTGTTGCAACATTATGTATTATTTTTCTTTTTCATAATTCTCTTTGCTCGTAGGTATATTTACCAATGTATGTGTCAAACTATTGAACATGCCTCTTTGTGAGCAAAATGGTTGAATCCTGAAGCTTTAACCCTCTGCATGCCACTGGTAAAATCTCTTGTGTCAGAGATTTAAATCGCACCCATCGATGCGATTGGCTTTGCAAGTAGTGTAAGTATATTGTCTGACAGGTAATGGACAGAAGCATCAGAGCCGATCCAATCAGCTCATGGCTCCTAAAGGGTTAATATAGTTATCTATATGTGTATTCTTTCTATATATTCCAAATTCTATCCTGTTTTCTCCATTTCTTGTTAAATTAAGATCTAAAAATGGGATTTGTCTTTCAATTTCAGTTTCAGAGGTAAATTTTATAGTTCTACTCTGAATGTTGAAAAGCTTTAAAGGATCCTCTATTTAATAGTGAGTGGAGATCATATTTTTAACGACTCACCTCATACAATTTATATGAGGTAAGTTGTTAAAATATGTTCTCCACTCACTATTAATGATATAACCTCATAATGTTTACTTCCCAATATTAATTTAAATATAACATCCTCTATTTGTTTGTGATTCACAATAGTGATTACATCATCAACATATCTACTCCAAAATTTGAAAATCAAAGGGTGTCCAGTTATTTTTTGCTCTAAACTTCCCATAAATAAATTGGCCAAAAAGGGTGAGGGTTTCCCATAGAAAATCCATAATTTTGTTTGTACAATTTTCCATTATATATAAAAAACATTTGTTCAATACATAATTTGGTTAGAACTATAAATTCCTTTATATTTTCTTTTTCTAATTTGTTTTTTTGAAAAAGAAAAAGAATGTATAATTAATGTTGCAACAGATAACGGTTATGAAGAAAATATGGTAGTACAAGAAAATAAATAAATTTAAAGGACAAAAATTAATTAATGAAAGCACACTTATAAAACAAACAGAAAAAATACAATTCAAGAAATTCACTTACCATCCATTCAAACACCACAAGTTTAAAAAAAATTTTCAAAAAGTTTAATATAAGATTGGCACCGAAGAACGAATACAGCCTTAATAGGATAATTAAAACCAATAAAAATGAAAAAAATTGAAGAAGAAAACAAATCAGGAATTTATCATATCAAATGCAAGGATTGTGACAAAATATACATATATAGGAAAAACAAAAAGAAATTTGAAAACAAGGGTGACAATATATCATAGAAATGTCAAAAATGGAGAAGTGGAAGAGTCGGCAGTAGCTGCTCATACTTGGTCCGAAAGCATCTAATTGAATCAAAAGCCAGTCTAATTAAACAAAGAGATAAACAAAAGGGATTCACGGTTTGGGAAAAAAATCCAGATTCAGAAAAACAAAGAAAATCTTATGAACTCTGAAATTCCTGCAAATTTTGACTTGATCCAGAGGTTTATTGGTCCACCAGCAGAGAGAAGAAGAAGAAGTGGTTCTTCCGATAAACATAACATCAGTCGGCAAAATAATACTGAGAATGGGTTTGTCATGAATCCAAAATTGCGATCTACTTATAAGATTAATTTGAGGAGAGGTATGAAACATTTCAATTTATCTTACCTAAAATATTGTTGTTTTCAAATGGCTGGAGCTTGGTTTATCTAAAACGAATGAAGTGTAAAGTGCAATCTATTTGTGTAGGAGTTACATTAACACACAAAGTTATTATTAAAAGCTGTGAATGTGTTAATAGGTTTGCAAAATTAGGTGTATGCACTTAATGCAAGAAAAGTATCAATCAATCAATCAATCAAAATTCCCATCATTCCTATGTGGAACATAAGGCTCTTAGAAAATGTATCCATCTGACTCTATTCTTGACCAACTCCTTGATCTTATTCCAAGTCTTCTTCAACTTTTTAACTTCTGTGAGAACAGTTCGTTTTGATGTTATCTTCGGTCTGTCAATTCCACTATTGTCCTATGGGTTCCAATCCAATGCCATCCAGACAAGGTCATCTGGAGGTCGGCGAATGTATGTCCCAGCCATCCCCACTTCCTATGCCAAATTTTAAGTTCAACTGGTTTTTGTTTGGTTTTTAACCACAGATTTTCATTAGATATCTTGATTGGCCAGAATGTTTCTAATGTATTTTGCAAACATCTGTTAATGAAAACTTGATTTCGCAAACATCTGTTAATGAAAACTTGTAGTTGATTGATAATGGTTTTAGTTATTTTTCTGGTTTCACAGCCATGTAAGAAAAGATTAGTACAAGCTAAAATGTCTGATTTCTTTAACCAAGTTAACAATTATAGTATTTTGTAGTGTTCTTGTTTTTACATGAAGTTCTAAGCTTACTGTATTAATATGTTCTTTTCAGTTAAATTTTATTACAAGGCTCTATATTACTATTGCAGTTAGTTTTATGCATGTTCCTTGGTGAAATTTTAATTCAATTTGAAAAACTCCAGTTTATGCAAAACTGTATGTATAGGGATACTGGCTTTTACTTAAGGAAAACAAAGAGAAATTTAAAAAAGAATGTGAAAGAACATTTAAGGAATGTCAAGAATGGGGAAGTAGAAAAATCTGCAGTAGCCGCCCATGCATGGTCAGAAAAGCATCAAATCGAAAGAAAGGCTAAATTATGGAAACAAATAGAAAAACCTAAAGAGCTCTCGGTTTGGAAAAAAGTCTACATTCTAAAAAATTAAAAAGAGAAATTAATGAACTTTGAAATTCCCTGGAAAAATGATTTTGATTTTGGGGTTCTTCAGTCTACTAACAGAGGGAGCAAGAGGCGGCTCTTCAAGATGACATAACAGTCATGAAAATACTGAGGATGGAACCGAATAAGGTCCCAAAACCGGTCTAAGAAGAATTAGAAAACGAGGTGAGGTGATGTATAGATATAATGCTGCTATACTACATATTTCTGTACTGTTACTAATTAAAAGCATTTTTGACCTTAAAAATATGTGTGTAATGTTCGGATAGGATATATTTAAAACAATAAAATTAGTTTAATATATGTAGGAAATAACACTATGAAGTTTATTTGAATTATTGATGAATTGGATATTTTGACTCAGCTCATATTTCTTGATTTTTATGCATATTATGGATATTTTGATTCACTTCATATTTAAATATGAGGTGAGTCAAAATATCCAACTAATTAATAATTAATAAAATTTGTATAGTCGTCCTCACTAAATTAGATATTGGAATCGGTTCCATTTTCAAAGCTGTTCATTGGGTACTGGTTATATTTAACAAATATATTGTATAGTGGGTTGATCTGGTAGGGCGTGTTCTCGTTCATCAGGTTGTCGTTTCTTGTTTGCTTCATCATGTCTATTTCTTTTAAGATATTTATTTTCCATTTATTATTTTTTCTGTGCTTTATTGAGAGTATTGTGTTGAACTGATGACCTCTGTTTGTAACATGCTTAGAAAAACTTGATTTGCCTCCATTTTTTTTATGAAATTAGTGAAATGCTCATTATATCTTATTTTAAAACTTCTGGTTGTACGTTCTATATAACATATATAACTATTGCATTCAAGTTTATATACTCCCTTGTTTTTGTTGTATATGCTGCTGTCTTCTATTTTATTTGATATAATGTTGTTTAGTCTATTATTAATTTTGTATGCTATTCTTACGTTTTTGTCATGTTTTTAATTTTTTTTTCCTCAGTTTTATTGTTTTGTATCCTGTATACAGGGTGTAACAGGATCTCACTGACAAAATGATAGGGATGATAGGCCATGCAGAGAGGATCATATTTTGTGAAGGAACATATAGCCGCAAACATGTCATTTATGAGTTATGCGCAGATGAAGGTGTTCACGTGTAAGGATCGGAATTGAATACAAACAATTGTACACATATCATTTTATTGAAAAAGACACATTTTTATAATAAGTGTTCAAACAGTCGACCCTATGCCTCATTGAATGTTTGATATTGTTGCAGCAACTATCAGCCAGTACGGCCGATCATGGCAGGATTCTTTTTGACATCGTCAAAACACTTATTGTTTGAACACTTATTGTAAAAACACGTATTTTTCAATAAAATGATAGTATACAATTGTTCGTATTCAATTCCGACCCTAAGAGTGAACATCTTCATCTGCTCATAACTCTTAAACAACGTGTTTGCGACTATATGTTCCTTCACAAAAAAATTATCCTCTCTTCATGGCCTATCATCACTATAATTTTGTCGGTAAGGTCCTGTTACACCCTGTATGTGAGGGTTATCCATTTTGGTTTGTTTCATTTGTTTCTGTCCAGTTTAGTTCCATGTATTAATTCTTGTTTTGTTTTCATATTAGTTTGTTGATTATATCCATTTTGATTATATCGATTTTATTTAATATTTGTAGAAAATAACACTATGAGGTTTCTTTTAATTATGATGAGTTAGTTATTAGAATGCATTGACAATGTCGCATAAATGCAATGAAACTATAGCCTGCAAGAATGTAAAAAAAAATGAGGTGAATCAAAATAGCTAACTCATAATAGTTACAAATTTTATTGTTTTAAATATTTAACAATAACCTCAACAGTGCAAAATGTTTCTTAAAAGTATGGATAGGATAAGATGAAGAGTTCATTTCCACATGGCCATGAACCTGTAGGTTCAATAGAGCTAATGAGTTAGTTAAATCCAAGTTATATTAAGACTTTCTTCTTAATTCTATCAGAATAGCTAAAAATATTACTTATTATGTAAATCTAATTTGTGAGTAATTCTGAGTTTCTTTCTTCTTCAAGTTGGCATACATGTAACTCAGGTTCCAGACATTGAACTGGAAATATACATCAGGACATGTGAATGTAGTTGACAATTGGGCAAATATTTCCATGTAAAAAAAAAACTATCAGGTGAGGTGTACATTTTCAGTTCAATTTCTTGCAACTGCTATTTATGAACAAAAAATAATTATTGTGTTAAATATCTTACAGTCATCTGCTTATATTTGATATATGGGGGGTTAGAAGCAAAGGGGTGCAAGTTCAAGTTTTGCAGTATTGAGAGAAACAGGTTTAAAGTTGAAGTTGTATAAGAAAATCATAGGTAATTAAAAATTATAAAATTCAACAGTCTGGAAAAGCTGACGATGGTATGGACAACATATTGAAACATGTCATATTATACACAAATATTTATGACGTAAGATGCTCAGGATTCATATTATTTGTTATTAATAACAATCATACAATCATGCTAATTCATGCACTTATATCCCTTCTTTACTAAATAAAATTATGCTTCAGGAATGTAATTATGCACAAAACTCGTTTTTTTTTTGCGAAAAATTACGTACACCCCCTTGCTTCTAATTGAAAAAATAAACTTTTCAATTTTTCACTCATTTCGTCAGTCCACACACTCAATAAAATTGGCAAGTGAAACTCTTCAAAATTCGTATTAAAATTTTTGAGCAATGATAAACAATAGTAATAATGTCAGATCAAAATTGCTAATAGATTTGAAATACTAGAACATCCAGATGAAACCAAAGAAGAAATGGATATAAATAGAGAATGGAGAAATATCAAAGATAATATTAAATGTCAGCATCAGGAAGCATAGGCTACAACCTCAGAAACTCTAATTAAAAGAATTAAAATGTGTAGATTTTTTAATTTGTATTTGGAAGGTCTCCCTCCCTTTTTTAGCATTTTTACCAAAAGTAATAATTATTCAATTTATATTATTTGATTGATCCTAAAGGTGGGTTGTTGGATGTGATGTCCCACGTTGTAGATATATGATTGTAATAATTTAGATCACTGTTATTTGCCAAGGCACTGATGACTTCCTTCAGGGGAATGGGGGAAAGTTTCTTACATAAAAAATAACGACACTTTGTTAACAGTTAAACTTAATGTTATTTTATTAAATTTTTCACCTCTGTTTAGATGAATCTTGTAAATGATCAATAATTTAAAAGATTCTGGCTTAAATGAATAAATTTCACTTATAGAAGATTATTACTTCTTATATGTAATGGATGACTATTTCCAACGGCCAATTTTTCACTAACACTTTATTTTCACTTTATGGATTATTTATACTCCAGATGAATTAAATTTATACTACAATATTATTTTCCATAACATTCACACCATTTTGTCAACTAATATAAAAAATGAACAATAATTCTCTTATTTCTTGATGAGCCGTTGTTTAACATGTCTGACTTCTTTCAATTATTGTAGCCATCTTGGTATTCTGGGAAAAATCCCTTTCGTCTCTGTTATAATCTGGAGTTCTGATTGGTCCAACTGAAAAGGAAGGAATACTACTGGCTGACTCCCATCCAATTCGTCCAATCCCATTTATTTGTTTATAAAATATATTAATTCAAATATTTAAAGTATTTTTACATATATTAAATCAGTTAGAAATACATTTAACTGTATTAACAGTTTATATTGACCGGTTTGAATTTTTTATATACTTATAAAAAATTGAATTCTCTAAATCAATCTTATTTCCATTTTTAATAGAAATAAATATAATCATATTTAAATATTAAATAAAAACCCTTATTATTTTTATACGGGGATAGATATCCGGTTTTAAATTGCCCCTGATTTATTTTAATCTTAGCTACAACTAAGAGCGAGGCTAAATTAAAATAAATCACTTTCCCCAAATATCAAGTTTCTTTCTATACAAGATTCATCTATGTTAGAATCAATATAATGTAATACATCACAATTATAATAATTACATGTTACATACTGAAATTTATCAATTTTTCAAAATTACATTTTAAATACACTTTCAACTATTTGAAATCACCAGCTACGACTAATTAATAGGAGTCTGAAATGGTTTCAAAAGTTCCTTGGAAAATTTCCCAATTGTTTTCCGTGTGTCTATCTCGATCAACTCGTATGTAGTATCATTAAAATTTTTAGATATTTCATAGGGACCTTTATACAACAGGTTCATCCTATGGTATTGTTTCTTTGAAGCATTGGATAGTGAAATATCCCTTATGAGAACTTTGTCTCCAATTTTGGGATTCCACTTCCGTTTATGTCTTTTAGCTTTATTGTTGCGCTTTTGTGCGCGACATTCTAATCTTTCAATAACTCTCTTACATATTTCCTCGGATGTCTCCAGAATATGATTTTTATCAACAATGGGTATTGGTAAATTTGCAATTAACCTGTCAGATTGTTTACCTGTCATTAGGAATATGGGTGCTTCCCAGTATTGACATTAATTCAATGATTCATAACGTTCTCTATGATACTGATATGTTTAAACCAGTCAGAATGTTTATGATGGGTCAAAATTCTTAAACTTGTAGTAATTTCCCTATTAACTCTTTCACAGGGATTATTTTTTGGGTGATATTTACTACAATGGTACAATTAAATTCTCATCGCAGTAAGTTTGTCTTTAAACTTAGGACTTGAGAACACTGAAGTGTTATCACTAAGTAGTGCCTCAGTAGGTCCATAATTAGGTAAATAATCCCTCACTATTTTACCTAGGCATGCTCTGCTATTTACATTTCTTAATAGATATATTTTTACAAATTTTGAGAATAGAAGAATATGCTTGTAACCAAATTGTGTAGTAGGCATTTCGCCATGAGTATCCATTACTATTAGGCTATTTACCTTGTTCCTTAATATGTTTTGTGGAACTATATCACATTTCACATTCATACATTTGGCTTTTTGACAAGTTATGCATGAAGAAGTAAACTTTCTCAACTTTTTATCCAAATGTTTAACATAGAAAAATTCCCTTATGTTGAGAGCCAATTTTTCAGAACCCGCATGATTTAATCCAACATGAAAAGTTCTAAATAGTGGAACTTACATATTATTTGGAATTGTAACTTTCCATTTTTTCACATTTCTACCATGTAGTTTGTAAAGAATATCATCCTTTATACAATTTTTTTTATCACAGTCAATTTTATTTTTGTCATCATTATTTATATCTCACGCACTATACTTCAATCATAACTCTATATCAGATTTTTTATGCTCAACAATGTTTTTCATCAACAATGAAAATTCTTTGTCTCTATACAGTTTTACATTAAACATTATAACTTCGTGTTTAGGAGTATGTATAGTTTCTGGTATTTTCCCAACACTTTTGAATCTAGACAGGAGGTCAGCAAACACATTCTGTTCTCCTTCTATATGTTTTATTTCAATATCATAGGAAATTATTTCCATGATCATCCTACTCAGTTTATTATTGGATAATTTACATTTGCTTATGAAACTCAGTGAAATGTCACTATGAACAATAACTTTGTTTTTATAAACATAAATTCTAAATTTATTTAGAGCATAAAATATTGCTGTAAGCTCTAACTCTGAAACAGTGTAATTTTCTTCAATGATGGTAGTCGAGCGCGAAGCTGTCGACACAACATACTGTTGCCCATCATTGTCAAATTGAGTTAAAACTGCAGCGAGGCCAGTTTTACTCACATCTGTGTATAAATGGAATTCTCTGTCCATTTTTGGTCTTTGTAATGAAATACTATTTGCAAATAACTTCTTAACATATTCAAAAGTAGCTTGATGGTCCTCTATCCATCTCCATTTACTATCTTTCTTCAGCAGCCCTCTCAGCTTACTAACCGCTGTGGCATAGTTGATGACAAACATCGAGTAATAATTTAAGATTCCTAAAAATCTTCAAAGTTGTTTTATGTTCTTTGGTGAAGGAATTTCTAAGATTCCTTGAACCTTGTCTGGGAATTGAACCTCCGACCTAACAAACACAGACTTTTCTAGGCTGACTGTCATTCCGATCGGATTGAGTGTCTTTCCACTTTTCAGCGGTTGTCCTTTTACCAGCCGGCTGCTGGCCCTTCACATCCACATGTGTCAATCACAGAGGTAGATGATCAACAGCCAGTGTAGGGGTGACATGTGGTTAGCATGTCGAGTCCCCCAGCCATTATAGCTGGTTCCTCAACCTGGAGCCGCTACTTATTGTAGCTACCCAATTGCCTCACGATGCTGGGTGAGCACCGGTCCCATACTGGCCGAAATACCATGAGAAAATTTCTTCCCCCATGGAGACTCGAACCAGCGCAAGTCCCATAGCTCTGCGCCAAGGCTTCCTACCTTAACCGCTCGGCTACTATTCCTTAATTGATACAACATTAAATCAATATGAGATATATGATTCTCAAAAACATTATCAATAATAATTGCATCGTCAACATATATAGTACAATGTCTTTTAACATCATCAGATAGTACAATATCTAAGGCTCTAAGAAGTGCACTTCTGCTATTTCTTAGACCGAATGCACATCTGGTAAATTCATATACTTTTCCATTATGTATGAAAGCTGTATAGGGCTGAACTTTGGGGTCTAGTTCTATCTGCCAAAATGAAGAAGTTAAATCAATAGAACTAATAAATCTATGAGTTTTCATATTTACTATTGGTGCTTCAATAGTCTCGGGCCTATAATTATCCTGGACAGTAAAAGAATTAGTCCTACGACTATCTAAACACAGGCGAATTTTGACATTAAGTTTTAACACCCAGCAAATGGTGTAATGAGAATCAGATTTCTGCATTATTCCTTACATTAACATGTCATCTATCATTTGATCTGCCTGCTCTCTGATGGCAAAAGGGATGGGTCTACTCTTAATATTTATAGGTGGATGTTCCATTACCTTAAAGGAATATTTAAAACAGTTGCACAATCCTGGCTTCGAAGAAAAAAGAATTCTTATTTTTGATTAAGATATCATACAACATGCCTTTCTGTTCATTGTTTATGCCATGGGTGTGTCTAACTTTTTTCCTTTATCATTTCTCATATGTCTTTTTCAAGTTCATCACTCATACTATATAATAGAGGGATTTCATCATAAACAATATTGCAAGTGACACATTCTATATCACAAGATTTACATGCGACATTATCGTCAGCACAACCATTTTCATTAATAAGGCTTTCTTCGCCCTATTATCTTGTGTTAGGCTTCCACGGCCATTTTCCAATTCACTTTCCTCGTGAACAACAATATTCTCTATAAAAATGTGTACTTCAACAATGTCACTCTAATTTTCACTTAAATTCTTATTCTCCTCATATTCATTATCAAATGGGATGACGACTCTCACATTATCTTCATTACACAAGGAAATGTTCTTACACTGAAAATTTGTTATGGCATTATATTGCTCCAACAGGTTGCAGCCTATTAACATATCACAAGATAAATGTGGAGAAATTAAACACTGAAGCAATATCCTCCGATATTTAAATCTAGAAGGCATTGAAGCTTAATTGGCAGTTTCTGCCTATCGCAAGAGTACAATACACTTCTCATATTCTTACAGTCATTATCTTATTCCCTTTTTTGACTAAGAAATTATAAAATTTCTGATCTATTGTTATGTTCGAGCAGCCACTAACTGCTATGCAAGTAACATCATTGTTAAAAATATTTACTTTAATTTTTGGGTGGTCGCCCTATGACATTTAATTCTTTATTTCCAACAGGAATAGTATCCTGATTCTTAGAAATATTCATGTGATTATTCAATATTATGTTATCTCCCTGTCTGGAGGTACATAACTTACTATCTCCTCTCATATTTGCTGGTACAATTTCTAAATTTTGAAATCTATAGAAGCATCTATTTTGGACCCCTAAGTTCATAACGTTTGAGGTACATTGCAGAGTCTTTAATGTACCTTCTATGCGTTTAAAGCATGAGGTATCCTGTGATTTATTTCGTGGTTATTTTCATTATTAAGTATGTCTTGACTTTGGTTGTGAATAATTACAGAGTCTATTCTATTTTGCTCCGTCCTATCACTATTCTCATTAGTTTGGCAATATTGTTGTCATTGGAGATACACTTTATTTTCATTACCATAGGTATTCCTTCTTCTTTTACCTCTATAGGGAGAATTCCAATACCTATTTCCATTATCTCCTACTCTATTAACATCCATATAATTCATTTGTCTTTCATTCCTATTTTCATTACGCTTTAACCTTCCATTCTGGTTATTGTTACTATAATTATTTGTCATCCTATTTTTATTTGGGCTGTTTCTATTTTGGACAAATCTACTATTATTGTTATTGTTGCCCTGTTTGAAATTTCTTTCTCCATTCACATTATTATATTCATCATTTCTTTTAGGTACAAAATTACCTTTCTTAATATAGGGCTCTGCCCCTTCCCCAAATAAATTTATTTTACTACATTTATCTACTTCTCTTTTATTCTCAGGTAGAGCTAACAACTCTAACATTTCAGATACATTTTGTGGTCTGGCTACTATCAAATGATATCTAATCTCATCTGGGAAGTGATGCGATAACATATAAATTAAAGTTTTCTCATCTATTGGAGGTTGTAACAACGATGCCATTTTTGCTTTCTCCAAGAAATAGTTTAGATAACCTTGTTTACCATTGTTGGAGAATTTTCCACTAGTTAGGTCTAACCTAAGTTTATTTTGCCTTTCTGGTTCCCAGTAGTACCCTAAGAAAGCATTTTTAAATGTTTGATAAGTCATTGAATCATGGCATGCTATCTTAAACCAAGACTCTGCATTGTCTTTTAAACTTTTTCCTATGAAGAACATTTTAAATTTGTCTTCTATTCCTTTGATTTCGAAGTATTCTTCGATTTCCCTAATGAAATCAGTAGGACGTTGGCCCACAGTATCACCAAAATTAGGTAAATTAATTTCCCCTAAAAGATTAGCAGGAATTTTACATACATTGTTACTACTACTAGAAGGAGGATCATTATTAATATTACTAGAATGTCCTGACATAACCTCAATCTCTTTTTCACTTCGTACTTGAATGTTCACTAGTTTTGATACATATTTGTTTTCTTGTTCAACAATCTTGTTTATCCATCCTTCAACTTGTTCTTTAATAATAATTACTTCATTTGTTATCTTTGATTTTAGTTCTTCATTGCCCTAGATAACACTTTCTTCGGAAATTTTTAGTTTATCTTCGACTTTAGATCCTAATTCTTTGATTTTATCTTGGCAACTTTGCCTTACCTCAATCAAAGATATTTCTATTTGATTATAAGTTTCATCAACCTTTAATTACATTTTTTCTATCTCATTTTTACAAATATCTATTTTATTTTCACAATCTTTGGCTATTTTTACTATTCTCTGTTCCAGTTTAGAATTGTTTTGTTTCATTCTAACCTAATGCTTTCTAACTTTTGATCAAGTTTCAAGTTATTTTCTTTAATTTCTTTACTTAGATTAGAATTAAGGTTTGAATTGTCATTCCTAATTTATTTCAATTCATCACTGTTTTTTCTAGTTTATTACTTATATTACAAATATCAGTACTATTCTTTTCTAATTTGTTACTGAAATTTGAAATATTATTACTGAGATTTGAACTGTCATTCCTAATTTCTTTTAATTTGGCACTGTTGTTTTCTAATTTATTAATTAATAATGCCACCCAAGGAGGTGTATCATTAGTTTCATTTACTACTTTCATTGTTAGAGATCATTAAATTTTCTTGGCCTTTACTAATTATTTGTTCACTTTCAACATTAACAGTTTCACAAATTATATTTTCATTATTGGCCATTGTTGGGTATTTTACTATTTTCTTATTTCTCAAAAGCATTAATTATTATTATACACTTTTGCACTATTTCACTTAGATAACTTTTAACTGTGCTCACTTTTGAAGAATTTTATTACATTCCTCACTCTCGTGGCCCTTGGTTCGGTTCAGGTTCACAGATCCCTTGTTCGATTCACGTTCAGGTCCCGCTTTGATGTACCATTTAAAGGTAGGTTGTTGGATGTGATGTCCCACGTTGAAGATATATCATTGTAATATTTTAGATCACTGTTATTTGCCACGGCACTGATGACTTCCTTCAGGGGAATGGGGGAAAGTTTCTTACATAAAAAAATGACACTTTGTTAACAGTTAAACTAAATGTTATTTTATTAAAGTTTTCACTTCTGTTTAGATGAATCTTGTAAATGATCAATAATTTAAAAGATTCCAGCTTCAATTAATAAATTTCACTTATAGAAGATTATTACTTCTTATATGTAATGGATGACTATTTCCAACGGTCAATTTTTCACTAACACTTTATTTTCACTTTATGGATTATTTATACTCCAGATGAATTAAATTTATACTACAATATTATTTTCCATAACATTGACACCATTTTGTCAACTAATATAAAAAATGAACAATAATTCTCTTATTTCTTGATGAGCCGTTGTTCAACATGTCTGACTTCTCATAGTTAAGAGCACAACATTTCAGCATAAGGATATTCATAAATACACCTGGACGTCCCCAGATGGAGAAACTCGGAACCAGATAGATCATGTATTAGTGGATAAACGTTGGCACAGTAGCATCATCGATGTTAGATCAGTTAGAGGGACAGACTGCAATTTGGATCATCAGAGTGAAAATCAGACAATGGCTATCACTAATGAGAGGAAGAAACGCTAAAGATGATTCTGTAAAATTTGAATTAAAAAACTTGAAATTGATGAAATGCGGCAAAAATATCAAATCAAAATTGCTAATAGATTTGAAGTACTGGAAACTTCAGATGACAATGTGTCAAACGAAGAAGAAACTGATATAAATAAAGAATGGGAGGCTATAAGAGATACTATTAAATTGTCAGCATCAGAAAGCATTGGTTGTTTAAAAAAGAGGCAAAACAAGAAATGGTTTGATGAGGAATGTGCCGACATTGTAAAGAAAAGAAAGCTAGCAAAAATTAAATCGCTACACGAGCCAAATGTGGTAAATTTAGAGCAATTGGGTAGTATTAGACGGGAAACCACCAAGTTACTAAAGAGTAAAAAGAGGGAATATTTGAGAGAGAAGATTAATGATCTTGAAATAACGCAAAAAAATAGGAACATTAGAGAATTATATTAGGGAATTAGTATAGAGAAGAAAGGGTTTCAGGCTGGAACAAACATAATTCAGAATGAAAATGGGGATATGATTGCAGATTCCAGGAGTATATTAAATAGATGGAAAAGTTACTTTAATCAGCTATTAAATGAACATACAGAACAGGACATTGAGGACGATAATTTACAGACAGCAGAAATGCTTGTCACAGAACCAAATGCATTAGAGGTTGAAATGGCGATTGAAAAATTGAAGATGTATAAAGCATCAGGTTCAGATGAGATCCCAGCAGAACTGATAAAATCAGGGGGAGAAAATTTGATGGACAAGATACGCTGGTTTCTTAGTATGATTTGGGAAAAAGAAGCTCTTCCAGATGAATGGAAGGAATCAATTATCGTACCAGTTTATAAGAAAGGAGATAAAACTGATTGGAACAACTACAGGGGCATCTCATTACTTTCAACTTCGTACAAAATTCTAACAAATATATTAGTAAGCAGACTTACTCCCTATATTCATGACATTCTAGGAGATCATCAATGGGCATTGAGAAGAAACAGGTCTACAACAGATCAGATTTTTAGTATAAGACAGATTTTAGAAAAGAAATGGGAATATAATGATACTGTACGTCAGCTATATGTAGACTTCAAAAAAGTATATGATTCAATTAAGAGGGAGAAGTTATATAGTATCCTGCTGGCATTTGGAATTCCTAAAAAGTTAGACTTATATGAATGTATCTAAATGGCACAAAGAGTAGTGTGAGTGTAGGCAAACAGTTTTCGGACACTTTTGAAATCCAGAATGGGTTGAAGCAAGGAGATGCACTATCTCCTGTACTATTTAATTTTGTACTAGAGCATGCCATTAAATCTTTAGAGAATGAGGAAGGCTTACAACTCAATGGTATTAATAAGCTGTTAGTTTATGCTGATGATGTAGTATTGTTGGCCGATAGCGAGGAGATACTAAATGACAACACGCACACACTATTGAGTAACACTAAGAAATTAGGACTGGAAGTAAATATCAATAAAACTAAATATATGGTCCGTGTGGAGTTGCCAGTCTCCCATCAGACTTCTCCCCAGGTGGCGGATAGGGGAATGCTCACCAGATATGGCGGGTACTGGGGAAATAAAATACCCAGGGTGGACCAAAACTAGCGCTGCTGCCTTGCGGTAAGATACTGGACTATCAAAGGCTAGAGGAAGAAAACCTTGAACAAAAATTACCCGTCCCCCAGGTTGGAGGTTGATGCATCGGGCCAGCTCCTCGTTCATCATAAAAAGAAAAAATGCTAAAAAACCAAACAACATGCCTCGGAAAAACACTCTAGGACGATTAAAGCTATGAAAAAGGACTTTGAAAATCTTGGATAGAAGGGGTACAAGCAGCTATGAATATCAGAGGAATGGAGGAAGATCAATGGATGGATAGAGAGGAATGGCATTTGGTTTCCGGAAGTCAGCGGCAGCTGCCATGATACCGGATGATGATGATGATATGGTCACACGTAGAAATTCATTATATAATGGAGATAGACAGCTAATGACAAATGAGGGAAATTTTGAGGAAGTTGCTGAATTCAAATACCTAGGAACAATAATCACAAATAGGAATGAGATGCACAAAGAAATTAAACATAGGCTCAATACTGAAAATGCATGCTGTTATGCATTGCAGAGACTCTTGATGCCCCAACTCCTTTCAAAAAACGTTAAACTGAAAATATATAAAACCATTATTCTACCAGTTATATTATATGGGTGCGAAACATGGACTCTTACTTTAAGGGAGGAAAGGAGATTACAAGTATTTGAGAATAAAGTTCTTAGGAAAATTTTTGGACCAAAGAGAGATGAACAAAGAGGTGAATGGAGAAGACTACATAACAATGAACTACATGGTGTTTATAGGAAGCCAGATATGATAAGGACAGTTAAGTCTCATGGACTGCGATGGGCAGGACATGTTGCACGTATGGGGAATGAAAGACTTGCATGGAAGCTTCTTGTAGGAAAGCCAGAGGAAAAACGCCCAGTTGGTAGACCAAGAATGAGGTGGGAGAATAACATTAACTGTGATTTGAGGGAAGTAGATTATACAGGGAATGATTGGAAAGCATTAGCTCGGTATAGGGATGTATGGAGAGCTTATGTCTGCTCGGCCATGAACCTACGGGTTCTATACTGCCAGTGAGTAAGTAAGTAAATATTAAATAAAAAACCCTTATTATTTTATATGGGGATAAGTATCCAGTTTTAATCCCCACAACTAAAACCTAACAACATCTTTTTATTGCAAAAGAACTTGATATTGTAAAAAACTTTCAACTACCAAATTTAAAACTAGTTTTGAAAAGTATCTTTGTAAAATGAATTGAGGAAACTGAACAAATCCATTTCATTAAATTTTTCATGAGAAGACAAAAAAATTGTATTTCCTAATTTTCAATTTTAATTAAAATATTTAGTTATGAACGAAAATATGGATATAATTGCAGATTTCATAAAATATATTACTTTAATCAGCTATTCCCAGATGGCTATTGAGATGATTACAGACAGCAGAAATATTAGTCACGAAGTTGAGTGCATTAGAGGTTGAAATGGTGATAGAAATATTAAAGATTTATAAATCCTCAGATTCAGATAGGATCCCAGGAGAACTGATGAAATCAATGAGAGAAAAATTGATGGACAAGATATGTAGGTTACAGTATGATTTGGGAAAAAGAGGCTCTTCCAAGTTAATGGAAAGGATCAATTATTGCACCAATCTGTAAGAAAGGTGTATGTTTCTAATGCCAGCATTGCTCTTTACTTACTTCAGGTTCTGTGCTGGGCATTTAGATAGCATTAAATATGATCTGTTTTCAATGTATGCATCACTTCAGCAGACCACTTTACGTAGATGATGTATTCTTGTATTGTATACAGAGAGGAGCATAGGATGAGTATATGTTTTTGGTGAATATTTATGTTTTGTCTAATATTATGTTTTTGTGCTTGTGTAGTGTAAAGTGTGTTGTATAAGGGATGATGATATATAGAAGGAACAAGGTGAAACCTAGTGCCAGCAAGTAGCCTACTCCTATCGATAAACACCAAGGGGATCGCCAGGCTTAACGACCCCATTCAACAGATGAATTGCTATCAACAGTGCCACATGCCTTCACAATGTTGTCCTGCAGAGCGATTTGCAATTAAATGCAGGAATCTGGTGCAAAATCTAGCGATTAAAAAATTGTGTACAACCATCCCTCCTGGCCCCAAAATAAAAAATTTTATAATTTAATTAATTAATAAATAGAATTAGATTTTTATGATTCACCTCATACTTGTACAATTATGAGGTGAGTCATAAAAATCGAACTCTATTTATTAATTAAAATAAACCTAATAGAGTCACTTCCTTTAAATATTAATGAAAAATTAATTTAATTAATTCAATAATTAATGGCGGCTCCATGGTGCAATCAGTTAAATGCTCGCCTCTCACTGCTGGGGTCCCAAAATTGAGCCTCAATCACTGCATGTGGGTTTCATGATGAACGAAACCGAGCTTGGGCAGGTTTTTCTTGGGGGTTTCTCCCGTTTTCCCCTGCCACAATTTTATTTCACCATTTCTCCATACTCATCCATTTTGTTTCATTTCATTCATCTATCCACGTGATGGTGCATCAGATGTGGTTGTCCAGCACACTTGTCATTCACAGAACTCTATATAGAGGCTTCATCTCATCTCATCCCTCGATTCGATCCCAAGTTGGAAATGAGTTGAGGATATTTATTTAATTTAAAATTTTCAACCTCACTGGATATTGAATCCAGGCCCCACTAGTCAGGAAGTTTCATGCTACACCTGAGCCAACATTGGCAGACTATCTAAAAGAAAGGAGTTCACAACAATTATACAGACATTTTATTACTTTCAATTTTGTACAAAATTCTAATAAAAATGTTAGTTATATTTGAAGAGAAAAATTTTCGCCTAGACCGGGACTCGAACCCGGGACCCTTGGCTTTCCGGGCCAAGGGTCCCGGGTTCGAGTCCTGGGCTAGGCGAAAATTTTTCTCTTCAAATATAATTTATCCTTCAATGAGAAGTGTTAAATGAATAATAAAATCGTCGAAAATGTTAGTATCCATTGTAACTCCTTACATTAATAGCATAAAGCAATAAAAATGTTAAAATCAATATATTCAGGAAATAAGTGATCCCACAACAGGCCCAGAGGCCCTTGGGGTAGTGGGAGGTTAAGGCTCCCACTTTTTCTAGACAATCGGCACTTTTTGTCAGCCGGGTTGTCAACCCTGCGTGAAGGCTGCCTTTACCCCCAGAACAAGTGCCTGGTACTCATTTCCGCTATAGGCTGAGTCGACCCCAGGGCCATAGTGCCGCCAGAGGGTTTGGGTCAGTTTAAAAATCCTGACCCCAACGGGACTTGAACCCTCGACCCTCCGGCTTGTAGCTCACTGCCTTAACCACTACGCTACGGCATGCCCCTATTCAGGAAATAGATGTCATAAAAAAATGGGAAGTAAACTATCTGGAGAAATTTATACTACCAAAGGATTACTACAGGGCTGCTGTTTGTGACCATTGTTATTTAAAATATTTATAAAAGTTTGCCTAAGAAACTGGACTAGAAAATTTAAACCAATGGGAATTCCAATTAATCAACAATATGTGTTACACCATCTACTATTCACAGATTACTCAGTTCACGGAAGATGCAGTTTCTTAATTTGGAGAGATATAAAGTTCATAATAAGTTTCTTAATTTGAAGAGATATAACTTTCATAAGTTTCTTAATATGAATATACATAAATTTCATAATAAGTTTCTTAATTTGAATAGATATAAAGTTCATAATAAATTTCTTAATTTGAAGAGATATAAAGTTAATACATTTTTAATAAGAAGATATATAAAGTTCATAATACGTTTCTTAATTTGAAGAGATATAACTTTCATAAGTTTCTTAATATGAATATACATAAAGTTCATAATATGTTTCTTAATTTGAAGAGATATAAAGTTCATAAGTTTCTTAATTTGAAGAGATATAACTTTCATAAGATTCTTAATATGAATATACATAAAGTTCATAATATGTTTCTTAATTTGAAGAGATATAAAGTTCATAATAAGTTTCTTATTTGAAGAGATATAAAGTTCATAATAAGTTTCTTAATTTGAAGAGAGATAAAGTTAATAAGTTTCTTAATTTAAAGATATATTAAGTTCATAATAAGTTTCTTACTTTGAAGAGAGATAAAGTTAATAAGTTTCTTAAAATGAAGATATATAAAGTTCAAATAAGTTTTTTAATTTGAAGATATATGAAGTTCATAATAAGTTTCTTAATTTGAAGAGATATAAAGTTCATAATAAGTTTCTTAATGTGAAGAGATAAAAAGTTCATAATAAGTTTCTTAATTTGAAGAGAGATAAAGTTAATAAGTTTCATAATATGAAGATATAAAAGGTTCATAATAAGTTTCTTAATTTGAAGAGATATAAAGTTAATAAGTTTCTTAATATGAAGATATATAAAGTTCATCATAAGTTTCTTAATTAAGAAGAGATATAAAGTTAATAAGTTTCTTAATATGAAGATATATAAAGTTCATAATAAGTTTCTTAATGTGAAGAGATATAAAGTTAATAAGTTTCTTAATATGAACGCTGACCACGTACCACTCAAAATGACATCTATACGAAAACAAGTGTAACTAAATTAATATGGTTCAAATTCTTCCCTGTAGGGGGAGAGCGCCTAAATCTCTGTAAAGGGAATACATAGGCTTACAATACAATACAATACAAACATATGAAGATATATAAAGTTCATAATAAATTTCTTAATTTGAAGAGATATAAAGTTAATGGTTTCCTAATATGAAGATATATAATGTTCATAATAAGTTTCTTAATTTGAAGAGAAATAAAGTTCACAATATGTTTCTAAATTTGAAGAGATATAAAGTTCATAATAAGTTCCATGTCCACATCTGTCCTGCTCAGGCTAACTTTTATTTCTACATTAAGAAGTTAGAAAGTTTTCTTGAAAGTTCCCGAATATAGTCCTACAACGTACTGTAATAAATAAGACCATCATCATCATCATAGTACATTCACGAATTTAGGCCATTTGTTGACCTGTTTCGACCTCAAGAGAAACACCATCCAAAAGTCTTTTGAGTGGACATCCTGGTCTTCTTCTTCCTGCAGATTGATATCTTAACATTTGTTTGGGTATTCTGTGATCTTCCATTCGATGAACATGTTGCATCCACCTTGACTTATAATCAGAAATTTTGTTTTCTAAAGATTCCATGTGTAATTCTTCTAAGATGTCTTCATTTTTTTTGTGATCTAGTAGTGTGTATCCTGCAGTCCTCCGAAGATATCTCATTTCAGCAGATCTAAGTCTCTGAGGACCGAGTCATGGCGGTATAACCGTTCCATCGGGTACTGAGTAAATGCAGTATCCTAATGTCTGTCCAGAACTAAAAGGTAGCAGCCCTACCACTGGACTACTTAGCGTCGGGCCAGTAACCTGTCCTAAGGAACTTCAAAACTACTTTCAAGTCTCAACACGAAAAAAAATAAATACGACCATGTTGGATAAATTTATTGTTTATATGAAAGTAAAAATTTGCCTGCAGAAAAGATAATTCTGTAGACCCCCAATATTTTAAATTGAAATAATTGTCATGTAAAATACCAATTTGCTCTTACATTGACTTCATTTCCCAATATTGAAAAATATTCATAATTGAAAATCTCTTACATATTTCATATGTAGGAATAGGAAATTGCTATATGCTATTTTATTTAATTATGTTATTTAACATCTAAGGTCATTAGTAGACATTAGTAAACATCTAAAATATGCATGCATTTATGCTGTAAAATACTTTAAGATATGCACTAAAATGTGCTATTTACACACTACACATATATGTATGTAAATGGTTTTATAAATCTATTCACATTGAATCTTCTTCCTTATATTATGTCATCCTAGGGTCTATAATTTGATTTATAGTAAATGATCATAATTTTTTCCAAATTTTCAGAATTAAATTTATGGTGTTTGTCACATAATATGAATTTGTATGCAGAGAAGGACCTCTCAACACCCACAGACGTGATTGGAAAATATTTATAAGCGCTAACAAGCTCTGGAGGAATTTTCTCTGGAAGTCCTACAGTGTTACCTTGGAGATACTTGTTAACAGATCATAAGATACTAAAATCGGGATATCTTTGTAATACACTGGAGAGTTTTACACTCAATACTTCTTCATATTTTGGAGGGGCACATTGAAGTTCTCTTTTCGCTTCCTCAAAGATTGATATGGACGTATGAAGAGGCAAACCACGCATTTCTAGTTTTGTATTGCACAAGGTATCATTTTGAAATGTGCTGTTATAATAACAAGGTCCCTCTGCAATATTTCATTTTTGAAAGTGTCTTGTAAACATTTAATTGCCATTTGGATTTAGACTGCAAACAACTTCTTTAACTGCACCCATAAAATTATTTAAGCTTTTTTACTTAATAATTAAATTAAATTTTATTAAAATAAGACAGTATGAATTTGTCAGCATAAAAGAGAGCATGTACCCCAGCAGGTAAGAATTGGTTCTGGGGTAGAGGATGTTCCAGGAGTTTTTCCCTATAAGCATTTACAAAGACCTTCTTCTTAGTAGAAATTAAGGCATTTACTTCGGGAAACTACCCTTTGAAACATGAACAATACATGTAACATGGATTAAATGAGGATAAAAATTGTCAGAGATGAAGCAGCTCACAGTATGTAGGCTGCAGCATATGAAAGTAAAACCCGGAATTTATGTTCGTTACCTCCTTCTGGCCATAATATTCTTAAAGCATCATTCACAAAGCGAGCAATGGTGGAATTATTTTCTCTAAAACCGTAGAAGCAATCAAAAAGAGCTCGTCTTCACTGAGTTTACCTACTAGAAAATTTGCCATGCAGCGTCCACATGAGTCAGTAATTTCATCTACCACACACCATATAAGGCAATCTTTCAAATTATCTTGGGAGTTCTTTAATGGTTGCATGGTAACAGTCTTCAAGATAGTTTTTTTCTGAGGGTTGATTAATTTGGAATGCTTTGTTTACAATATTTATGTAGGAAATTCCAGAATGTGGGATTCTAAGTGAATTCCACAGTATATTTGCTGCAATTAGCATGTGGCATAAATCACTGGAAAATTTGTTTTTCTGTATCAATAACATTTTCTTCAAGGAACTTTGTTTCTTTTTAGCTGCAAGGTGTTGATTCATAGTTGAATGTTAGCTTAACTGAATTTTTTTTCTCACACGCAATTTGTTTATTGCAAACTTGACAAAAAGAAGTCTGTCAGTAGTATAATCCAAAAGTCCACAGTCCAGAACCCACTGTCTTAAAAGCTCACTTTTAGTACATTTACTGAATTTTGGCATTACAACATGCACATGGGACAAACTGTAACTCAACTATAGAATAAAATTCTAACTACTGATAGCAGGCACTGATTGCGCTATGCGGGGTATCTTGGCTGGGAATCTCTGCAAACTTCAATATATCACGTCAAATTGAGACTTGTACACAAGAGGCTCAATATGGGTTGCCTCACTTGTACGTAGAATGGTATGTTATATAAAAATTGAAAAGCATTTATATTAATTTATAAAATATGAATAATTACTATAAAATTGTTTGAGATATGCACGAACATGCTATAATAATGACATATGCAACAAAACCCAAAGTATGAAAATATATGCACCATGAAACTTTACATTCGGAAAGAGATGAACTTAAAACCTACTCCGAACTTTGTTTCCATATCATATATGAAAGCAGAAAAAATATGCATTTCCATATAAATCCGATGTCTAGTCATTAGCATCTTGATTCAATTCCAGACTCGAAAGAGTCAACAAATTTTGCTCAGGGATTCCTTATTTTATGCTCTAAGAAATCTATCTACCCCAACCAGGTTTGAATCTATGAATCTTGAAACTAGAGCACCATCATATAGGAATTATGAATCATTAATTTTTCCCCATTTCAGGTATTCATTCTACATTATTAAATATATGTAGGAAATAACACTTTCAGGTTTCTTTTAATTATTAATGAGTTGGTTAATTTGACTCACCTCATATTTCTTGATTTTTATGCAGATTGGTTATGTCAATTTTGCATGACATTTTCGATGCATTCCAGATAAACAGCAGTTGAAATGCATTGAAAATGTCATGCAAAAGCGACAAAACCGGTCTGCATAAAAATCAAGTAATATGAGGTGAGTCAAAATAACCAATTCATTAATAATAATCCATTCTTCTTGTTAACTACAAGTACTGAATTGAGATACTTCTATGGTGTTTTCTGAATTTGTCCTGGAATTATAATTTGCTGAGATTTTTAAAATGTAGATTGAGTGGGTTGTTTATTGCAGGGTACATGCCACAGCTTTCAAGTCTGTAACGGAGATGGCACGAGAAAGTGAAATCAGGAAAGCTGATCCAGGAAAAGTCATCATGAAAGAGACAAAACACTCGTGAGTACACAACACATTGTTTTGAAGTCGCTTGAACAAAGAGGTTTTGCCTTGAAAAAGGCAAGTCTTTTTTTTTATTTTATTTTACTGTATTTATTTTTTAGTTTATGTGGATAATTATTTTTTTATGTTTGCATGCATTATTCTATGAATTTCCTGTTTTTCAATCTTTGCAGGTTGTGCTCAATATTTAACAAACATACAGAACAGTTATATCAAATAGCAGTGAATAATAAAAACTAATATTTTGAAAACAGTGGACTGAATATAGTGTTTGCTTATTTGGTTATATATATTCACTATATATATATATATATATTTACTAAGCTACAACAGTTTTTTACAAGATATATGAAGAATACAACAATATTGTGCCTTACCATTATATTTTCTAGTATATAGTGGAATCTCAATTATCTGTTTTGAAAAAATAAAGGATGGGTTATTATTAATCAGAAAATTTGAATAAATCTTTACAAATCATATTTGTACAAATTAAAATTGCAATTAATTTCATTTATTTTATATTCTGATTTGATAAGAACATTTTTCTTTTGTAAAAACAACTTTTGCATACTCTTAAATTTATTTTTTCTTTTGGGAAATTTTCAAATGTAGGTTATAAATTATCTAAAGAATATAAGCTTCTATATTGAATAGTAATTTATCTAAGCAACTTAACAAAAAGTAAAATGGATTGAGAAGGAAAAAAATATTCCACTATCAGTTTACAGCAATATATAGGGCGAGTCAGGAGGAAAGGTACATGCTTTGAAAGGGTGATAGTATTGGTGATTCTGAACAAAAAACTTCCAATATACATATGGCCTTTTCTTCACTGTTTCAGGGTAAGTTAATTAAAACAACGAGGATTCGGAAAGGTGCAGGTGACAGTAAATCAAGATACTGTTATCTTAAGTTTTGTTTAATTGTGTACATTTCCTTAAACACTCTACCGTCAACGTGAATGTATTTTGCTTCTCTTGTAGATACAATGTAAACATTGCTTGGCCACCGAGGTCACCCGATCTAACCCCATTCAATTACTGTTTGTAAAGTCGGCCTAAGAGTGAAGTCTACAAGCACAGAATGGACACAAGAGAGGAACTTCTCACTCGTATTTTACATGCTTGTGCTCAAATAAAGGAATGTATGAATAAACTTAGATCAGCAACACAACAGCTGTCTATAAGAGCAACAAAATGCATTGAAGTTGGTAGTGGAGTGTTTGAACATATTTTGTGATGAAATGTACACAATTAAACAAAACTTAAGATAACAGTATCTTGATTTACTGTCACATGCACTTTTCCGGTTCCTCGATGTTTTCATTAAATTACCCTGAATAGGCCATATGTATCCATCCATCCATAGTAATTCTGCCCAAAGCAGGTCCTTCACTGCAGTCATAGCATTCTCATGCTATGCTTGCAGCTTTACTAGGGAATTGTAGGTGTGGTAGCTTCCCATTGCTTTCCACACGGGTGAAGGATGATGATGATTATAAGGATGATGGCCATAGTTTTCCTGACATTTGTCTTACAAGTGAGGAAAACCCCGATAAAAACCTCACCCAGAAAAACTGCCCCGACCGGGGATCGAACCCGGGCCCGCTGCGTGACAAGGCAGCACGCTACCTCGAGACCACAGTGGTGGACACCATATGTATAATAGAAGTTTTTTGTTCAGAATCACCAGTACTATCACCCCTCAAAGCATGTAACTTTCCTCCTGACTCACCCTGTATTTATGAATAATCAAAGATCTGCTGCACAACTCTGATTAACCAGTTCAGAAAAACAGATGAGTAATGGTGTCAATGTCAGATGAAGGATTGATATCAAGCTGCAAGATGAGTATTCAGAGTTTCATACACTATCTTATTGTGAAATGGAAGAAGATTGCAGCGAAACTGATTGTGAGGAATATCAAAGGCTGTGCATGTTTCATGTGATACAAATAGTAGATTGTATGATTTGAGGTTAGAATATAATTCTCTGGCTTAATGAATCTGTTTCATTGCTGAAGGCAGTGCATAGTATTTGTCTGCATGTGCAAAGCTTATGTTTGAGTACTGCATCAGGAATTATGTTAAGCATTCTACAAAATTGGTTATTGTTAAGAGGATATTAAAATCTTAAAGATTCTGCAAATAAAACATATAATAAGTATACAACAAAACTGCATTTAATATGTACAATGTGACTTTTTTTATAAATGATACTATTTTTTAAATTGTTAAATAAATTGTGAAACAGTTATGCTGCTTTTATTATTTTTTTTTGTATTATGTATGGAAATGTACATGAACCTTTGCCATTTTTTCATGATCTTTGAAGAATAAGCTCATTTATGTCTTTTTCAAGATAAAATGTTCTTGTCTCAGGATCAAACAGTTGTGTTGAGTTCTGAATTGTATCCAATAATGCTGGGAGAATCATTTTATGACAAAATTTGAAGAATATGTCTGAGGACATTTCCAACACTAAAACATATTGCCAAAAAAACTGATAAGTGTGTAAACAATGGTGAAGAGAATTTTTTTTTTTCTCTTTACCATTGATTACAATAGTATAGTTCTGTACGTTAATTTACTTATTTCAATCACAGTAATAGCTTTGGCTTCTTAATATTAATTTATTAATTTAATAAATAATGCTATAGCTGTGTGGAGTCCCTTCATGTCTTCTTAATGTAGAAGCCATTCATTGTGTATTTGTGAATGATGATTCATTGCATTGAATGTGGGACCAAGAGAGTAAGGTAAAGGGAGGATTTATGCTTGGAAGGGGATGTAGCCTGAATTAGTTCAGTGGTCATAGCATCAGCAGGGAATGCTGAAGGTTCGGGGTTCAATTCCCGGTTCAAGCAAATATTTTTCTCTTTACCATTGATTACAGTAATTTAAATGTGTACATTAATTTACTTATTTCAGTTCTAGTAATGCTTTGCTTCTTAATATTAATTTAACTGTTAAGTTTGTTGATTATCTAGGGATTAAGAAGCTCCAGAAACTTCTATATCATTATTGTTCCAGAAACTTCTATATCATTATTGTTGAATAAAATTAAATATTTTTTTCACAATGTACTGAATGGATCTGCTACAAACATTTCACCAACAAATTATTATTAGTGGATCTGGATATATAAAATTATTTTTCAAAAATAGCAAAAATGTACATTTTTAGAAAAAAAAATTCTTAATGAGATCACAAAAAGAACTCTTTCTGTTAAATTAGTCAAAGCTTTCATACATGACCAGTAGATGTTTAATTTGGCTGCTATGAATAGAATCTGAGAAAACATTAGTGATACAGGGCTTTCCGGAGCCTTTAAGTTAATTATGTAATGACAGTCAATGCTGGAACCACTAATAACTAATATACAATGGTAGAATGTGAGTTCTAGGCTAGATGAAACCAGATTAATTTTTTATACAATGCCCCAGGTTGTCATTTCTACATTTCTTGTTTTTCTCCTGGCATTAGCATAATTGTAACCCACTTCTGTTATTTGGGTGCCTGAAAAGGCAGTGTTACGCTGCCCTGATGATATGGTGGGTGATAATGATGATAGTGTTGTACCAGGAGAATCCTTAATCCTAAACTTAATCTAAGGCAGATATGAATGATGATGATTATGATGGCCATATGATGTTTGGGGACTGTTTGGGCCTTAAAATTTCCTGATTTTTGTCTTATAGGTGAGGAAAAACCCCGAAAGAAACATCATCCAGGAATATATTAATTTAGGCTTTCACGGCCGGAGTTAGTATGATGATCTTGAAGAAGATTTTGGGCTTTTGGATGTCGAGGAACTTCAAACCTTAAGACCATGGCCAACAGCCCAGAAATCTTCAAGATCATCATCCAGGAAACTTGTCCCGACTGAGACTTGAACTCAGGCCCACTGTGTGACAAGGCAGCACAACCTTGAGACCACAGCGGTGGACACCAGATTAAAAATAAACTTATGTCGTATGACCTTAGACAACTCTTGATATCCTGTAAATAGGCCTGAAAATAAGCCATCCCAGGGTATAAACTGCACCTGGACTGAGGATAGAAAATTGCTGTAAACATTTATTTTAAATTAATGTAATATATAATACACACAGAATTTAAATCTAATCTCAACTTGCAACATGCATTTACATGGAGTTGCCAATTCACATTCACACTGCTGTGGCCTGGTCCCAAGCAGTAATGCAAGAAGACTGAACGTGGATGAAGCTGCTTAAATAATCCATCCATCCATATTAATTCTGCCTGAGGGCAGGTCTTTCACTGCAATCATAACATTTTCATGCTATGCTTTGCAGCTTTACTAGGGAATTATAGGTGTGGTAGCTTCCCATTGCTTTCTACACCAGATGATGATAATGATAAGGATGATGATGATGGCTGGATGATTTTTGGGGACTATTGGGTCCTAAGCATCCTGACATTTGTCTTATAGGTGAGGAAAAACCTTGACCTGACCAGGAATCGAACCCGGTCCTGCTACATGACAAGGCAGCACGCTACCTCGAGACCGCAGTGGTGGACTTGCTTAATCATAATGAATATAATTTTGACATTCGAGCAATTACTATGTATAAAGCTACATCTCCAATAATGAATATTATGTCATTTGTATTTTTTTTTTTTGCCTATGTGACAAATACATTTTATCTTTGAATTGGCAAGGTATCCTCTAAGCCACATTGATTTGATTTATTTAATAAAATTATGTAGAACAAATAGTGGCTTAAATAACAAAATTCTACCGTTCAACATGTTTAAAATTATTATTTTAGAAAGAAAAATGATGTTCGAACCAGGAGTCAAGCCCCCAAATCTCTTCTGTATGTCAGTGCAATAACCATTATGGCATTTGAGCTTCCAATAGGAACATTAAATTTCTTTCCATTTATACAATTCTACTTCCATCTGAAGGCTTTTGGATGAAAGGAGAATTGCATAAGTGGAAAGAAATTTAACGTTGCTATAGGAAGTTCAAAAGACATAACAGTTATTGCACTGACATACAGAGTAAGAGATCCGGGGTTCAACTCCCAGTTCAAACCTAATTTTTCTTTCAAAAATAAAATTATATCCAATTCTGGAAAATGTTAATTTAAAATATAACATCAAAATGTTTAAAATGAGTTTTGATTGAACTCTGCACTTAAATAAATGAGATAAAATTACAATAGGAAGTAACTTTATGAGGTTCTTCTTAATAAATAAGGTGAGTCTGTTGCATCTTACCTCATAATGTTTCAGTACATTTGTGTTTCATCTTCAACTTGTCCAACAGCTTAACATATAGAATGGTAAATATACCCTTCAGCAAAGAAAATTTTGAATTAGAGAAAAAACACATAATTAAAGTGGCAAAAGAAAATGGTTTTGAGGAGAAAATTATACACAAAAAATTGATAAGTAAAAAATTGAGGAATGAAAGCACTCTTCAGACAGAAAAACCAACTGAAAAGAAATACAGGAAATTCACATATCAGCCATGAATATACAATTAATTAAAAAAAAAATTGAAAAAATTATCATCAGATTAGCACCAAAAAAAGGTTTATAGCCTAAATGAACTAATAGAAACCAACAAAAATGGAAAGATTGATGATGGCAAAAAGTCAGAAATATACCTAATAAAGTGTGCTGATTGTGATAAGATATACATAGGGAAAAACAAAGAGAAATTTAACCATTAGAACTAAGGAACACATTAAAAAGTAAAAAAAAAAAAGAAGTAGAAAAATCTGAAGTAGAAGTAGATGCTCACATTTGGTCAGGAAAACATAAAATTGAAGTGAACACCAAATTATTAAAACAGTTAGAAAATACTAAAGAACTCAGCATTTGGAATAAGATCGGCATCTAGAATAATAGAGATAGAATCATGAATTTTGAAATTTCTGGGGAGAGGGATTTGATTTGCAACTTCATTGGTCCACCAAAAGATGGAGTAGGAGTTGATATCCACTGGGCTGACAATGTAAAAATCAGCAGCCTGGACAAGTTGAAGATGAAACACACGTGTTTTGAAACATGTCCTAAAATAACTCAACTTTTATGAGGTAAGATGCAAGACTCACCTTATTTATTGTAAATAAATGAGTATTGCATATGAACTCTGCAGTTCAACATGTTTAAATAAATGAGCTTTTCGTGTGGAAGTTTGCTCCTTTTTAACAATGGCCATTTGAATTGAGAGTAAATAAATTCTTGTATTATACAGCACTAGTGAATGAAGATTTGGATTATCTGCATAGTGTTAGAAGAAAATCTCACTTAAGCATTGTTTCTTTTGGGGCATTCCATGTAAATAGCGCTAGCAGCCACTAGTTTGCACTCCTGACCATATATTCTGCCTGTTGAATTAATTTATTTTGACGTTTATAAAACTAAATCTGTGGCAAAACAATTCTGAAGAACCAAGACCAACAGAAATGTCATAGTACACTAATTGTTAAAAATAATAATATAGTACCTTTTTTTGTCCATCTTCCTCAATTATAATTAATTTTTATTAAAAAACTTTTTTAAACTATTAAATCATGAAGGCTTTTCAAAACATGTTTCATCTTCAGCATGCTAATTGGTACTGATGTTGGCCAGGTCTAAACCTATTACATAAATTGTACCAATTAGCATGCTGAAGATGAAACATGTTTTTGAAAGGCCTTTATGATTTAATAATTTAATAAATTTTTTAAAATAAAAATGAATTCTAATTGAGGAAGACATTAAAAAAAGGTACTGTATCATTATTTAAAACATTTTAATACTTTCTCAATTGTGATAAAAATAAATATTACAAATGCCACTAATTGTTACCATACTTGCCTCTGACTGCAAGGTTTTGTGGTTCAAATCTGGCCAGGCCAATGGATTTATCTTCTTGTATCTTGTAAGCCCTTGTTTCCCTCAACAGAGATTTAGGCACTCTCTGCCTACAGGGAAGAATTTGAACCATACTAATTTAGTTACACTTGTTTTCATATAGATGTCATTGCAGTGGTTCGTGGTCAGCGATCCGCCTCATACTGACATCTAGGAAACCAAGGTGATACTAGGATGGCAAAATTCGGTAAATTTTGCTTAGAGGCCTTTTCTTTTAGGCTTAAGGTTCTTTTACAAGCCTGAAAATCTCAGACTCGGGACTCACAGCTTAAAGTTCCTCCTGGAGGACTTGCTCCTTGGATTTTTCGATCCTAAAAAATCCATTGATCCTGGCCAGGTTTGAACCCACGACCCTTGGGATCAGAGGCTAGGAGCATAACCACTAGTCCACCGCGACCGATCCAGTGGATTTTTCAGGCCATAAAAGTATTGAATATGTTATGGTAAAATCAAATTTTCTTACCTCTCTTATTAACATCAGTCGCCAAAATAGTTCTGAAGATGAGACCGCTATGGTCTCGAAATCGCGATCTAGTTAGAAGATTTGTATGAGGAGAGGTAAGAAACATTTGATTTTACCATAAATTAAACCTCATAGTGATTAATTCCTGTAAAAGTTAAATATTGAATATGTGTTCCTTTGAAAGAGAACTAAAGCTGTTGTCCCATATTGTAGATTTACAGCACATTAAAGTATCTCAAGGCTGAAAAAAAAGACCTCTGAGCTAAATTTGTTATTTTTTTCACATCCATATTAAAATACTAATGAAATTATATGCTAATGAGCATTATTGAAGGGAGTGAGAATACACACTGACTAACAGACAGTGCATGGTTAGTATGATTCAGTCTTCATTTCTCTTATAGAGATTTTGTTTTTTCTCATATCAAATAGCTGCATAGTTGTTAATGTGAAGCTGAATGGAGTCCATTCCATATGTTATAATTCAAGGAAAAAAATGTATGGAATAGCTGGAAATTGAAACCCAGACCTAACAGATTACAGAAGCAGTTCTTGGCATTTGTATTTACTCAAGAATTGAATATTTATAGTAAATAGCTTATCATTTCTCTGAAACCTAAATTTTAATGTTGACACTAAACCAATTAACCACACACACACAGTTATGATTGCTGTCATTACACATGCCTGAATATCACATAGCACTCTCTGGCATGATATGTTAAAATATATGTTTGTTCACATCATAGATGAAGACAGAGATTCTTCAACCTGGCAATGCATTTCCTCACAGAATTTAAACCTCATTAATAGCCTAACCTCAATTTCTGTGAATATAACAAACAAACTAACCACAAACGTTTTTGTGTTATAATGTCATTTATGTAATGTGTGTGAAAAATATGCTTTACATATTTAATCAGTAAACAAAAACTACATGCAACTTATACTAATATTTTTATACAAATAAATGAGAAAAAATCATTAAGAGACACAAATTATATGCTTATGTGAAGTTTGGTTTAAAATATTAAAAAATCAAGAAATTTGCTAAAAATTTTTCTTTAGTACTTTTAATAATGAAAATCCTTGTATTTGATTATATAAGTGTGGATACATTTATATTAGGTAATAAAAAATATTTAACCAGAATTTTTTAAATTATAATAAGTGAAGAAATGTAATATTACTTATGTTATTGGTATATTAAAAAAAATATTTTTTTCAGCTTTTTTGAGTTTTTATTTAAGATGATTGACAATATAATATCTTAAAAATCATTAGGAAGTAACATTATGAGGTTTAATTTAATATTGGGGTTTTTTTTTAGGAAGCCAGATATAATGAGAACAGTTAAGTCTCGTAGGCTGCGATGGGCAGGACATGTGACACGAATGGGGAATGAAAGACATGCATGAAGTATCTTGTAGGAAAACCAGAGAGAAAATGCCCAGTTGGTAGACCAAGAATGAGGTGGGAGAATAACATTAACTGTAATATGAGGGAAGTAGATTATACAGGGGATGATTAGAAAACATTAGCTCAGGATAGGGATGCATGGAGAGCTTATGTCTGTGTGGCCATGAACCTCCAGGTTCGATAGTGCCAGTGAGTTAGTTACAAACTCAATATTACATTAAATATAAAATCTATTATTTTGATAAGAAAAATTAATGCATGGGATTGGGATTTGAACCCTAAACCTTTAGCTAGAAATTTTAGGTTCAAATTCTGATTCAGTCATTAATTTTTCTTTTCAAAATAATAATTTTCCATCGTTGTGAATGTTAAATTTATCAAAATATAACATTTGTCTGAAATAGGTTGGTGCAGCATCTAACACTGACGTCATTAGTAGTTTGGTTCAAAAGTAATTTTGCTGGATTTGTAAAATGAATTTTTTTGATGATCTTCAAACTTCATATGTAGCATTTAAAATTACAATACATTTTTAATTTGTATTTCATGAAAACTAGATTCTAAAATTATTAAAGTGAAATGAGAGATGAATTTGAATTTAAAAAAATTGAAGAATTATTTTCCTGTTTATAATGAAAATACAAATCCACTTTATGTGTAAAAGTACAATCACCAGATGTAAATAACTGGTATTTTATTATATATCGGTGTATATAATGATCTTTGGATTATTCAATCAAATGAAAAATTGGAAAAAGCTTCATGCCACTTAATTATGATTTAAAAATAATGTATATGAACATAAGATAGTTTTTTAGAATTGAAAATGGAAATACTGTAAATATTTTTTTCTAACATATGGAAATTGATTTACTGTTATGTATCTTAGACATAAAATGTGAAAACAGAATGCAGACATTTGACAATTACTATGAGAACTCATAATGCAGATGTTCGCCAGTGTTACAAGAATGCATCTTAAATGTTTTTATTATTCATTTCATACATCTCAATGATGGATAAATCATATTTGAAGAGAAAAACTATATACTCAGACTTGAATCCAGGACCTTTGGCAAAGCTCCAGTCTGAGTGTATAATTTTTCTCTTCAAATATGATTTATCCATCGTTGAGATGTATGAAATTGATAATAAAAATATCGAAAGAAGCCATATTGGCTTTATAATGTAATGTAAAATTCCCAAATAAATGTCTTCTTAATAAAGAAGTCTCCATTTACAAGATAGAAGCAAAGGTTTCATAGCATTTGATGCATGGAAATTAACAGTGTACATAAGAGAAAAATTTGTGTTTAGATTGGAACTTGCTCAGATAGCTCAGTTGGTAGAGTATTGGCCTAGAAAGCCAAAGGTCCTGGGTTCAAGTCCCAGTCTGAGCGTATAATTTTTCTCTTCAAATATGATGCATCTTAAATGTTTATTAAGGCAGTCCAGCAACAACCAGGGTGAGTGTTTGGAAGAATGCACTATTTCTTCATACATACTGCAGTGAATGGAAGTAATATGGAGCACTTGCTGTGAAGAGCTGACAGTAGGAAATGGCTGCTCTTGCAGTACATATTGATAGTGGTGGTGAATAATGTACAGCATATCCATAAAGTCTTTCCATCATTACAACTTCCTATAAGATGAAAAATATAAAAGTTACAGTTGTATGGTTTGTGGCAAATGCAAGACAAACTCTCAAAGTTTGTAAAGCAATGCTAGTATACTTCCACATGTGCATCTCTTGTCACCCGCAAAACATCTAAGCAATATTCAATTTCTCACTATACAGTAGTTTTGTGCACAAGATATACCTTCATTTTTTCACTACAGTAAAACTTTATAAAAAACTGGCTTTATTGGACCCATAGGTTCATTGCCATGCAGACATAGGCTCTCCACACATGTCTGTCCTAAGCTAATGTTTTTCCAATCATTCCCCTGTATAACCTACTTCTTTCGAATTGTGATCATGTCCTATGGTTCCATAAAACACATTGTGCTCTCCTGGTTTGACGTCATTGTAGATTATACATAAAAAAAATAATTAATAGTTTGTTTTGCATCTGCCACAAACCACACACTCTAACTTTTATAGTTTTCATCTAATAGGAAGTTGTAATGTTGGAAAGACTGTATGGACATGGTGTATATTCATTTTACGAATCATTAATAGAAAATCATTAAAGAATTGGAAATTAACATCTCACCTTATAATTTGTAGGGACCTGCCTCAATGGGTATAGGTCAGAGTTTCTGATTATATTAATACATAATATTAGGAAGTAACATTATGAAGTTCTTCTTAATAAGTAAGTTGTAACTGGCGTCATCTTACCTCATAACTTGTGTTCTATTTGAACTAGTTTCTGTATATCATGTATGCCATCATCAGCTTTTTCAGACTGTTGAAATTTATGTTGTTGGCTCCCACTCCATCTTTTTGGCTGACCTAAGAACTTGTAAATCAATCCTGGGTTCAATTCCTGGTCAGACCATAGGAATTTTTCCATGGTTGCCTATGTTTTGGAATTTAGGTTAAGTTTAAATTAAAGGCTCTCTTGGCATTTCATTATAATTTATCACCCATCATATCATTGGGGTAATGTAACTCCACCTTCCAGGTGCCCCAATCTAAGAAATGGATTACAATTCTGCCAATGCCAGGGGAAAAAGCCAGAAATGTCATAAAAGACTATCTGGTTGCATTGGACAAAAAAAAAATTGTAGAATATTAACTAATTTTAAGACCCATGTTTATAGGAATGTTTTTATTTTGTTGCTTAGCTGTCTGTAGATATTGAAACTTTTTAAAAACATTTTGCATTGTGCTAGAGTTAATTAGATTTTAATATAACGAATATGAATCTTAGTGATTTAAATTTTAAAAGAATTTTTAAGTTTGAAGTCTGTATCTTTGTAATTTACTCTAAATATTTATCTAAACACTTGCAGTTAGTGCTAAAATTAATAACAAAATTTACGGGAAGTAACACTGTAAGATATTTTATCAAAAAAATAGAATAATTTATTTACAACTCACCTCATATTTTCTCTCTCACCTGAATATGTTTGAAAGGACATTTCCATCATTCTCAGCTAGAAACTGACTGTTGGAAGTCTTCTCCCTCTGGTGTTGGACAGATGAACCTCCCAGAAACATCAATATTCATTTTGTTTTACATGTGTGGACCAAAAATCATAGAATTGAGCAGAAATCAAAATTATTAAAGCAATTAGAAAGACAAACAAAACTCACAGTTTGAAAAAGATCTTGATCCAGACAAATGATATCAAAATGAATTCTGAAGTTCTCAGGGAGATATGAGGTTCGTCTGCCCAACACCATATGGAGAGAATATACAAGACTTCTAACAGTCTGTGTTTGACTGAAAATGGATGAAATACCCTTCAGAACATATATCAGGGGAGAGAGTAAAATATGAGGTGAGGCATCAATAACTGATTCAATTTCTTTAATGCTAAAATTCTGATTGATTTTATTATATATTAAACTGTGATATATTTTACACTATTTTTTTAAAAGCTATGTTCATTGTTTGGAAAAATAAATAGTCATTTGATATTGTTATTATATTTAGTTTAACATGTTCCAATACGGGACAAATTAATTTTTTTGAAAAGAAAAATTTACGTCTGAACCAGAAATTAAACCCTGGGCTTTCGACTCTGTAGATCGGCATGCAGTCCATTACACCATTTGAGACACGATACAAACATTAACATTTCTGCATTCACGTAGACTTTCACAGCCGGAGTTGCTATGATGATCTTGAAGAAGATTTTCGGGCTGTAGGCCGTGGTTGTGAGGCTTGTAGTTCCCCGACGTTTAGCCAGAGACTGCGTCTGGCATCCTCAAGGGTTGTCTTGAGACTGGCAATTCTGTCCGCTGTCTGTCCTATTTATACGTTCACTGTGATGTGTTTGTAAGTTGTATCTGCCTTCTGATTGGTCAGCGTTATGGACTTCCATTGCTCCAATGGGATTGCTGTTTGATGGTCTAGTCGACTGTACGTTATATCTGCCTTCTGATTGGTCAGCGGTAGGGACTTCCATTGTTCCACTGAGATTGCTGCTTGATAGTCTAGTTGACTGTGCTTGTAGAGGTTTACATTTTGCGTTTTTTAGAACCGGTATCCACACTTTGTTGACTTTTAATGATTCTTCTTTTCTATTGAAACTGTTTTTAGGTTTGAATATTTTGATGGCATCTCGTTGTAGACAGGTAAAATAGTGTTGCAGTTAGATAATATGTCTGTATTCTGGTATTGTACCCTGTGGCCATCAAGTAAAGAGTGTTCTGCTACTGCCGACTTATCCATTTGTTTAAGGCGACTGTATCTTTCATGAGGAATTAGTATAGAGAAGAAAGGGTTTCAGGCTAGAACAAACATAATTCGGAATGAAAATGGGGATATGATTGCAGATTCTAGGAGTATATTAAATAGATGGAAAGGTTACTTTAATCAGCTATTAAATGTACATACAGAACAGGACATTGAGGAGGATAAGTTACAAACAGCAGAAATGCTAGTCGCAGAACCAAGTGCATTAGAGGTTGAAATGGCGATTGAAAAATTGAAGATGTATAAAGCATCAAGTTCAGATGAGATCCCAGCAGAACTGATAAAATCAGGGGGAGAAAAATTGATGGACAAGATACGCTGGTTGCTTAGTATGATTTGGGAAAAAGAAGCTCTTCCAGATGAATGGAAGGAATCAATTATCATACCAATTTATAAGAAAGGAGATAAAACAGATTGCAACAACTACAGGGGCATCTCATTACTTTCAACTTCGTACAAAATTCTAACAAATATATTAGTAAGCAGACTTACTCCCTATATTCATGACATTCTAGGAGATCATCAATGTGCATTTAGAAGAAACAGGTCTACAACAGATCAGATTTTCAGTTTAAGACAGATTTTAGAGAAGAAATGGGAATATAATGGTACTGTACATCAACTATATGTAGACTTCAAAAAAGCATATGATTCAATTAAGAGGGAGAAGTTATATAGTATCCTGCCGGAGTTCGGAATTCCTAAAAAGTTAGTTAGACTTATACGAATGTGTCTAAATGGCACAAAGAGTAGGGTGCGTGTAGGCAAACAGTTTTCAGACACTTTTGAAATCCAGATGGGTTGAAGCAAGGAGATGCACTATCTCTTGTACTATTTAATTTTGTACTAGAGCATGCCATTAAATCTTTAGAGAATGAGGAAGGCTTACAACTCAATGGTATTAATAAGCTGTTAGTTTATGCTGATGATGTAGTACTACTGGCCGATAGTGAGGAGATACTAAAGGCCAACACGCACACACTATTGAGTAACACTAAGAAATTAGGACTGGAAGTAAATATCAGTAAGACTAAATATATGGTCACACGTAGAAATTCAGTATATAATGGAAATGGACAGCTAATGACAAATGAGGGAAATTTTGAGGAAGTGGCTGAATTAAAATACCTAGGAACAATAATCACAAATAGGAATGAGATGCAAAAAGAAATTAAACATAGGCTCAATTCTGGAAATGCATGCTATTATGCATTGCAGAGACTTTTGATGTCCCAACTCCTTTCAAAAAACGTTAAGCTGAAAATATATAAAACTATTATTCTACCAGTTATATTATATGGGTGCGAAACATGGACTCTTACTTTAAGGGAGGAAAGGAGATTACGAGTATTTGAGAATAAAGTACTTAGGAACATTTTTGGACCAAAGAGAGATGAACAGACAGGTGAATGGAGAAGACTACATAACAATGAACTACATGGTCTTTATAGGAAGCCAGATATAATAAGAACAGTTAAGTCTCGTAGACTGCAATAGGCAGGACATGTTGCGCGTATGGGGAATGAAAGACGTGCATGGAAGCTTCTTGTAGGAAAGCCAGAGGGAAAACGCCCAGTTGGTAGACCAAGAATGAGGTGGGAGAACAACATTAACTATGATTTGAGGGAAGTAGATTATACAGGGAATGATTGGAAAACATTAGCTCAGGATAGGGATGTATGGAGAGCTTATGTCCGCGCGGCCATGAACCTTCGGGTTCGATAGTGCCAGTGAGTAAGTAAGTAAGTAAGTATCTTTCATCTCCTTAAGTCTGGTTGTGATGATGCGTTTAGTGGTGCCTATATACACTTTTCCACAACTGCATGGTTTCCTGTATATGCCTGCTGTCTGATGAGGTTGGAGTTGATCCTTTATAGGTCTGAGAGGGTTCTTGATTTTCTTGGTAGGCCTGTATACTGTCTTTATGTCTTCTTTCTTTAGTAGCTTTCCAATGCAGTCCGTTACATTCTTGATGAATGGTAAAAATGCCCTGGTTGAAGTTTGTTCCTCTGATTCCTTGCTGCTGTTGCTGTTGTATCGTCTGGGACGATTGGCTCGGTTGATTTCTTTCCTGGTGTATCCATTGGCTGTGAATACCGTCTGGAGGTGTTGAAGTTCTGTCTTTAATAAATCCGGATGACAAAGTATTTTGGCTCGATCTGTCAGTGATTTGATGATTCCAAACTTTTGTTTAGGGTGATGATTCGAGGTTTTATGAAGATACCTGTCCGTTTGGGTAGGTTTTCTGTAGATAGTGTGATAAATGTTGCTGTCTTCTTCCCTTTTGATCAGGATGTCTAGGAATGCTATGCTGTTATCTGTTTCTTTTTCTATGGTGAATTGTATACTGGAGTTTATGTTGTTGATGTGTGTCAGAAATTAATCTAATTTCTCTTCCCCGTGGTTCCAGATTACAAAGGTGTCTTCTACATAGCGAAGCCATATCTTGGGTTTGATAGGTGTCGTATCTAAGCATGTTTGCTCAAAGTTTCCATGAAGAAATTGGCAACTACTGGGCTCAAGGGACTGCCCATAGCTACTCCATCTATTTGCTCGTAGAAGTTGTTGTTGAATAGAAAATAGCTGGTGGTTAAGCAGTGTTGGAAAAGTTTTGTGATGTCTTGAGGAAACTTGGCAGCAATGAGGTGAATAGTCTCATTTATTGGAATTTTGATGAATAGTGAGATCACGTCGAAACAAGCCTCACGACCACGGCCTACAGCCCGAAAATCTTCTTCAAGATCATCATATTAACATTTCTTTCCACTTATACAGTTTTCTTACATCCGAAGACAGACAGCTGGAGCTATTAACAATGCCATCAGACGACTTCTATTCAAAGTATTTTTAATGAGAATTTTCATTACTTTTAAGCGGTAAAGCTTAATATTTTGATTTTATATTTAGTACATGTTCTAGTCTTGAACAAATTTATTTTTTTGAAAATAAAAATTAACATCTGAACTGGGAATTGAACCCCGGACTTCCAACTCTGTATATCAGCATGCAATCCCTTGCATCATTACACCAAGCTATCTGCCTTCAGACATAAGAGAATTGTATATGTGGAAATAAATGTTAATGTTTTTATTGTGCCTCAAATGGTGTAATGGACTGCATGCCGAGGTATAGAGTCAAAGGTCTGAGGTTTGATTCCTGGTTCAGACATTAATTTTTCTTTTTAAAAATGAATAAACAATTATTTATATTTAAAATTAACGTTGGGAAGTAAACATTAAGAGGTAATATTCATTTAATATATGATCAGAGTATTATTTAAATATCTCACCTTACAAATTTTGTGTTTTTCACAATACCAGGTTTCAAACAGAATCTCGTCCATCTTCAGTCAAATCTCCAACTGATGAAATTCTCATGCTGCCATCTAAGGGTCGAGTTTATGAACTTTGAGATTAAATTTTGTTCATTAGGAATAACAAAATTCATTGATCTATTATCTTCATTCTTCTGAATGTATATCTTCTCCCAAACTGTCAGTTCCAAAGGTTTATCCAATTGTTTTAAAAGTTTTAAATTGGAAGAGTAATAAAAATTTTAAAACAATAGGATAAGCCCTTGTAACTGACAGTTTGGGAGAAGATATACATTTAGAAGAATAAAAATAGATTGATGAAATTTGATATTCCTGACAAACAAAATTTAATCTCAAAATTCATAAACTCGACCGTAGATGGCAGCTCAGAAGATGTTGGCAGCACAAGAATTTCATCAGTCAGAGATTTGACTGAAGATGGACAGGATTCCATTTGAAACCTGGTATCATGAAAAAATCAATATTTGTAATGTGAGATATTTAAACATTACTCTGACCATGTGCTAAACAATTCTTTATTTTAATTTAATAATATGGATCAGAAATTTCACACTTTTTCTCATAAAGTATGCTTCTCTCATCTGATATGTTTTAAAAACCTTTTTTATCATCAGCTAAACTCTGATTCAAAGTTTAGCTGATGATTGAATCAAAGGATTTTGAAATATCCCAAGTGAGAACTGCGATTCATGTTTATATTCTATTGACAGTGTCACTTTCCATGAATTTTAGCTAAATTCAATTTTTAAATGTTGGCACTAAATATTTAATTTTAGGAAGTTACATTTTGAGGTTATTTTAATTATATTATTTTTTGGTCTGGACATCTTACCTCAATATTAATGTTAAGGTAAGATGTCCAGACCAAAAATAATATAATTAGTTGGCACTAAATGTTAGAAAAACTGGAGTGTTATGAATAGTAGAAGTAATGTTGCATGTGGTAGCACTGCATGTATTAGGGCTCTATGTGCTTATTGTAATATGTATTGCTTGTGTTTCTTTTTGTTTATAGCAAGCTTGCCTGGATTGATTAAGTGGTTTTGTAAGTTTCACTTCTAGTAACATAGTCTAGTTACATCCGTCCACAGTCGCATGCTATGGATTAACAGGTACTCTATCCCTCCCCTCTCCAACTCCAGAGGAAATGGGAGGTAAGTGATGTATAGTCTATCCATAGAATCTGTAGAGAAGCTGTTCGAAATAAGCCATCTACACAGGAGGTGGGAAAAAATACACAGCTAATAAGGCCAAAGAAGGAAGTGCAGGAGGAAGAACAAGTCATGTGACATTACTCATTTTTGCTCTTGAGCTTCAAGCGAGAAAGATGTCTAATCGGAAAGCTGGTGAATTTCTCTACACATTTCATGGACAGACTATAGAAAGTTGGCCACTCACAATTTTTATATGAAACATTTTGATGTCAAGGAAAAGTTTACTTTGTTTCCAACTTTGTTCTTGTTGTGCACAGCAATAAAAAAAATGTGACTTGCCTCTCTTTTCCCCTTGAATGTTCATTTATGAACTTATACAGTGTGCTTACAAACTTTGAGAGCTTGTTCAGGGATGTTGTTTGATATAAGAAATCTGCAATCTTCCATACCTTAACACTAGATATTGGATTTTTAGGCTCTAAAAGATGTAGACTCAGTAGGTACCTGAAATGTACTTAAAAATATAGGGTATTCAGAAATTCATATTACAAACTTCTAGGGCTACTAGAGGGGACTGAGTAGACAATATTTTGAATAGGAACCCATGACCGGAAATGTACCGTTTCTGTGCCACAGCCATTACCATGTGTCAGATTTGCCAGTGTTGTTTTGCAACCAGATAGGGAGTACATGATGTCATGAGTTATGGTTACTGCATAAGAGAATTAACTCAGTGTGATGGAATGAGTGTACTAGAACATGATTCGATGGTACAATGTGTGCAACGACGTTGGTGGTCTTCACATTGAACCTCTGTTGTTGTGAACAGTTTCATATGGGATACATCCAGTGCAGAAGACACAAACAAATTTGTTTTTTTCCACTGTTGGCACAAGTGTTATTGTGATCAATGAAAGTGTTTTTTGATACTTTGGTACTGTTAACAAATATATTTGACTTTCTTCTGAGACAAGTCAAACATTATTTAATTCTGTACCTTACGTCACACCTCATTTGACATAGTGCTCTTCTGACATCATGTACTGCCTATCCGGTTGCAAAACACCACCAGCAAAATCCGACACATTTTAATTGCTGTAGCATGGAAATGGTATGTTTCCGGACATGTGTTCCTATTCAAAATATTGTCTACTCAGTCCCCTCTACTAGCTCCAGAAGTTTGTGATATGAATTTCTGAAGAACCTATGTAAAATAAATAATAGTTTTAAAAAACTAAAACAACACACTTTATTAGAAAACCGAACTAAAAAAGTGAAAAATAATTTTAATTTCCAACACACTTGGGGTAAATAATTTCACCATCAAAAGCGTGGGGTGCTCTTAATCAATTAATATTTTTGATAATAAACAGATATTGGTAAAAGTAAAGTCTCTAAGAAGAAAATGTAAAAATCACCCCACGCTTTTGATGGTAAAATTATTTATCCCAAGCATGTTGGAAATTAAAATTATTTTTCATTTTTAAGTTCAGTTTTAGTTTTTTAAAACTATTATTTATTTTTTAGTTTTAATATTTTACAGAATAAGATAAAAATGTAAATATCTTTAAATTCGATACTATTGTAGTATGAGCTAAAAGTAATACTCTTCTAAAAAAAAAACTCCCAGCCGGATTTGAACCAGCGACCTATGAATTACTGAAATTACATACCACTAGAGTTCACTGCTCTACCAATTGAGCTCTTACAACGATTGACTAAAAAGTCGACAAGTCTGCAACCTATTATACCAGTTTTCATTTTTTTGATTTTCTGATGATCCTGGCGAGGATTTTAGAAAAAAATATGAAATTATTGTATTGTCACGGGTCCTTTACAAGTACACAAAGTTTCGAGTCGATCTGATGTTTCTAAGTGGGTGAAAATCGTGTTCAAAGATTCCATTACATAGATACAAAGACACTTTTTTTTTATTTTCTGACGATTCTGGCCAGGATTTTAGAAACAAATATGAAATTATTGTATTGTCATGGGTCCTATACAAGTATACAAAGTTTCAAGTTGATCCAATGTTTCTAAGTGGGTGAAAATCGTGTTCAAAAATTCTATTACATAGATACAAAGACACTTTTTTTTTATTTTCTGATGATTCTGGCCAGGATTTTAGGAACAAATATGAAATTATTGTATTGTCATGGGTCCTATACAAGTATACAAAGTTTCAAGTTGATCCAATGTTTCTAAGTGGGTGAAAATCGTGTTCAAAAATTCCATTACATAGATACAAAGACACTTTTTTTATTTTCTGATGATTCTGGCCAGGATTTTAGAAAATAAATATGAAATTATTGTATTGTCAAGGGTCCTTTACACGTATACAAAGTTTCAAGTCGATCCAATGTTTCTAAGTGGGTGAAAACCATGTTCAAAAATTCCATTATATATATACAAAGACACTTTTTTTGATTTTCTGATGATTCTGGCCATGATTTTAGAAACAAAATATGAAATTATTGTATTGTCACAGGTCCTTTACAAGTATACAAAGTTTCAAGTTGATCCAATGATTTTAAGTGGGTGAAAATCACATTAAAATATTCAGTTACATAGATACATACAGGTCAAGCTAATATAAAGCGTGTAATAGGTTTTAATTATACTACATTAGGCTTTTAAAAATGTAACTTGACTATCATTAAAGCAAAATGGGTGTGAGAATTCATCATCATCATTATATTCTGTCGGTTAGGCATTCACTTGATCTTCTTATGTCTGCTAGTATTTCAATAAAATAAAAATAAGTCATTTAACTATTGTAATTTAATAATTAATGACTCGTGAATATCTCACCTCATAAACTCCGTGTTCTTCAAATCACAGGACCAGTTTCTGGAAACATCTTAACTATCTTCAGTAATCTTAGCGACTGTTGAAATTTTTGTCTTCACCTTCAACAGTCGTAAAGATGGCTGAAGATAGGAAAAGTATTTCCAGAAACAGTTCCTGTGCTTTGAAGAACATACCAGTTTATGAGATGAGATATTCATGACTCATTAATTATTATTTATTAACACACAGCCCCATAATGTTATTTCCCATAATACATTTATGAAATTACTATTGCAAATCTATTCATTGACCACAAAGTAAAATTGTCATGATTTACATTATTTTGATTCTCTGATAAAATTCCAGACACCTGGTAGAGCTGTTCTGGGACAAATTATGTACATTTAATTAAGAAAAGGCAATTTTAATAAAAGAGGATACACTAATAGATAAAACGGACATATTTAGGCATAGTTAAACACTTCTAATCCACCGCTGTGCTCTCGAGGTATCGTGCTGCCTTGTCATACAGTGGGCCCATGTATGATTCCCAGTCAGAACAGGCTTCCTTGGTGAGGTTTTTATCGGTATTTCTTCACCTATAAGACAAATGTCAGGAAGCTTACAGCTTACATTTAATTATTATTATAAAAAGTGGCAGCTCCATGGCACAAGCGGTTAGATGCTCTCCTCTCACTGCTGGGGTCCCAAAATCGAGTCTCAGTCACTCCATGTGCGTTTCATGGCGGATGAAACATAACTTGAGCAGGTTTTTCTCCAGTTTACCCTGCCTCAATTTCATTCCACCATTTCTCCATATTCATCTTATCCATTTAGTTTCATTTCATTCAGCTGACCCTGTGATGGTGCATCAGGCGTGGTCGACTGGAACCCTTGTCTTCACAAACCTCTATCTAGGGGGATTCATCTCATCTCATCCCTCAACTCGACCTCGAGTTGATATATATATATATAATATCACAAAAAATGTAAAAGAATCCTCTGATAACACTGCGCAACAAAAAAGAAACTTTTTTTTTGTCTCAGAAAGAAAAAATATGTGATTCTGATAGTATTTTCTCCTGAATTCAAATATGATATCGGTTTTTCTCCATCACGCAAGGTTTCTGAGAGACAGGTTTTAATATTTTCAACATTCGTAACTACACAATATTCGAACATTCGGACTCACCTAGAAAGTAAGAAATGACGATTTTCTCCTATTTTTTGCCTGTGGGGCATCCCTCTTGATGGTCCAACAATAATCGGCCAGCATATTAGGATTCCATTTGCCTTGATATCTCTTTTCCATAGCTGAAATCTCCTGATGAAAGTGTTCCCCGCGCTCATCGCTCAATGGACAAATGGACGAAAAAATGTTTATTAAAAAAATAATTATTTAAATCCTTTATTTGAAATTGAAATAAAAAAACTGTGGGTGATGGAGAAATTCCGAATACATATTTGAAAACACAGTAAAAAACTGCATTAAGTACAACTATTAGTACTCATGAGACAAAAATTATGTTGACCAGTGTAATGTCTTCTTGATTTAGAAACAACGCAACTGCATTGTGAAATGCATTTCACTGATGATTATAAGAGAGAAGAATTGTATCAGGGTTGGAATTTGCCTGCATAGCTCAAGTGGAAAGAGCAATAATTTAAAGTTGGAGGTCTTTGGTTTAAGTCCTGGTTCAGGCAGAAATGTTCCCCCTTTAAAAAAAATTAAAATATGTTTGACATTTAAAAAATATGTCAATATTCTGAGAAAGAATTACTGATATATATTTTTTGGTTAGAAGTCACCATCTGCTGGTTCCAAAGAACTCTGTCTTCGATGGAGAAATCAAAGCCATAGAAGTTGCACTTAAAACTCTTACACACAACTTGACCAAAATTAATAAAGCAATAGTTCTAGTAGACTGACTCTAAAGCTACCATCCAAGCTATTACCCAAAACAAAGTTCCAGAGTCAGAATGCTAAACAATATTGAAATTTATACAAAACCAGAAGAAGTGGGTAGGCTTCCAATGGATTCCATCTCACATTGCAATAATTGGCAATGAAATAGCAGACCTCTTGCCAAGAAAGGAACTCAAATAAAAATTTCAGTGGTTCCTGAGCCACACCAGAAATGGTAAACAGATGACATGTATTCATCTGGCTTAACTTTGCAAGAAATTTGTACAAAGAGACATCTGTGCTCACCTCTCTCACTTGCACCAGTGTTGGTGTTTTTTCACCAGATATTAATAGGTGTGAGGGGGAAGACAAAAACTGACAACAGGGTGGGTTATTTATTTTGTAACTGCATAAAAGCGATCAAGGATTGAAGTTGACTTGTAGTCGAGGTATGTTTTAATTAGGTGTCCAGGATTAAGGTACTTGGACAATTGTGCTCCGGACTAGTTGGGTTCAGGTTTCGGTAGAACAATGGACTTACTTCTCGGGAATCCGTGAGAAAGGATATTCACTGGGGATATATATATAGTAGGCCCGGTGTGATGTCTTGATATTGACGTTCCACTTTTATTGATATTTTTGACTTACATTTGTCATATCAGATGACGAGTTGACACGAAGGCTATTTGGTGGCCGGAACTTACACTTGTTCTACACGGCACATGTTTAAATAATTATTTGTACCACTGAAAAAGTGCTGAAACTTATATAAAGCGATGTGCCGTCTCTACTGGCACATTCACGTTAGTAACTTAATTTATTTTGCTTATTGACAGCGATGTGCCCTGCACTGGCACACTCGCTAGTCGCTGCTCCTACGACTACCGAACTACCCACTCCAAGCTACTGAACTCACTCTAGTTTTCGCTAAGTAAAAATATTTATTATTTCTGAGTGGGCCGGCATTAGTCCCTTCCACCAAAAGTCTTAACGTCTCACAAACAGTTTATATGTTACACTAATTTTGATTGGTAAATTATATCTTAAGGGCGTTATCGGGGGTGTTAAACTTAGACGTTTGTGGCCTCGTCCCCCTCCCTTTAAATTAGTTGCACCCTAATATAAAATTTTCAGGGTTGACCAAATGGAGTGCTCTTTAAGAGCGCGGCTATCGACTGTCGGCATCTACCTTATGCCGCCAAAGAAGTCACCTGCTGTTAGCGACATGTCCTAGTTAAAATTGGCTTGGGGATAACTCTTTCCACAAGTTACCTAGGAAAATCCAATTGCTTGTTTGCGACTTCCCAGCCTTTTGTATGAAGTTTTTGGGCTTAGCATTGTTATAACAAGTTAATAATAGTGCAGTCTTGTAAGTCCTCTTAACAAAGGAAACTGCAGACTTTTTCCCCATTGTATAAGGGCTTATGGTTCCATTGTATGATGTTTACTAGTTTCGTTCGCTACAATAGCAAGGGTCCAGGTCTATGACTGGAGCTAATTGCTTGATACTAGTGTTTTATTTATTGCTTATGAAATTATTTTGTGGTAGGTTATATCATTTTAAATTTGTTACTATTGAATTCCTGTTTTAATTGCAATTCATTTGAATATAAATATCCCTATTTCTGATAATAATTACGTGTTCATAAATTATTCACCTTTGATGAAAGTACTTATTTATCTGAAATAAGAGGCAGAGTCAATGACTTGCCACAGGATCTACCCTTATATCTCCATCTCTCCCTTTGCCAAGTTAAGCCAAATATACAATAAGAAGGAATGGGATGCCGAGAAAGCCAAATTGCCCCTAGAAGCATCCAAAGGAAAATGATGAGAAAAAGTAGAACTTGCAAATGAAGTTAAACTAAAGGAAGCTGTACCCAGTTCAAACTGATGATGGGACATGACTATATGCCCCACCCCTCCATCAACTGGGAATGTATCCATAAAATGGACATTAAATAAATTTGAAAAAAGGAAGATAGAAACAGCAGAAATGTGTTTCTTAAGAAGGATTAGTGGGACACACTTTAAGAGAACATATCCACAATACCGACATTACAGAACAATTACATTAATGTAAGAATTAGCAAATAAATTGGCAGACAACAAATTAAAATGGTTTCAAAACAAGCTTTACAATGTATTCCAAGAGATAAATTATCTATTTGACACCCCATGAGCAGATGGAGGGATATGCTGTGAATTGGCAGATGCTTAGAGCCTAACCTTGAAGTCGAAGAAGAAGAAGAAAGATAATTTTGTAAATTTTTTTTTTATTAATATGTGTAGGTAATAAACACACAATTTATTTAAAAAATTGTATTATTTGAAGATGAACTATGTTACGATAAAACAATGCGTTCAATCTCTACTGAGAATTACATTTAAAATGTGTGTGTTTAATAAGCTTACTGCATAGATTATATTATTTTTAGTCTGATCATCTTACCTCAATATTAATGTTGATTTGTTCTTGGACATGTTTCAAAACAATTCTGTTTTATCGTCAGCTTGTCCAGACTGGTTTGATTTATGTTGCATTATGTTGCACACCCTGGATGTCGATGTCAGCTCCATCCTGTGGTTGGCCAAAGAACCTCCAAACAAGGTCATGCTCTGTCGGTATTTCAAAATTCATAACTCTGTTTTTGTTCTTCTGAACATAGATTTATTTCCCAAATAGTCAGCTCTTTTGTATTTTCTAACTGTTTTAATAATTTAGTGTCTGAATTTATATTATGTTTTTCAGACCAAACATGAGCAGCAACTGCAGATTTGTCTATTTCCCCATTTTTAATATTTCTTATGTGTTCTTTGGTTCTAATTTTTAGGTTTGTTTTTGTTTTTCCTATATATATGTTTTCACAACCCATGCATTCAATTTGATATATTCCTGTTTTTTTATTTCTATCAGTTTTTTCATTTTTGGTTTTTATTACTTTATTTAAACTGTAGTTATTTTTCGGTACTAATTTAATATTAAACTTCTCAGTTGGGGGCACACCGTAGCGTAGTGGTTAAGGCACTGACCTACAAGCCAGAGGGTAGAGGGTTCAAGTCCCGTTGGGGTCAGGATTTTTAAACTGGCCCAACCCTCTGGCGGCACTATGGCCCTGGGGTCGACTCAGCCTCTAACGGAAATGAGTACCAGATGCTTGTTCTGGGGGTAAAGGCGGCCGTCACGCAGGGCTGACAACCCGGCTGACATAGAGTGCCGATTCTCTAGAAAAAGTGGGAGCCTTAACCTCCTACTACCCCAAGGGCCTCCGGGTCTGTTGTGGGATCACTTTACTTTTACTTTTACTTCTCAAATATCTTTTGGAATTTATTGTGTACCCAAGGGTGATATGTGAATTTCCTATATTTTTCATAGGTGGTACTTCTTTTTCAAGAGTACTTCTGTTTATCATTTTTTGTTTTTTATACTTTTGTATCCTTTTGTGTACCATTTTTTCATCAAACCCGTTTTCTCTTGCTACTTTGATTATGTGTTTTTTTCTCCTGTTTGAAATCTTCTTCGTTTAAGGGTAAGTTTATCAATCTATGAGTTAAACTATTAAAGGCTACTAATTTATGTCCAATTGGATTGAACCCTGTTGATTTAATAAAATTTTCCATTTGAGTTTCTTTCCTATGAATCCCAAATTCAATTTTACTTTTTTCTTTGTTTCTGACCAATTTAAGATCCAAAAAAAGTATTTGTTTATTTTCTTCTATTTGTTTGGTAAATTTGATGTTTGTGCTCTGTAAATTTAACAGTTTTAGGGAATCTTCTACATGTTTTTCAATACAAATACAAATTATATCATCTACATATCTGCTCCAAAATTTAAACATTGTGGGATGTGCTTTAGTGATTTTACATTCAAAATCGCTCATAAATAAATTTGTCAGGAACGGTGATAATGGGTTTCCCATTGAGAGCCCTGATTTTTGTCTATAGAAACTCCCATTGAATGTAAAAAAAATTTGGTCAATGCATAACTCAGTTAATTTCAAATAATCTTCTTTGATCACTCTGTCTATGTTGCTTTTACTTAACCAGTTGTTCAATACCTCCAAAGTTTTTTTTGTTTTGGTACATTTGTGAATAATGCAACGACATCAAAGGAAACTAATCTATATGTAGGTTTGATTTCCACTTTTTCTAATTTCTTAACTAATTCCAATGAATTTTCAATCTGCAGACTTTCAAAATTATTAATTCTTTTAAATACATTATTCAGCCATTTTGAAATTTTGTAGGTTGGTGGTCCAATATTGTTAATTATTGGTCTCATTTTGTTTCCAGGTTAATATTAATATTAAATTAGCACCGAAAAATAACTACAGTTTAAATAAAGTAATAAAAACCAAAATTGAAAAAACTGATAGAAATAAAAAAACAGGAATATATCAAATTGAATGCATGGGTTGTGAAAACATATATATAGGAAAAACAAAAACAAACCTAAAAATTAGAACCAAAGAACACATAAGAAATATTAAAAATGGGGAAATAGACAAATCTGCAGTTGCTGCTCATGTTTGGTCTGAAAAACATAAATATAAATTCAGACACTAAATTATTAAAACAGTTAGAAAATACAAAAGAGCTGACTATTTGGGAAATAAATCTATGTTCAGAAGAACAAAAACAGAGTTATGAATTTTGAAATACCGACAGAGCATGACCTTGTTTGGAGGTTCTTTGGCCAACCACAGGATGGAGCTGACATCGACATCCAGGGTGTGCAACATAATGCAACATAAATCAAACCAGTCTGGACAAGCTGACGATAAAACAGAATTGTTTTGAAACATGTCCAAGAACAAATCAACATTAATATTGAGGTAAGATGATCAGACTAAAAAATAATATAATCTGTGCAGTAAGCTTATTAAACACACACATTTTAAATGTAATTCTCGGTAGAGATTGAACGCATTGTTTTATCGTAACATAGTTCATCTTCAAATAATACAATTTTTTAAATAAATTGTGTGTTTATTACTTTACACATATTAATAAAAAAAAATTTTACAAAATTATCTTTCTTCTTCTTCTTCGACTTCAAGGTTAGGCTCTAAGCATCTGCCAATTCACAGCATATCCCTCCATCTGCTCATGGGGTGTCAAATAGATCATTTACCTCTTGGAATACATTGTAAAGCTTGTTTTGAAACCATTTTAATTTGTTGTCTGCCAATTTATTTGCTAATTCTTACATTAATGTAATTGTTCTGTAATGTCGGTATTGTGGATATGTTCTCTTAAAGTGTGTCCCACTAATCCTTCTTAAGAAACACATTTCTGCTGTTTCTATCTTCCTTTTTTCAAATTTATTTAATGTCCAGTTTTCACTTCTGTATGTTAGGAGCAGGACTGCCAAGACCTTATAAAATCTCATCATTGTCACTTTCCTGGTTTTATTAAGCAAGGTTCTTTGAATTGGGCAACACATATGCTGGAATTTTGATAATTTATTATCTAGATCTTTCTCTTTTTCATATGATGATAAGCATCCTAAATAATTTAAACATCTTACTTGATCTGTTGTTTTGTTTTGTAGAATTATTTTTGATTGGATAGGATATTTTCCTTCAAATGCCATTACTTTTTATTTGTTTGTTGATATATGTAGATTATAATAGAACATATTTTTTTACAATCAATATATTTTTCTTTGTAATTAGTAAATTAGCTTTACTAGAACTAACTCAATTTAGCACTAAAAAACTCGGGAATTATTTTTTTCATGCCATGAAAAAACTGAGAAATAGTTGGGAATTTCATATTTGTAATTTGTTGGACACCTCGTTCAGGAAAAAAAAAAGGCATAAAACCTCAAATCCGAGGTCTGTCTATTTCTCAGAATAATATGTTGGATATTACTTGTGTTTAGAGCTCTAGATATTATGAAATACAACAAAAGATTGGAATGGCAATTCTAGAATTTAATGACTGGTGTGAAATTTCTAAATACACTGCTCAAAAAAATTAGGGGATATTGTAAAATAACCTATTAAGACTATGTTTTTAGGAACAGTATTAGATGCAATCAGTTTCTATTACTCCAAAAGAATGTAAACAAGAGTTTGATGTCATTACATAACCTCTGTACCACACCAGATGTCAAAGAGATGCTGATTAGGAATATGGCAAACAAACAAAGCAGCATTAACATGGGTGAAAATGTTTCTTTAGTATGGTGTATGGTCTCCTCGAATGGCCAGCACTGCCTCACACCTGTGTGGCATTGATGCAATGAGGTTAGCAATGAGTTCTTGGGAGATACGTGGCCACTCTTCCATAAGAGCAATGTGCAGCTCTGGAACAGTTGTGGGAGGTGCTGGTCTGCCTGCAATGCGCCTGCTTAATGCATCCCACATATGCTCAATCGGATTTAAGTCCGGGGAGGAAGCCGGCCATTGCATACGCTCGATACCCTCCACTTCCAGCATGTCGTCCACCAAGCCAGGTCTGTGGGGTTGTGCATTATCGTTCATAAAAGAAAAGAATCACCTATGGCACCAGCATAAGGCACGACAAAAGGTCGGATAATCTCATCTCTATACCTTACCGCAGTCAAAGTACCACCTTGGATGACGTAGAGGTCCGTACGTCCACCACTACTGACTCCTGCCCACACCATCAATCCACCGCCACCATATGGGGATCTTTCACATACAAAAGCTGGATTGTTTCGTGTCCCTTTTTCCCTCCAGATGAATACACGCCGACTATCACATTCCACGTTGAATCGCGACTCACCAGAAAAAAGAACTGATCTCCATTCGGCATGCCTCCACCCACGATGTTCCTCCGCCCAGTTTCTGCGATCTCTACGGTGTTGTGGAGTTAACCTGGTACACACCATGGGCCTACGGGCATAGAGACCACTTCCATGCAGTCGATTATGGACAGTTTGAGTTGACACCCTGTGTCCTGTTGCTGTTTGAAGTGTATTTCGCAGTTGAGTTGCATTCTGCTGTCTATTCCGACGGGCTGTTAACATGAGGTAACAGTCATCCCTTGCTGTTGTTGCCCGTAGTCGACTTGTCCGGCTCTTCTGTGAACAGTATCTGTTCTTTGAAAACGATTCCAAAGTCTGGAAATCACGCTTTGAGACACCCCAATGGCTTGTGCCACCTCTTGTTGTGTCTGTCCAGCTTCCATCCTTCCTATGACCCTCCAAGCCATTGGTTCAGGTATATCACGTTGCCGAGGCATTACCGTCCCTAAGGCAAGTCATTCACTAACTGAAAACTCGACTGGATTTAAAAACAGCAACAAAACATTCACCTCCACACCACCCTTTCACATCAACAGTACAGACACTGCCCTCTGGTGTGGTACCGAGGTTACGTAACAACTTCAAACTCTTGTTTACATTATCCTGGAGTAATAGAAAGTGATTGCATCTAATATTATTCCAAAAAACATAGTCTTAATAGGTAATTCTACAATATCCCCTAATTTTTTTGAGCAGTGTATGTCCACATACTAATTAATAGTTCCTCAGGATCATGACTGTTGTGGATGTGATGGTCTGCCACGTTTTCTGGCATGTTTAACAGTGATTACCATGACTTAATGTTTATTTATTTATTTATTTATTTATCAAATGGCAGGAACTGGCAATAATGCCATTTTCCCTCTGGCTTCCCTGTATAAGCTGACAAAATCCTTTTTTTTTTTGGGCTTCTCATCTCAGCTGTGGGCACTGGTGGGGATCAAAACAAAGTATGCAGCTGGTGGATGGATACATTCCGAGTTGATGGAGGGGTGGGGCATACAGTCATGTCCCATCATCAGTTTGAACTTGGCGACAGCTTCCTTCATTTGCAAGTTCTGCTTTTTCTCATCATTTCCCTTTGGCTGCTTCTTGGGACATTTTGGAATTCTCGGCATCCCATACCTTCATATAATATATTTGGCTTAACTTAGCAAAGGGAGAGATGGAGATATAAGGGTAGATCCTTGACCGCTTTTGTGCAGTTACAAAAGAAATAACCCACCCTGTTGTCAGTTTTCGTCTTTCCCCTCACACCTATTAACATCTGGTGAAGAAACACCAACACTGGTACGAGTGAGAGAGGTGAGCACAGATGTATCTTTGTACAAATTTCTTGCAAAGTTAAGCCAGATGAATACATGTCATCTGTTTACCATTTCAGGTGTGGCCCAGGAACCACTGAAATTTTTATTTGAGTTCCTTTCTTGGCAAGAGGTCTGCTATTTCATTGCCAATTATTGCAATGTGAGATGGAATCCATTGGAAGCCTACCCACTTCTTCTGGTTTTGTATAAATTTCAATATTGTTTAGCATTCTGACTCTGGAACTTTGTTTTGGGTAATAGCTTGGATGGTAGCTTTAGAGTCAGTCTACTAGAACTATTGCTTTATTAATTTTAGTCAAGTTGTGTGTAAGAGTTTTAAGTGCAACTTCTATGGCTTTGATTTCTCCATCGAAGACAGAGTTCTTTGGAACCAGCAGATGGTGACTTCTAACCAAAAAATATATATCAATAATTCTTTCTCAGAATATTGACATATTTTTTAAATGTCAAACATATTTTAATTTTTTTTAAAGTGGGAACATTTCTGCCTGAACCAGGACTTGAACCAAAGACCTCCAACTTTACATTATTGCTCTTTCCACTTGAGCTATGCAGGCAAATTCCAACCCTGACACAATTCTTCTCTCTTATAATCATCAGTGAAATGCATTTCACAATACAGTTGCGTTGTTTCTAAATCAAGAAGACATTACACTGGTCAACATAATTTTTGTCTCATGAGTACTAATAGTTGTACTTAATGCAGTTTTTTATTGTGTTTTCAAATATGTATTCGGAATTTCTCCATCACCCACAGTTTTTTTATTTCAATTTCAAATAAAGGATTTAAATAATTATTTTTTTAATAAACATTTTTTCGTCCATTTGTCCATTGAGCGATGAGCGCAGGGAACACTTTCATCAGGAGATTTCAGCTATGGAAAAGAGATATTAAGGCAAATGGATTCCTAATATGCTGGCCGATTATTGTTGGACCATCAAGAGCGATCTCCACAGGCAAAATATAGCAGAAAATCGTCATTTCTTTCAAGGTGAGTCTGAATGTTCGAATATTGTGTAGTTACGAATGTAGAAAATATTAAAGTGTTTGAAATTATAAAAACCTGTCTCTCAGAAACCTTGCATGATGGAGAAAAACCGATATCATATTTGAATTCAGGAGAAAATACTATCAGAATCACATATTTTTCTTTCTGAGACAAAAAATAAAAGTTTCTTTTTTGTTGCTCAGTGTTATCAGAGGATTTTTTTACACTTTTTGTGATATTATATATATATATATACTCAACTCGAGGTCGGGTTGAGGGATGAGATGAGATGAATCCCCTAGATAGAGGTCTGTGAACGACAAGGGTGTCAGCCGACCATGCCTGATGCACCATCACAGGGTCAGCTGAATTTAATGAAACTAAATGGATAAGATGAATATGGAAAAATGGTGGAATGAAATTGAAGCAGGGGAAAACTGGAGAAAAACCTGCCCAAGCTATGTTTCATCCGCCATGAAACCCACATGGAGTGACTGAGACTCGATTTTGGGACTCAAAAGCAGTGAGAGGAGAGCATCTAACCGCTTGTGCCATGGAGCTGCCACTTTTTATAATAATAATTAAATGAAAATTAAGGCATTCAAGCAAATCACCTGAATGTAATAATTTATTATTATTATTATTATTAATATTATTATCATGATATTTTAACTTATCTGAGGTAACTACTTGTCTTCAAAAATAACCATAATATGACTATAAATGTTGTAATATGCCCAATGTATCCAAAACTAAGAAAATTACCTAAATATACAAATATATAACTTAAAATATCTGTAAAAGTAATTAAAATATTTAATTAATTATTAAGACTGAGATGAAACCTGGTAAAAAATATGGCATATGATAAAACATCTGAACCTTAGTAATGAGGCACTGAACATCCCTGAACAATCTCTTTGTGTGTTAAACCTCATGAGGTGTAATATAATCACTGAAGTTGAATTGGAAATGTAATTAGCATCCAGTTGAGAAAGGCATGAAAGATGTCCATATGGTAAAATTCATCTTGTGACGTATATATTTAAATTTGAAAATACAATAGGAAGTAACATTATGAGGTTTTACTTGATAAATAAGTTTGGTCTGTACCATTCTTACCTCATATGTCTATACTTTATCCGCTCTTAGAGTGATCCTAACATAAACGCCAATTCTATCGTTCTGCCATTCGTACCACAATTACTATCACATTGACAAGGAGCACGTGTGAAGTATATATGACATTTGATCATTGAATAGGGTAGATTATAAGAAAGCTGGTGAGATTTTTCACTTAACTTGTGAAATACATTTAAAATAACTGTGTTAATTAAATAAAAATAAAATTTAAAGTTTTATATGATTTTCATATTTATTAAAATACAAATTTGTAACAGCTGTTTCAGTACTTTGTACCTTCTTCAGACGAATTTTATCATGATTACAAATGAATTTTGTTATTATATATAAACTCCAGTACATAACAACTGTAACTATGCAACTGAATGTAAATAAACAAATTTTTACAAACAATGTCTATTATAAATTTAAAAGAGGTAATTATTTAAATCTAGTAGGAAATTTAAAAGCCTATTGCTAAATTTCTAAAAGATCTAATTTTTTCCCTTTGTCACAAACATGTAAAACTTTAAAATTTGAATCAAAACAGTGATCGTATTGGAGTAGATGGTTAGCATACTTTGAAGTATCTACATTTCTGAATAACTTTAAAATTTGAATCAAAACAATGATCATATTGGAGTAGATGGTTAGCGTACTTTCAAGTCTACATTTCTGAATATAATGTAGATACTTCAAAATATGATAACCATCTACTCTAATACGATCATTGTTTTGATTCAAATTTTAAAGTTTTACATGTTTGTGACAAAGGGAAATAATTAGATCTTTTAAAAATTGTAGAGATAAATAAATTGAAGAATAGCAATAGGCTATTAAATTCCCAACTAGATTTAAATAATCACCTCTTTTAAATTTATAATAGACATTGTTTGTAAAAATTTGTTTATTTACATTCAGTTGCATAGTTACAGTTGTTATGTACTGGAGTTTATATATAATAACAAAATTCATTTGTAATCATGATAAAATTTGTCCGAAGAAGGTACAAAGTACTGAAACAGCTGTTACAAATTTGTATTTTAATAAATGTGAAAATCATGTAAAACTTCTAGTTTTATTTCTATTTAATTAACATAAATATGGATGTTCATCAAATCAATTGATTATTTAAAATAACTGTTTTTGACCACTTGTCAAAGGTTTGCCAGACTTTAGATAGCGACACGGCAACAGAAGACTCAACACATTTAGCCATTTTGTTGCATCAGAATTGACTGAAGCATGACTCAAAGCATCATCCACATGTAATAAACTATTTTAAGTTGTAATTATTGATTAGGTAAGGTTTAGAATATTTTCTATGTTTTGAATATTATTATTTTCATTCGCGAAGAATGACAAGTATATTCAGAGGACATATTTTTAATTTAATGAAGGGAACTACTTATTTGCATACTTATTGCTTCTACATCGTATGTCGGTGTCCATAACCGATCAAAAGCAAGCAGGTCACATGGTTTTGTTTTGATGAGGATCACTTTAAGAGATAGCCTTTAATAGAAACAACTATATGAGGTAAGAATGATACAGACCAAACTTATTTATCATATAATTTAATATTTATAAAATGTATATAATTATGTGCATATATTTACTTGTAAATGAGCTTCAGTACTGACACTTTATCTTCCTTATATTTGTAGAATACTCTGATAGTTATCAGAAGTTACAAAGAAATTAATTAAAATTGGTCTAATTCAGTTAGATTTGTTTAGGACCTATCCATAAGGAAAATATCATAGTATAAGAAATAATGTTGATTGACTATCCTAAGTGGATTACAATAGCTATTTTGTTTATATTTAGGAGGGGAGTGGAATTTAATTTAGGTTTGATTGTTTGGATATATTTTCTATGAGTGCAGTTAGAAAATAATGCCTTCTGTTTTTTTTGTCTTTTAATATATAAGAATGGTTATTCTTAAACAGCTTTTACTATGCAATGTACATCTTTCTGAGCCCAAAATTGTTTTAATTTTGTTTTCTTCTTTCACTGTTCTCTATCCAGCTTTTGTAGTCTGTTTTCCTTAATGGCATCACAGCAACATCCCCATCAATGTTTTACTTGAACTTTCCTTGCATGTAAACATATGCCATCCATTTTATTCTCTTTGTTAATACATTGTGACTTTTTCTCATTATGATATAAAGAGATGTCTTGTGACACGTACAACTCAGTCATCTGTCTTATGAAAATGTAATTAATATAACATTTAATGAATTATTAATAATGATGACATGGATCCTGCTAATGGTACTTCCTGAGCTGACGTGTTCATTGTAGAATAATTGAAGAGTATAAACGTTCAAGATATAAGTTGCACTGAGTATGGATTATAGTTCATTTTATGTTTTGTAGTATTTTAATGCTGTCAACAAGTTGTTTGCTTTGTATGTACATAAGTTCCATTCAATAACACTTTTTTTTTCGACTCTCAAAAAAAAAATTTTTTGACACTTAACTAACTAACTCACAGGCACTATCTAACCCAGAGGTTGGTGGCTGCGCAGAAATAAGCTCTCCATACATCCCTATCCTGAGCTAATGTTTTCCAATCCTCCCCTGTATAATCTACTTCCCTCACATCATAGTTAATATTATTTCCCATCTCATTCTTGGTCTACCAACTGGGCATTTTCCCTCTGGTTTTCCTACAAGAAGCTTCCATGCACCTCTTTCATTCCCCATTCGTGCCACATGTCTTGCCTACTGCAGTCTATGAGACTTAACTGTTCTCATTATATCTGCTTCCTATAAGGACCATGTAGTTCACTGTTATGTAGTCTTCTCCATTCACCTGTCTGTTCATCTCTCTTTGGTCTAAAGTGTTTCCTAAGAACTTTATTCTCAAATACTCATACTCTCCTTTCCTCCCTTAAAGTAAGAGTCCATGTTTTGCATCCATATAATATAACTGGTAGAACAATAGTTTTATATATTTTCAGTTTAACTTTTTTGAAAGGAATTGGGACGTCAAGAGTCTCTGTAATGCATAATAACATGCATTTCAAGAATTGAGCCTATGTTTAATTTCCTTGTGCATCTCATTCCTATTTGTGATTATTGTTCCTAGATATTTGAATTCTGCCACCTCCTCAAAATTTCCCTCATTTGTTATTAGCTGTTCATTTCCATTATATAATGTATTTCTATGTGTGACCATATATTTAGTTTTATTGATATTTACTTCCAGTCCCAATTTCTTAGTGTTACTCAGTAGTGTGGTGCGTGTTGGCCTTTAGTATCTCCTCGCTATTGCCCAATAGTACTACATCATCAGCATAAACTAACAGCTTATTAATACCATTGAGTTGTAGGCCTTCTTCATCTTCTAAAGATTTGATGGCATGCTTTAGTACAAAAATTAAATAATAGAGGAGATAGTGCATCTCCTTGCTTCAACCCATTGTGGATTTCAAAAGTATTCGAAAACGATTACCTACATGCACCCTACTCTCTGTGCCATTTAGACACATTTGTATAAGTCTAACTAACTTTTTAGGAATTCCGAACTCCAGAAAGATACTATATAACTTCTCCCTGTTAATTGAATCATATGCCTTTTTGAAGTCTACATATAGTTGATGTACAGTATCATTATATTCCCATTTCTTTTCTAAAATCTGTCTGAAACTAAAAATCTGATCTGTTGTAGACCTGTTTCTTCTAAATCCACATTGATGATCTCCTAGAATGTCATCAATGTAAGGAGTAAGTCTGCTTACTAATATATTTGTTAGAATTTTGTACGAAGTTGAAAGTAATGAGATGCTCTTGTAGTTGTTGCAATCAGTTTTATCTCCTTTCTTATAAATTGGTACGATAATCAATTCTTCCCATTCATCTGGAAGAGCTTGTTTATTCCAAATTATATTAAGCAACTGGTGTATCTTGTCCATCAATTTTTCTCCCCCTGATTTTATCAGTTCTGCTGGGATCTCATCTGAACCTGATGCTTTATACAGCTTAAATTTTTCTATCGCCATTTCAGCCTCTAATGAACTTGGTTCTGCGATTAACATTTCTGATGTCTGTAAATTATCTTCTTCGATATCCTGTTCTGTATGTACATTTAATAGCTGATTAAAGTAACTTTTCCATCTATTTAATATAATGTTGGAGTCTGCAATCATATCCCCAATTTCATTCCTAAATATGTTTGTTTTATCCTGAAACCCTTTCTTCTCTATCATAATTCCCTGATATAATTCTCTAATGTTCCTATTTTTGGCATTCATTTCAAGATCATTAATCTCCTCTCTCAAATATCCCCTCTTTTTACTCTTTAGTAAACTCGTGGTTTCCTGTCTAATATATCCAGTTGCTCTAAATATACCTCATTTGGCGCTTGTAACCATTTCATTTTTGCTAGATTTCTTTTCATTACAATGTTGGAACATTCCTCATCAAACCATTTGTTGTTTTGTCTCTTTTTTTTTAATAACCAATGCTTTCTGATGCTGACAGTTTAGTAGTATCTCTTATAGCCTCCCATTCTTTATTTATATCAGTTTCTTCTGCGTTTGCAACATTGTCATCTGAAGATTTCAGTACTTCAAATCTATTAGGAATTTTAATGTGGTATTCTTGCCGCATTTCATCATTTTTCAAGTTTTTAAATCAAATTTTTCAGAATCATCTTTAGTGTTTGTTCCTCTCATAAGTGAGAGCCATTGTCTGATTTTCACCCTGACCAGATGATCCGAATTGCAGTCTGTCCCTCTAATTGATCTAACATCGATGATACTACTGTGCCAAGGTTTGTCCACTAATATGTGATCTATCTGGTTCCGAGTTACTCCATCTGGAGATGTCCAGGTGTATTTATGAATATCCTAATGCTGAAATGTTGTGCTCTTAACAATGAGATTCTTTGATATGGCAAAGGTGACTAATCTAATCCCATTGTCGTTACTATCTTCATGAAGACTGAATTTGCCTATTGTTGGTTTGAATATATATTTCCACTCAACTTTTGCATTAAATTCTCTAAGACAATTTTCATATGATATCGTGAAAGGCTATCAAATATGCATTCTAATTCTTGATAGAAGTCATCCTTGATCTTGTCATCTTTATCTTCTGTGGGAGCATATACATTTACGATTACAAAATCATGTCGTTTACCCTTTAGAATTATGTATGATATCCTATCACTGACAAACTTAATATCTTGAATAGTGGACAGGATCCTCTTTCGGACTAAAAAACCCGTTCCAAATTCAGGTCTTTCTGCACATGTGTAGTATAATATAAAGCCTCTTGATTCCTGACTACCGTCTCATGGCCATCTAACCTCCTGTAAAACGACTATATCCAAGGGTGATTTAACTAATTCACGGGTTAATACCTGTAATGCCCCACTATTGTATTAAGTCTTAACATTCCATGTTCCTAGGAACATGTCCCTGTGTTTGAGCCTTTGGCATGGTTTCCCTGAAGTAGTCCCCTCTCGGAGAACTGAATGGGGGACTATTTGACCTCTGGAAAATTTTACCCCAGTTGAACCCATGTCCGCATTTCTTGACGGTTGTATTTTTACGGTGAAAGATTGTCACTCTTTTGACCAAGGTACCTTTTTCGTCTTTGACCAGTCCAGCATGGGTAACCCTATCGGCAGCAATACTACCGCTGGCATAGCTCTCGGGAGCATTTAAGCACACAAGTCACTCCACCATGACAAGGTAAAGATACCATGGAGGGTTTTCTTTGACACTTACACTCTTCAATTATTATTTTATTAAATAGAATGAGTTGTAAATATCTCACCTCATACACTCTGTGTTTTCACAGCACAGGACTGCGGTTTCTGGAACAGTCATTCCCATCTTCAGCCATATTTTTGACTGTTGAATTCATACCATCATCTTCTAAACTGCCATTTTGCATTGCATTTATGAACTTTGGCCGTTAGGGCCGCATGCAAATGCATTAGTCTCTACTCAAATTACTTTCAATCACAGGTGAGCTGACTTTCCGTGAGCAAGTGCAAAGATCGAATTAGCTACTCACTAACTGGTCATGCATGAAAGTCGTCGTTTCCGTAATATTGGCAAGAAATTACTCAGAATTCTCAGCGATAAAACCACTTCCGTTATTTTCGTCTGCTAGAGGAATGCATTTACGCTTGCGACCCGCAAATAATACCGTATACGACAACGTCTGCGTCGCGCAATATTATGCCAATTCTCCTGTTCTTCCAGTTGAATTCTTTGGTAGACTCTATCAAATTCGTCTTCTCCGCGTATACCAAAAACATGATCGAAGTCTTCAAGGTCCGACATCTTGGATAAAGCAGCAAGGTATGCGGCAAGGTTTCAAACTACATCGGTTACCATTGGTTCCCATCGGATTGCTCGCGATTCGTTTCTCTGCTAAGTCACTTCGCCAGGTAGCTTAGGAATTTCAACAATTATTGTCGCATGAACAGATTTTTGAGTATGCAAAAACGTATTTGGATGCAACTTTCTCAGCAGAGTACAGGCAGAGAACGACTTTTACGGTCTAATGTGTTCATGGATCTAAATTTGTTCTTCTGAATATTATATTTTCCCAAATTGTCAATTCCAAGAGCTTTGCCAAAAGTTTAGCATCTCTTTCAGTTTTATGATTCTCTAGCAAATTGTGAGCTTCAATGACAGATTTCTCAATTTCATCATTATTCATATTTCTAAAATGTTCTTTTGTGCGAGTGTCCAAATTCCTTTTTCTTATATATATATATATATACTTCATTGCAGTCTTTGCAACTAATTTGATAAATTCTAGATTTTCTACTATCTGGGGTATTAGTTATTAGAAGATTACCCAGGCTAAATTTATTTTTTGGTGCTAATGTGAATTTCTTGAAGTTTTTTTTAAAATTTTGCTGTATGTTTCAGGGTGATAAGTATTTTTCTTCAATTGTTTTTCTTTCTTGGAATCAGATTGTAGGGTGGTGTATTCATTTAATCTTTTTTTGTTGTTTGAATTTGTTATCATCTCTTTTCCAAAGCCATTTAAACTAACTATGTTTAAAATGTGATTTGCATTCTTTTTTAAAATCATCTTTATTTAATGGAATGTTTATTAATCTGCTTATTAAACTGTTGAAAATTGCATGTTTTGTGCAATATGATTAAAACCTGAAGATTTGATGTAATTATCTGCATGATGGCTGAAATATGGCTGAAGATAGGAACGACTTCCAGAAACTGCAGTCCTGTGCTATGAAAAGCATGGAGTGTATGGGGTGATATAATTATGACTAATTTTATTTAAAAACTTGAAAGTCTCATAATGTTATTTCTCATAATAAGTTTTATGAAATTTAAACTCACACTTTCTCCATTTGAATAATTTTAATTTCAGTTTTGTTTTTTAAATGTAAGTAGCAAATTCAGTATATATTATTTATTTCTAACATACAGTAACAGGAATAACATTACTGTAATGAGAGTACAAAACTTTGTTCATTTTTAAAGGCCTTTCTAAGAAATTTCTTTTAAAATGTTATCAATTACCTGGCTTCATAAAGACTGGTCCTTAAAAAAAATCACTCTCAGAATATTTATTGTTTGCAGAAAATCAGATGCAGATATACTATCAGTGAAAAAGTAAACCGATCCCATTATATGCCTTGGGAGACTCTTGGGGCTGTAAGATGTTAAGGCTCCCACCTTTCTAGACAGTTCTAGATATCATCCCTGCATAAAGGCAGCTTTACCCCCAAAACATATGTCTGGTACTCATTTATTTAGAGGCTGAGTCGGCTCAGGGCCATGATGCTATTAGAAGGTTTAGGCCAGTTTAAAAATTCTGACCACATTGGGAATCGAACCCGTGATCTTCCAGCTTGTAGTATATTGCCTTAAACAGCTACACTATAGCATGCCCCATATAGTAATAGTACATAACCTCACTGTATGTTACAACAATAAATATTATCTTTTTTTAGTTTGTGAAATGTTCTTGTAGTTCTGCCAGACTCATGTATGCTCTCTGTAATTGTTTTGTTTGGTGAGTTGGTTGCAGTATAATAATTTTCTGCTGTACTGAATAGATATAATGTGCTGAAAATTGTCAGCTATAATAGAATTATGTATGGTTTAGAATATGTATCATTTGCTGAAAGAAACTTATCTAGAAATATATATTATTTTCAGATTAACGGAAACAGCACGTCTTCTGAAAAATGTACGCAATGTGTTCACTTTCACCAGACGTTCTGCTACAAGAGTAAATATGGAAGTAGAACTTTCACGTAAGTAATATTGCTTCATTATTGTAAGCAAATTAACTACCCGCAATTCAACTGAAAAAAAATGTGAAGTAGGCTTAGATAAACATTTGAGATATAAAATCTGTGATCTACGAGTTAAAAATTCTATGCAGTAATATAACATATGTTAAATTCCCAGCATTCCATTATCAAGAAAATGATAAAATAACAGTAGGAAGTAACATCATCGTCATCAATAACAATTGGGGTTTTAGGCCATTGGCCTGTTCTGCTTCAGGATAGAAATTGGTCCCTCCATCACTTCTTAGGTCATCCAAGGTCTCTTTGCCCAGTTAGTCTGTAGTTGAATAACATCAGAGCTAGTCTATTGTTTGGCATTCTAAGGAGGTGTTCATGCCAATTATTTTGATATATTTCAATGGTTTCAGTAATTGCTGGTGTTTTGAGAGCTGTGCTGATATCTTCATTACGCATGTGGTCATAAAGTGTATAACCCACTAAAGGTCTTAATAACATCATTTCTGCTGCTACTATCCTACTTAATTTGCCTGTAGTAAGAGTCTAGGTTTCAGAGCCATAAAGTATAGTTTGGAGAGCCATTGTTTTGTAAAATTTTAGGATTGTATCTGGGCGTACTTTTTGGAGAAAAGTGTTTTTTATTGTTCCTATAAGTTTTTGAAATTTTATCAATTTTATGTCTATGTCATTACATGTGTCGTGGGAAAGGTTGCAGCTAAGATAAGCAAAGTTATCAACTTGTTCTATTGTATTGTTGTTAATAACAATTTTAGGCCCTATCGGTATTTACCCTTGAAATACCATTGTTTTTATCTTATTACTGAAATTTGTAACTTATAATCTAGGGTTATATTTGACAATCTACTTACTGCTCTCTGTAGGTGATCTTCAGAAGTAACCAATATTATTTGATCATCTGCATACATTAATGGTCGTCAATCGTGAAATGTGATTGTAATTGGTTTTGCCATAATTTTATGGTTTCATTCATATATAAATTAAATAGAAGAGGGGAAAGTGGACAGCCTTGGTTTTACACCTTGCGCTATTAGTCTGTCTGATTTGCTGACTTAGTTATTTATCTTTATTCAAATTTGTGTGTTATGATATATGCTTTGAATTGCTTGAGTTAAATACGTAGGTATTCCTGCATTACGTAAGATATAAGATAAAAATTAAAATATGAACCTGTTGGCAGGTGCCGTCGTCCTCAACTCTGTTAAAATACTATATGTAAAATGTTATCTGGAAGCCTTTTGGAAGTTAACTTACATCATCAGCAGGATGAGGGTCTGCTACTAGTTGTTGTTGTTTAGGACGTTGTAGACTTGAAGTGTCGTTAGTAGCAACTAACTTGTTTTTAATGATCTCGTATAATGGGTTGTACGACTGGGGTGTATTCTCATTTTGTTTATGTACTTATAATTTCAAGGTCTTCCAATATTTTTGTCTTTGCTGGAATTTTTCTTTATGCACTATTGTTAAAGTGTTTTCTATTGTGTCCATTCGGTTACCAGCATTAATGATATGTTTAGCGTAGCTTGATTTACCACCCACATACATACAATTTTTGAGGTGTTCCTTGTATCTTATGTTAAAGTTTCTACTTGTCTTGCTTATATAAAACTTATTACAATCTTATATGCTAGTTTATAAACTCCCTTATTATTAAATTTATTGTGTTTTTCTATGCCATTATTTATTATGTTGTTTAATTTGTTTTCAGTTTTATAAGCTATGTTTATGATTTTATTTATTTTTTCAAAGTTTTAGCTACTTTTGTGGTTTCATTGCCTGTATATGTTAATGTTATCCATGTTTTATTATTAATAGATTCTCTTTGAAGTTTTGTTATATTTCGTATGTCTTTTCTTCTTTTTTGTTTAATTTTTTTACAAATTTATCTATGATTTGTTTATTAAAACCATTACTTTTTGCCATGTTTTTAATATATTGCAATTCTTTGTTATAATTTATTTTGTTTAAGATGTAATTTTAACATTCTGTTAATTAAACTGTTAAATGTACTGAATTTTTGTTGGTATAGGTGTCTAGATTTGTTATTGATGGTGAGCATATTATTTGTAGATTTGCTGAAAGTACTTATTTCAAGTTTTTTTTTTCTTTTTTGCATTTTTTTTTGTTATGGTAAGGTCTAGATATTGAATTTTATAAGAAAAAATCTCTATGAGGTTTAATTTAAGATTAAATTAAAATACTTCATACGAAAAGAGAAAACACAAAGGAATATATAATTTTAACCAAATTATGCATTGAACAAATGTTTTTTACATATAATGGAAAATTTTATGAACAAAGTTCTGTAATTTCTATGGGAAACCCCTTATCACCTTTTTTGGCTAATTTATTCCAATTATCATAACAATGATAGAAAATTGAAAACGCAACAAGGCTTTCTGCAACATGCTATAGAGCTACAAAGTAAATATCACATACAAAATAACCCAGAAAAACTACCTGTACAAGATAACCCTATAAATCTCTATATCCCTACGCACAGTCTAGACCTCTTAAAAGGAGGACTGATTAAAGCAAACACCAACCCCGAAATACTAAAATTATGTGCCCTGGAAACAATAGAAACAAAATACCCCTGTTCGAAATGGTTACATATATATATATATATATATATAGATGGGTCTAAGCTCGTTCACAATGGCCCTGTGGGAGCTGGAATCCATTGCTCACTCTTCTCTCTATACACTCCACTTGGACCAAATAAAACAGCTTTTGATGGAGAAATAAAGGCAATTCATACTGCACTTTCACAAATCATATGCCATCAACAAATCAATGACCATATCGTCATTCTGTCTGATTCCAAAGCTGCCATACAAGCAATAACATCTTTCAAATCAGCTCAAAGCAAGGAAGTAGTAGATTGCAATAAACTACTCACTGACCTTTATCAAAAACACAAGACAGTAGTATTACAATGGATACCATCTCACTGCGGAATGAAATAGCCGATATGCTGGCAAAACAAGGAGCAATGTGTTTAGTGCAACCTAATTTAAACACATCATATCGCTCAGCAATAAACTATATCAAACAAATGATAAAAAAAACACATTCTCAACCAATCTTCAGATCCGAATTCAAGAAAAACAATGAAAAAACACCATCCATACTACACCAGATGCACCTTGAAAGGAAGCTGTAGCATATTTTCGACTAAACACAGGACATGATTGTCTTGCAGCTCATCTACATTGGATTGGAATCTACAGAAGTCCTCACTGCCCACTGTGCTCCACGAACACCAACATGGACAGAAACCACTTGCTACAGTGTCAGGCACTTCACTCTGTGACGCTGAAGGATAGATACTGGGAAGCAAGAGCCAAACTTTCTGTTTTGCTATCATGTTTTATTGTTTTAATGTATTGTATATATTATTGTTTTCTCATAATTATGGACAATGGCTTCTGTCAAGTCCCCTGCATTTGTATAAAAAAAATTGGTAAGTTTTGAGCAGAAAATAACTAGTGGACACCCTTTAATTTTCAAATTTTGGAGTAGATGTGTTGACGATGTAATTGCTATTGTGAATTATAAACAAATAGAGGTTGCTTTAACCTTCTGCATGTCACTGATAAAATCTCTTGTATCAGAGATTTAAATTGCATCCACCAATGTGATCGGCTTTGCAAATAGTTTAAGTATATTATCTGACAGGAGCATCAGGGGCGATCCAATCAGCTCACGGCACCTATAGGGAAGAGAAGATCTATAAAATTTACCATGGAAACTGAAATTGAAAGACAAATCCCATTTTTAGATCTACATTTAATAAATGGAGAAAACAAGATAGAATTTGGAATATACTGAGAGAATACACATATAGATAACTATATTAAAGCTCACAAAGAGGCAGTGTTCAATAGTTTGACACATAGATTAGTAAATGTACCTATGAGCAAAGAAAATTATGAAAAAGAAAATTAATACATAATTAATGTTGCAACAGGAAATGGCTTTGAGAAAATATGGTATACAAGAAAATAAATAAATTTAAAAGACAAAAATTAATTAATACACTTATAAAACAAACAGAAGAAAAAATAAAATTCAAGATATTCACTTACCATCCATTGAAACACTACTATTTTGAAAAAAAATTCAAGAAGCTTAATATAAGATTGGCAGCAAAGAATGAATACAGCCTATATAGGATGATTAAAACCAATAAAAATGAAAAATAATTAAAGAAGAAAACAAACTAGGAATTTATCAGATCAAATGAAGGGATTCTGACAAAATTTACATAGGAAAAACAAAAAGAAATTTGAAAAAGGGTGAAAGAACATCTTAGAAATGTCAAAAATGATGAAATGGAAAAGTCAGCAGTAGCTGCTCATGCTTGGTCTGAAAAACATCTAATTGAATCAAAGGCCAGTCTAATTAAACAAATAGAAAAAAAAAACTCACGGTTTGGGAAAAAATCCACATTCAAAAAACAAGAAAGAAAACTTATGAATTTCAAAATTCCCGTGGATTCTGATTGTATCAGAAGGTATATCGGTCTGCCAATAGAAGGAAGAAGTAATTCTTCTGATCAACATAACAACATCAGTCGATGATATATTACTGAAGATGAAGCTGCCAATGCTTTGAAACTGCTGTATAATTAAAAGACTGGATATGAGGTGAGGTATGAAATATTTTAATTTAATCTTAAGTTTTAGAGAGTTTATTTTGTTATTAAGTTCTATCTCCTCTGTAAATTATATTTTATTATGCATATTGTTTAATTCTAGTAGGATTTCCTTTTCTTTTCTGTTCTCATTCTCATAAATAATAATAATTTACATAAGATATTGAATAGTTTTATTCTGTTTATTGTGTCAAAGGCTTTATATGATAATCAATGAATATCATAAAAGTTGATATATTAAATTCCCAGTGTTTCTTTATGATTTGTGCTAACGTATAGAAACTATGAAGTTCTTTTTACTAAATAAGTTGAGTCTGTTGTCACCTTACCTTATAGATGTAGAGTTCTTTTAGGACACATTTCAAAACAAATCTTCTGTCTATCTTCAGCTTGTTGATTTTTATGTTGTTGGTCCTAGATGTCGACTCGTACTTCATCTTTATGTGATCCAAAGAACTTATGTATCAAATGTCTCTCCCCAGGAATTTCAAAATTCATGATTCTATCCCTGTTCTTCTGGATGTGAATCTTCTCCCAAATGGTGAGTTTTTTAGTATTTTCTAACTGTTTTAATAATTTGGTGTTTACATCGATTTTATGCCTTTTTTGTAGATGTAACCTTTTAATGTAAATTTAATTGTAAATTTTTAATGTAACACATTAGAAATGTAAAAGAAGAAGTAGAAAAATCTTCAGTAGCTTCTCATGTTTGGTCAGAAACACATAAAATTGATGTAAACACAAAATATTAAAATAGTTAGAAAATACTAAAGAACTCACCATTTGGGTGAAGATCTACATCCACAAGAACAGAGATAGTATCATGAATTTTGAAATTCCCAGGGAGAGGGATTTGATATACAAGTTCTTTTGACCATAAAGATGGAGTAGGAGTCAACATCCAATACCAACAATGTAAAAACCAACAGTCTGGACAAGCTGAAGATAAAACAGAAGAATTTTTTTTTAAACATGTGCTGCAAGAACTCAACTAATATGAAGTAAGATGAAAATAAACTCAACTTACTTAGTATCAAGAAAATTAATAACAACCAATAAACTTTTCTTTTATATATTCTGTTGATTGATATGTTTAATAATTTTTAATGAAAACATAAATACTCATTGGGTGGGTTGTACAAGCAAAGTCTAAACTATGACTCCAGTTTTAAAATTTTTTTATTGTTTCCACAACAACTATAAAAACAACTGAAAATTCACAGAAATTGTTATGAAACCATGATCTTCATCAGCATCAAGGATTAGACCTGCTGGTCTGTTCCGAACTCATGTTAGAATTGGTCTATCCATCTTTTACTGGGTCTTCCAACATTTCTTCATCCTTGTGATTTGTAATGAAGAATCTGTTTGGGAATTCTATTGTTATCCATTCTATTGATGTGGTCCATCCATTTATCACTGTATTGTGTAATTCTATGTAATAGTTTTTGAATATATTCAGTTCTCTTCGTATATCCTCACTTCACCTTCGATCCATTATTGTATAGCCAGCCACACTCCTCTGAAACTTCATTTCTGACGTTTCTATTCTTCGTTCTTGGTTTTTTGTTAAGACCCAGTGTTGCGATCCATATAGTAGTGTTAGAACCACCATTGTTGAAATCATGATAATGATTCAAAAATTTGTTTTTGCAATTAACAGCTGTAGATTTTCAGTTTTTATGGTTGTTATGGAAAAAATAAAAATTTGAAAAATAAGGGTTGTGATTTAGACTTGGGTTGTGCATTATAAACACTTTAAAATATAATTTTACACAAATTAGGTGAGTCTGTTCATCTTACCTCATAAATTGTTGTGTTCTTTTGGACATGTTTCAAAAGTTTGCTCGCCTGGAACTTTAAAATTTAATCTTGAAGTTCATAAAATTGGTGCCAGATAGCAGTTTGTAAAATTATGGTAATGACAGAATTTCAACAGTCAGAGTTTTAGCTAATGATGGAGTGAGGGCTTTTGAAACTGGTACTGTGAAAACACATAACTTTATGAGATGAAATAACATTTATCCGACTCAATTTATAAATTATAAATTACTTCATAACCTTACTTCCCACTGTAATTTTGATTAAATAAATAAGCATTTAGCAGCATGTGTCATGTATATTTTAACTAATGATATAGATTTATTATCGTGTGAATGTGAATGACATTAGTTTCTAGGGACCAGCCTTAAGTCTTCGGGTTTATATGTGTTTATAAACATTGGTGTTTTTTAAAGAAAAATTAATATTTGAACCATGGACCTTCAACTCTGTATGTCATTGTGCAGCCCACTACATGATTCCAAACAAGGCACAAATGCTAACATTTCTTTCCATTTATATTAAGCTTTACCACTTAAAAGTAATGTAAAATTCTTGTAAAAAAAATACTTTGGATAGAAGTCATTTGATGGCTTTGTTGATAGCTCTGACTGTTTGCTTTTGGACGTTAGAGAATTTTAGTAGTTGAAAGAAATGTTAGCATTTGTGCCATATTTGAATTGTGTAGTGGGCTGCACAATGATGTACAGAGTTGGAGGTCTGCAGTTTGATTCCTGGTTCAAATTTTTTTTCTTTTCAAAAAAATAAATTTGTCCATGACTGGAATATGTTAAACTAAATATCTTCTTCTTCTTACAAGGATTAAACCTTATTGGTTCATTCCGGTTCCAAGTACGAGGGTCATACTGAAAGTCATGAGCAACCCATTGTTAAAATTCAAATTTCAACAATGTAACAAAAACAACTGCAGGATCGTAATCTACAGACTTTATACCACAACATTGCCGTTTTGTGGCGTCATAGCTTCTATCATGTGACCAAACGCAGTATTTCCAAAATGCCAGACATCAATGTTTCATTTTGACAGCGCACTGTCATTGAATTCCTTGTTAAAGAGGAACAATCTTGCTGTTGATATTCACCAAAGACTTCAATGTGCTTACGGAGATGCCTGCATGGGTGCCAGCAGTGTTAGGAGATGGGTGAAACATTTTAAAGATGGGAACACGAGTATCAAAGATGAGCCTCGTAGCGGTCGCCCACGCTCTGCCTCCACGGATTGCAACAAGGAAAGAGTTGATGCGCTCATTAGAGATGACAGGCGTATCACAGTGAATGAAATCGCTACAAAATTTGCAGTAGGACACAGTGCAGTGCAAGAAATGATTCACAGCTTAGGTTACCGAAAAGTTAGTGCCCGTTGGGTTCCACGTTTATTGAGTGAAGTCCACAAACTTCAGAGAAGAACCATCACCCATAACCTTCTTCAGAGATTTTGAAATGAAGGTGATGATTTTTTGACGAGTATTGTGACAGGTGACGAAAGCTGGTTTCATCGCTACGAGCCTGAAACAAAATGCCAGAGTATGGAATGGCACCACTTGAATTCGCCATCAAAGAAAAAAGCGAAGATAGTGCAATCTGTTGGGAAAGTTATGGGCAGCGTCTTCTGGGATGCGCAAGGTTGCATTCTGGTTGAATTTCTTGAACCTGGACAAACCATAAATGCTGCCCGCTATATCCAGACACTTGTGAAGCTCCGACAAACGCCCTGGAAGGAAGATCATTCTGCAACACGATAACGCGCATCCTCACACTGCTCGTGCCACTGTGGAGAAGATCAGGACATTTGGGTGGGAAACTCTTCCACATCCTCCCTATAGTCCCGATTTGGCACCCTCCGACTACCATCTTTTCGGTTCTGTGAAGGAGCAGATGAGAGGCCAACACTATGAGATGCTGGAGGATATTCGGAAAGCAGTGCATCAGTGTCTTCGAGCAGCTGGAACGGACTTCTATCATAAGGGAATTTTCAAGCTTGTAGAACGCTGGACAAAATGTGTGCAAAGAAATGGAGACTATGTTGAAAAGTAGCACAAAGGTCTGTAGATTAACATGTTGTATTTGGTTTGTCTAAAATAAATATTATGATTGTTTAAAAAAATGTTGCTCATGACTTTCAGTATGACCCTCGTATGTGTGTATCCATCTCTTTCATGGGCATCCCTGATCTCTTTTTCCTCTTGGTCGACAGTTCAGACTTCCAAGGCAATCTTTTGGTATCCATTCTGCAGACATGTACATACCATTTCCTCCTATACTCTTCTATTTGATTTGTCAGACGGAATATTTGTAGTTCTGTACGAATATCTTCACTTCATTTATTATCCATTAAAGTATATCCTGCCACAAATCGTAAATATTTCATTTATGCAGCTTATATTCTTTTAATTGTCTGTTTATTCAGAATCCATATTTCTGAACCAGGCACAGCCAATACTTTATGCGATTTTAAATGTGTCTTTTCTTACTTTCGTTCCCAGTGTTATTTTAAGGGTGCCACATAAATATTGAAATATTTGTAATTTATTATTTATGTCCTTTTCTCTATTACAACCTAAAGATACACCTAGATATTGAAATATTTTACTTGTTTCAGTGTTTTGTCATTTAGTACTATTTTTGTTCTTTCCATTTCTTTGCCACGCTGGGCAATTGAAGAAATTTCTAGGTTGTAATCTTGTATAATATTATTTAATTTAAAAATAGCTCTTTGTAAGTAATTCTCTGAAGAAGCCATTATAGCCTGATTGTCAGCAAATATGAGTATGCCAATATAACATCAAAAATTGGTGTTTCTGTTGCAGATGGATACGCATTCTCGCAAGAAGAAGGTGGGGCCGTGACACAGTCAGAGGTGATAAGAGCATACAACACAAACCTGCCGAAGCCTGGAGGCATGTGAAAATGTCCAGCAGTGCCTACGTTGCATTTATTGGAGGGTATTGTCTGCAGTCATAATTTTTGTATATATATTTTATTATGTGATTGAATCTCAATAGAGAAAGTATCGTGTTACTTAACTGTTTTAATGTTGTGATGGCCACAAGGTGGAGTGGAATTGGAGTGTATCCATGTTTTACTGTGGACAATCTTCTTGATGTCTCTTACATCTTGCAGTTCCTAGGTTTTAAACTCATACATTGGGGCAGTTAGATCCACTACCCGACACAGCCTTATTTATGTTTCAACAATCATTTATTTCAATAGATATTAATTATATTTGCTAAAAATTAAAAAAATGAAAGTTTGAACTCCAAAATTCAAGTTAAATTTTCTAATCTTCTTGTATGAGGATTTCATTTCAATATTCACTAGCAACTTGTAAAAAACACAGGTTTCAGAATGTCAATAGATGTGTTTCAACACACAAATTGTCTGGTGGTTTACTGGTTAGCATGTTCATCTTTCTATCCAGGTTCAATCCCTCTGGGGAGTTTTGAATGAAAACTTATTGTTCTAATTATTACGAGTTAAGCTGTTTTGACTCACCTCATATTTGTAGTTTTATTGCAGACTGCAGTTGTAACTTTATGTGTCATTGCCAATGCTTTCTAACTGTTGAATTTGGCAGTTGGCAGTCTTATAGGTTGATTTCTGCTCCCTCTGTTGGCTGACTGATGTATTTCCAATTCAAATTTGTTTCTTTTTCCCTGGGAATTTCAAAATTCATTATTTTCTCTTTATTCTTGTGGATGTAAATTTTCTCCCAAATTGTTTACTTCTTCTTCATTATGTGTATCCAGCCTTAGCTGATGACACAAATCCATTGCATACTTATGCTATAAGTTGCAATGGGGCTGCATTTGAACATGCAGCTTATGTGGGGGCACATTGTGGTCGCCATCCACATATCCCCTAGATGGGGACCCCTGAAGGTCTCCCAAATTGTGAGTTTCTTAGATTTATCTAACTGTTTCAGTAATTTGGCCTTTGTTTCGATTCTACGATTTTCTGACCATGCATGTGCAGCTATTTCAGATTTTTCTATTTCTCCATTTTTAACATTTCTAAGGTGTTCTTTCAATCTTGTATTCAAGTTCTTTTTTTGTTTTTCCTATGTATACTTTTTCACAATCTTTACATTCAATTTGATAAATCCCTGATTTGTTGCCTTCATCAATCCTTTCATTTATGTTGGTTTTAATTAATCTATTCAGGCTTGAAAAATTGAAAGAACACCTTGGAAATGTTAAAAATGGGGAGATAGAAAAATCTGCAATAGCTGCACATGCATGGTAGAAAATCATAGAATCAAAACAACGACCAAATTACTGGAAGAGTTAGATACATCTAAGAAACTCACAATTTGGGAAAAAATTTACAGCCACAAGAATAAACGGAAAGTAATGAATTTTGAAATTCTCGGGGAAAAAGAAACAGATTTGATTCAGAAGTTCATCAGTCAGCCAACAGACGAAGGAGAAATAAACTTACAAGATTGTCAATCGCAAATTCAATGGTTAACAAGCATTGACAATGACACATGTAGGGTCGAATGTTTGAACGCATTAGATAGTAAAAGGCGTTCTCTGCTGATAAAGTTTTATCCAAACACATTTTTCTTACTCAGAAATCTATTCACGCGGTAATAATTGAAAGCTACCTGACAAGGTACCTTAAGATCGTAGCTCAAGATATAAACTTATGTGAAAATCCCGAAGGGAACCGATGGTAACCGATGTAGTTTGAAACTTATCCAAGATGTCGGACCTTGAAGACTTCGATCATGTTTTCGGTATACGCGGAGAAGATGAATTTGATAGAGTCTGCCAAAGAATTCAACTGGAAGAACGGGAGAATCGGCATAATATTGCACGTCACAGACGTGTTTGTATACGGTATTATTTGCGGGATGCAAGCATAAATGCATTCCTCTATAGCAGACAAAAATAACGGAAGTGGTTTTATCGCTGAGAATTCTGGGTAATTCGTTGCCAATATTACGAAAATGTCAACATTCATGCATGACCGGTAAGGCGGCCGTTAATTCGATCTCAGCTCACCAGTGATTGGAAGTAATTTGAGTAGAGACTAATGTATTTGCATACGACCCGTAGTGTGGAAACTGAAGTCTGCATAAAACTACAAATATGAGGTGTGTCAAAACAGCCTAACTCAAAATAATTAAAATAAACCTTGTAGTGTTACTTCCTTTAAATATTAAACTATTGTTCTATATATATATATATATATATATATATATATCCCTGATAACACAACCACCAACACCCAAACCTATATCTTATATTTTGACTAAAAGGCACATAAAATCAAAACCCAAGAATATTAATGACAACAGACTTCAGTCATCCACAAAAGACAAGAAATGGGAATGCATCCTTCACAACACCAACATCATACCAGAACTTCCAAGGAAGACAGCAGTTGCACAATTCAAATTAACTACGGATAATGATTGCCTTGCTAAAGACTTGCACAAGATCAATATATTGTCTACCCAAGATACATTCTATGCAACCACCCAGAGGAAGAAATAGATAACAAAGTACTGGAGAGCAAGACTGTTAATGACTTTAGTGTTAGATACAGCACAATAGACATCAACCAACCAACCAACCAATTTATATATTTATCATTAAATTAATTATATTGATTATTTACATCTAAAATAGATGAAGACAAAGATCAGGAATTTACCAGTTAGAAAAGTAAAATTGTCATAAACACTGGAACTTTTGATACATATTTTACCTATTTTGAGGGTTATGAACTACAGTTATTATGAGTTGCACCCTCATTGTGTGAAGGAGAAAACATCTACTTTGAGTTTGAACATGGATTGGTGGAGTATGAAAATCATATAGTTGTGATAGCTGGAGGAAAACTGGAAAAATGCAGGTGAAATTTTCCAGATTTTAAAGAAGCTGAAAATCACCATATTATATTAAAATATATATGTAGTCAATATGCCCATTTCACCAATTAATGTTTTAAAATGGTCAACAAGTTTCTACAGCCAAGCTGTCATTCTCAAGACCAGATATTGACTCGATATCTGGTCTTGAGAATGAGTCAATATCTGGTCTTGAGAATGACAGCTTGGCTGTAGAAACTTGTTGACCATTTTAAAACATTAATTGGTGAAATGGGCATATTGAATACATATATATTTTAATATTATATCACCAAGAAGATCACTTGTGTATTAAACCATATTATATGTCTTCTAGACTATCCAGTAATTCATTGATACTGGATCAGTCAAGGATCATCCACAGCTGGACCATCCTCAAGCTGTAAGTACTCCTGCTCTGCCAGAAAGGAAGGGCAGTTTAAATTCACCTAAATCCTAATTGGAAACAATCAGTGATGGCTCAAGAGCTGAGCATATCAGTTCCCAGGATACTCACTGAGGACCTTGGAGTACCAGACATTTCCTAACTCTACAGCTGATGAAGCAGAGATAGCTAAGATACTGTTACCTCCTCCAGCAGTTTGCAAACAGTGAACACCAAAGAGCCCTCTTCACTGTTGAGAAAATGTTCACCATTGAAGAGAGTTTTAATCCGTGTATGCTTTAAACTTGCAAAATGTTATCTGCTGGATCCATAAAAAAATACTGGAGAATAATGAGAGCTAATGGCTTCATCACCAAACTGCAAGTATTAATGATAACAACATAATTTTGGAATTGGAAACGGATCCAGAAAGAACCAATCCTTGAAGTTGATAATTATTGGAGTATTTACTTATCAGATGCTGTTAGAATTTATCCAATGACACAGAACAGAGATTTTTTTTTTTAAATTACTAAACTGAAAATTTTAACACACTGTAAGTGGCAACACATATATTTGTAACACATTTAATTTCTTAGATGAAAAGTTAAATACTGTGTTGCCTATATAGATTATCCCATAAAATGTGACTGAATATTTATTATAATATTGATAATTTCTGTTTCTACTGATCTTTGTATTTTGTATGCTCCTTGCCTTTATGTATATAATTTACATTTCTGTAACTGAATTGTTTACTTTTCATATCAGTCACTATATAGTTTTCCTCACAATGTTGAGTTGGCAGACTCTATAATTGAAAGAAAAATTTATATTTAAACCAAACCTGGGATTTGAGATGATAGACATGCTAGCCACTACACCACACAGGTAATTTGCTTATTTGAAAATAATTTTAAATCATTATTAATTATTGCAGATATCTATTAAATGGTAAGCCATGTTGATTTACTCAAGGTTTAAAAACGTATAATGTTAAAGACAGGTTTGTTCTCAGATAATCAAAATGTGCAATCATATCTTATTTGTTCTTTTATCCTATTTTAAACATTACAAAATAATTTTTTAAATAAACTTTATTTATATTCAATTATAAAATAAACATAACAAATGGATAATCAGTACAATTGAATCAGAAATTATGCTTCCCCCTCATAAAATGAGTCATTTCATCTGGACATATTTTGATGAAGCTCTCTCTCATCTTCTGAGGTAATGCTTTTTCTTATTTGATTTTAGTGATTGTGAAATAAGAATGATAACGTAACCAAACATTTAACTTGTACTTTTGTGATATGGTGAAGTAGAGGACAAACGAGGAATTTGTTACAGAAATGAAGTCTGGAATAGTGAGGATGGGAGCAGGAGGTTTCACAACTTGGAGAAAGTGTCAGCTAGACGGATATTCATGTACAGTTAGTACTTAAATAAGCTTGCTTAACAAGCCTGTCTGCTTAGTAGAGAGATTGTTGGACAGATGATACAGTGACTGACCATGCCACTTGTCCAAGTTGTTATAGAAATGAAATAACAAGAAAAGGAAGTTTATGGAAGAAACAGTCAAATTGCTGAGTGATTAAGGAAAAGCTTCTCTCAAATGAGATGTCGGAGTGATTTTCTTGTTTTGTTGTTATTTTGTAACGCTAGAATATTTCTGTTTATTGTGTGAAAACATTAACTTTTATCATGTGAATATTCTAATATATAAATAAATATGTTAAATATAATTAAATGTTTATATAAAATATATTTAAAAATAGAAATATGCATAGAAATACCTATATGGCCTACTTATTTTAAATGATCTGAAATTTTAAATATAAGATGAATGTATTATTAAATACATTAATTATATTATTATTTATTAGGATTATTATGTTTTATTTATGTAAACATTGCCGTGAACTAACCTATTGAAAATATGAGAAATAGTATTATTTTAAACATATTATTCAAATTATTGGCTATTGCAGCACAAATGTCTTGATATGCAACAGACCACAGGTTATAAACAGTTTGTTTTGATTCATCTGTTGTGACATCTACCGACATACTTGGTACTACATCCTATATCATTAAGTTACATTATTTTTGGAACACATTTTTTTTTCACATTTAACATTCAGACTACTAGATTATTAAAATGACTGTATTAGGTTAGGTTAGGTTGCCTTACATTACAAATGTTGGTTGGATGGTTGGTATCTAATGTCGAGCACTTGATAATGAAATCATTCGCTCTCTTACACTCCAATATTTAGCAGAAAGGCTGGTCTCTTCTACAAAAGCTGGACAACGGAGGAGATGGTTTCTTTCCATATCTTCATTTAGATTGCAAAAAGGGCGTTTAGGTGAATCTGTTATGCCACGTCTGTGTAGGTGTTTATTCAAGCAGTCATGTCCCGACATTACAAATGTTACATCAGATTTTGGATCCTAGACCTCAGTGGTATTCAAGGCAACATAGTTGGAAGATAGAGCACATGCTTATTGTGTGTCATTCTCTTTATTATTAATGTTAATATATTTTTAGATTTTTTAGCTTCTAATTAATTTTTTAGGTATTCCTTGTACTTCCTTTTGTCCAAAAACTATATTTTACATACACATGTACATACATTCTTCAGATGCTAATTACACTTTAAAACAGTCATTTGTCATCGTTTTTACCTTTTTTTTAATTATAGTATCAAGACATCTGCACTACAACCCACAAAATATATATTTTTTAATGGAAACAGTACTACCTCATAACTATTAGTTTCCTCTCTGAAAAGATTTTTTTTTGTTCCCATGTTTGGAAAACAAAATATTTTGTCCCTCCTTATTTAATATGTTGAGAAAGACTTCCTTACAGTTTCTTGTAGTTAAAATGACAGATGAAGTCAATTTTTATAATACCACAATATAGCACTATAATTTATTAATGAATAAATTATCTCTAACTTGCTACAACTTTTAACTGAATGTATAGTTTCCCTTAAACTCAGTAAGAAGTAACACTATGAGGTGTTAATAATTTAATATTAATTAAATTTCACCTCACCTCATATTTTGTCTTCTTTTTAGACCAGTTTCAAAATGATTATTCCATCTTCAGAATTTTCTCAACTGTTGTTCTGTCATGTTGACGCAAAGTTTCTTCCTCTATCTGTTGGTAGACCGATGAACCTCCAAATGAAATTTTGAAATTTATTAATTTCTCCTTCTTATTTTTGTGAATGTAGATTTTTTCCGTACACTGTGAGTTTGTTAGGGCCTTTCTTTCAATATGATCAAGCGCAAGTGGGTACTGCACATTATTTTACTTCCCCATTTTTAACATTCGTAAAATCTTAACTAGATCATGCACTGAAGAAATGTTTTTCATATATCATGGAAAATTCTACAAACAAAACTCAGGTCTTTCTATGGGGAACCCTCTGTCCCCATTTTAGCTAATATATTTATGGGAAATTTCAAAGAAAAATTACTAGTGGACTCCCTATAATTTTAAAATTTTGGCATATTTGATGAGGGTATTTGCTATTGTTGTTGTCATGAGATGTAAGAAAGTTTTACAAGAAAAGTATACCGACTAACCAAGATGTGCCTAATAGGCTCTTGATTGCATCTGACCAATACATTTCAAGCATGGAGGAATTACACACTACAAGAAAGACATATTTTGATAATAAATGTTATGTAAGTTAGTTCCAGTAAACATTAACTACGGCTATGAAAATGAGTCAAGTAGTGATAGTTCAGATTCTGACTGAAAAAATAAATTTACAGTGTTAATTAGGTATGTAAGCTAAAATAATTTTATTGTTTTGTTATAAACATGTGTTTTTTCCCTATCAAAATCATTTTTTCCTCCTTTTGGCCCCTCTGTATGACATTGAAATCCCAATTTAAGTGTCAGTATAAACCACCTCCGTGCTATACATAAAGAACTTAAGCCACCACTACCACTACTACTACTACTACCAAGGCGTAACATCTCATTGTTAAACTTTTGCCTCTCCTTTGTTAGGAGTTACTAGACCAAGATAATTTAGTTATGTTTATTTGCCCACATATGTCATAAATTGTATGCGATCAACATACTGACCCAATGAAACATCTAGCAGGCAAGTAAGATATTACTAGGATGATAAGATCGGTAAATTTTGCTTAGAGGCCTCTTTATTCAGGCTTAAGAATCTTAATACAAGCCTGAAAATCTTCATATTAGGGTCCCATGGCTTAAAGATCCTCCTGGAAGATTTGCTTCTTGAATTTTTCCATCCTAAAAGAATCATCAATCCTGGATGGGTTTGAACCCATGACCCTCAGGACCAGAGGCAAGGAACATAACCACTTGTCCACTGCAGCCGACAAAAGGACATAAGCCAATACTCCTTTTTTCTGTGTGGTAAATTTTTTTTTAGAAGTGCAAGCAACCTCTAGAATTTACAACATTTCCATATATGTGACTCTGTGGTTTCTCAGTGAGAATGTCTTTCTTTTTAATCTCTCCCTTCAATTGGTTATTTTATTTAACAACTGGAAAGCCCATCTTCAACGAACGCCGTCTCATAGAATTCCAAAAAGCCATGATTCATTACTGTCCCCAAGGCAAAAGATTGCTGGGACATCCAAAAAAAGCACTGGATGGAAAATTCCTCTTTGAGACCGTAACAGGCCATGCGGCCTAATACTTGCATTGATGATGATGATGATTTAACGATGCTCCTTAATAGCTAAGATCATTAGCGTTACAATTCAAATTTAGGTGAGAAAAGACCAACAAATTTTTCTAGAGACTTTATTTTCAGGCTTCAGGCTCTTTTACGTGTCATAAATCTATGACCCAGAACCTACTGCTATAGTTATGCCTGGAAAATCCCTCATCCATAGTTAGTTTGATCCTGCAAACCTTAAGAGCAAGAGGTGAGGATGGTAACCATTAGTCCATCAGGATTGGCACTTCTCCCTTCGTAGGTCTTTTATGTTGCCAGGCCTTATGGGGGCATGACACACATATGTTTATGATTATAAATTGACATTGGAGGGCCTCTCGAGATGAGTGATCAGCTCAATGCCAAAGCCACTTCCGAGATGAACATTTACACCAAGTCACTTCATTCACTCACACTAAACAAGATGATTGTAAGATGTTTGGGGACTATATGCGCCCTAAAGTTTCCCGACATTTGTTTTATAGATTAAAAAATTTCATCCATGAAACTTGTCTCGATCAAGGATCATACATGTGCCCTCTGTGTCCGAGGTAATGGCTTCAATCCGATATCACAATGGTGAAAATCTGAGATACAAATGCCATATTTTGAATTTTGAAATTAGAGTTTTTCCTCTATATGCATAAATATGGTATTTTAAATCCTAGCAGACTCTCATTTAAACATAGTAGCAAGTAATACTATGAAGAATTAATACTTTAATAAGAATAAAGATCACATAACCTCAAATTTTAACTTTTTTTTACTGGTTCTGGAGCAATTACTCCATTTTCAGTATTTTCTCGACCACTGTTCTGTTGTGGTGGTGCAAGTTTCTTGCTCCATCTGTTAGTATACATTGAACAAATGTTTTTCACATATAATGGAAAATTCTACTAACAAAATTCTGGTCTTTCAATGGGAACCCCTGTCTCCTTTCTCAGCTAATCTATTAATGGGAAATTTTAAACGAAAGATAATTAGTGGACACCCTTTAATTTTTAAACATTGGTGTATTATGTTGATGTAATTACAATTGTGAATCACAAACATGAAAAGGGTGCTTGAAAATTGTAGAAAATTTAGGATCAAACTATAAAGTTTACAATAGAAACTGAAAATAACAAATACTGTTTTTAGATTTATTGTATTTACTTGCAGAATTCACCCCCTTGCATAATTTTCCCCTAGGTTTTTCATATATACGTTTTTTAATCCATCTCTGATATAACGTGCATTTTGTAGGCCAACATTTTTCAGTTACAACTTTGGACACTTTTATGAAGATTTCAAGTACAACACAAAGGAATTTGTGGAGAACCCAAGTCGAATCAATCCTCTTCTACAAAAACCTAAGAGTACCTGCAGTCTCTGTCACCCGCGCATCTGTTGTCTCAGTCTGAATAGAATTAGGTATCATTGTGTATTGGTCACAGTATTATTCCGTCACAGCGTCAGTGTCGTTAAACTCAACTATAGGCAGAAAGTATAACAGCTACACTGCAAATTTTAAGTTACAAGTGGTAAATTTCGCCAAGGAAAACATAGTGAAATGTGCAGGAAAAAAGGTTGACATACAACCTCGATTAGTGCGGTATTGGAGGTTTCTAAAGAACAAGTAGAAAAAGCAAAATCGACATGTCGTTCGTTTCGTGACCCACTGTGTGGCAAATATCCTGAGATTGAATGCAAAGTTCTGTCTTTGAGGGTAAAGTTTAATGACCATGATGAAATTACCATGGAAATCTAATTGATATTGTTTTACATTATGAAAGTGTATTGGTATTTTCATAGTCATTGCATAATTTCCCCCTCAAATTTTTACTCCTAAATCTTGAAAAAGGGAGTAAATTACTCAAGTAAATACAGTAAATTTAATAAAAATGAAGATAATAAGAAGATGGAATTTGGAATATACAGAAAGAAGACACACACAGATAATTCTTGAGTGGATGGGCAAAAGAGATATCTCCATCCCAATTTTATCTTTTTTTACACATAAAGAATTCAATATTATGAGTTACCATGAAATACACTGTGAAATATACCAATCACTAATTTCAGTTTAAGGCATTGTGTTGTCCTACAATATCAATATTTTATTTTTTATGACAAAAAAATCCACTCTTTCTGACAATTTTGGAGATATCTCTCTTTACCCACCCACCCAAGCTTCAAGATTTAATTACATTGGTCACAAAGAGACAGTTTTCAATAGTCTGGCACATAGATTAGTAAATAAATATACCCATGAACACAGAGAATTATGATAAAGAAAAAAGTATACATAATTATTATAGCAATAGAGATTTGGTTTGAAGAAAGCAAAATCAAGGAAAATCAAGAAGTTTAAAAGATAAAAATTAATCAATGAAAGTACACTTCAAAAGAAAAAGGATAAAATATAAAATTCAAAAGTTACATATCCATCGCAAGTTTAAAAAAGTTTGACATAAGATTGGCATCAAAAAATGACTTTAACCTCAATAGAATCATTATCATCATCCATGCAAGTATTAGGCCATGTGGCCTGTTACGGTCTCGAAGAGGAATTTTCCATCCAGTGCTTTTTTGAACGTCCCAGCGATCTTTTGCCTTGGGGGCAGTAGCGAAGTATGGCTTTTGGAATTCTATGAGACGGCATTCGTTGAAGATGGACTTTCCAGTTGTTCTGATAGTTTTGTATATGGTGAAGAATGGGTTCTACATCCAACTGTTCCATAATTACATCATTTCTTTTATGGTCCCACTTTGTGTAGCCTACTATACGGCGCATAAATCGCATCTCATTTGCTGTTATTCGGCTTTCATCTCTTCTTCGTATTGTCTATGCTTCACCACCATATCTTAATACTGGTCTTGCGAGAACCTTATAAAGGTGTAATATTGTGTTCTTCTGTACTAAATATGGTTTCATTATACTGTTAATTATCCCCGTTGTTTTTGTAAAATTTGTGATTTTCTTTTATATATCAGCTTCATCTTGAAATGTTAGATTATAACCCAAATAATTAAATTCGTTTACTCGTTCTAAAATTTCATCATCCAAAACAAATTTGCTAGATATAGGGTATTTCGCACAAAAGGCCATCACTTTAGTTTTCTTTGTATTGATTTCCATATTCTACCTTTTTGCAATTATATTAAAATTGTATATAGAATACTGTACGGTAAATCTGTTTCTGTTGGAGCTATTAATACCAAATCATCTGCAAAAAGCAAAGAGTCTATTTTATGGTTTCTATTAATTTGGATAGAACCGTGTCTCATCTGTCGCCAACCTTGGAGTATTCTATCCATGTATATGATGAAGAGCAAGGGTGAGAGGCCACATCCTTGTCTTACACCCCTATTAATTTCGGTCCATTCTATTTGTGTGTTATTGACTCGAACTGAAATCAAATTTGTTTTATAGATATTGTATAAATTTAAAATATGCTGTTGTGGTAGATTGTTGTCAGTAAAATTTCCAACAGTTTATTCCTATTGATTTTGTTGAAGGCTTTTTTGAAGTCCACAAAAGCTAAATGTGTTTCTACATTGAACTCCCTGTGTTTTTCCGTTAATAATTTCATGGAGAAATAACTATCACAGCAGGATCGACCTTTACGAAAGCCATTCTGTTCTTCGCTGAGGAGGCTGTTAAGATGTTTGTATAATTTTTTCTTAATTATATTGGCATAAATTTTGTATCCGGTATTTAGTAAGCTGATGCCTCTGTAATTTTCACAGTTTTTCTTGTCTCCTTTTTTAAATATTGGTATTACAATAGATTTTGTCCAACTTATAGGAATGTCTCTCCCTTCCCATAGTTTATTTAAGAATGTTAGAAACCTGTCTAAAAACAGAGGATTTGCATTTTTAAATAGTTCAATACTGATTCCAATATAGAATAATATAATAATTATATAATAGTAGAATAATTAACAATACTTTTAAAATTCATTGATATAATTGAGGTTATGTATTAATTTTTTAAAATAATAATGAAAGTACCTTTATAATCCGTCTTCCTAAATTAGAATGGATTTTTGTTTAAAAACTTCATTAATTATTGAAATCATGAAGTTTTTAAAACAAAAATCCATTCTCATTCAGGAACACTGATATAAAAAGGTATTTATATTATTATTTAAAAAAATAGAATAATTAAATCCAATAAAAATGAAGAAATTGAAGAAGAATATAAATTAGGTATTTATCAGATAAAATATGGGGTTTGTGATAAAATCTAAATAGAAAAAAAAAATTAAAAACCAGAATGAAGGAACATCTTAGGAATGTTAGAAATGGGGAAGTAGAAAAATCTGCAGTAGCCATTCACGCTTGGTTAGAAAAAAAACATCAAATTGAAAGAAAAGTTAAATCAATAAAACAAATAGAAAATCCAAAGGTATTCATGGTTTGGGGAAAAGATATAAAAAATAAGGATAAATGAATGAATTTTGATATTTCTGGGAAAAGTGATGTGATTTGGAGGTTTATTGGTCTACCAACAGATGGATGCATTACCAGTCCAACATTGGTCAAGATTATACTGAAAATTGAGTAATTGCTCTGAAACCAGCTGAAAAACAAGACAAAATATGTGGTGAGGTAAAAATGTTATCAATATTAGGTAAAAAAGTCTCTAATTTGTTTTTCATTTTCCATTCCTGAATTAATATTACTATATTTTCCCATATCTTCATTACCTTCTTTGTTGAATAATTTTTTATGTCTTGTATTATATTTGTTCATTTTCATATCAAAATTTCTCAAAAATCAACGTAAATGCTACCAATTTCTTATTTAGTGGTATTCATCTGGAGATATCTTATTTTGATGTAATACATATAATAGAAAACGTAAGAGATCTGTCTCCTAAAAATATGATTATTTAAAAAAAGAATAAGAACCAAATTTCCACAAAAATGTTTCTATAATTTAAAACTCCATATATAATTTGTGCACAGCAGTACTCTGTAAAAATTTCTGGAAAACTGTGAAGAAATGTAAGAACTACTATTTTTTTGTTTCGTAAATTTATTATGGGAAATAACATTATGAGGCTTTCAAGTTAATAAATAATTAATAAGTCTTGAATATCTCACCTCATAAACTCAATGTTCTTTAAAGCACAAGACCATTTTCAAGACATTTTTTTTATCTTCAGCTATTTTTATGACTGCTGAACTTTTGTCTTCATCTTCCAAACTGCCCCTAGGCGAAGACGAAAATTTGACAGATGGCTGAAAATCAGAAAAACGTTTCTTGGGAACAGTCCTGGGTTTTGAAGAACACGGAATTTATGAGGCGAGAATTCACAACTAATTAATTGTTTTTTAGTATTTTTGTACTTGTTCTATAGGAATATACTATTTAAGGCAATTTTTTATATTGCAAAGATAATTTTTCTTTTCTTATTACTTTTATGTTTTTAGATTGTTAATTAATGGGAATGGTTTCCATTTCATCAACATAGAGTGTGTCTGACATACTATAGAATCAGGTAGATAATCCATTATAAAAACATAGGATTATTATGGCACTTTTAATGTACCAACCAACTGGGAAGAGATGGTTCAGTCAAACTAGGAAGAGATGGTTGGAAAAATTTTTGTAGATAGTAACAGTTCATTCATGACATCATGAAAGGAAAATGATGATAAAATACTGTGTTATTAAGGAACCGTGCAGGGTAAAGGTGGGTTGTTGGATGTGATGTCCCACATTGTGGAGATATTTGAAGATATATGATGGTAATAATTTAGATCACTGATATTTGCCACGGCACTGATGACTCCCATCAGGAGAATGAGGGAAAGTTTCTTACATAAAACAATAACGACACTTTGTTAACAGTTAAATTAAATGCTATTTTATTAAAGTTTTCACTTCTGTTTAGATGAATCTTGTAAATGATCAATCATTTAAAAGATTCTGGCTTAAATTAATAAATTTCACTTATAGAAGATTATTACTTCATATATGTAATAGATGACTATTTCCAACGGTCAATTTTTCACTCACTAACACTTTATTTTCATTTTATGGATTATTTACACTCCATATGAATTCAATTTATACCACAATACTATTTTCCGTAACTTTGACACCATTTTGTCAACTAATATCAAGAAATGAACAATAATTCTCTTATTTATTGATGAGCCATTGTTTAACATGTCTGACTTCTTTCAAGCATTGTAGCCATCTTGTTGTTCTGGGAAAAATCCCATTTCATCTCTGTTATAACCTGGAAGTTCTGATTGATCCAACTGAAAAGGAAGGAGTACTATTGGCTGACTCCCATCCAATTCGTCCAATCCCATTTATTTGTTTATAAAAAATATCAATTCAAATATTTAAAGTATTTTTACATATATTAAATCAGTTAGAAATACATCTTAACTGTATTAACAGTTTATATTGACCAGTTTGAATTTTTTATTAATAAAAAATTTGAATTCTCTAAATCAATCTTATTTCCATTCTTACTAGAAATAAATATACTTATGTTTAAATATTAAATAAAAAAAACCCTTATTATTATTAAATGGGGATAAATATCTGGTTTTAAATTGCCCCTGATTTATTTTAATGTTAGCTACAATTAAGTGTGAGGCTAAATTAAAATAAATCACTTTCCCCAAATATCAAGTTTCTTTCTATACAAGATTCATCTGTATTAGAATCAATACAATGTAATACATCACAATTATAATAAACACATGTTACATACTGAAATAAAATTATCAATTTTACAAAATTACATACAATATTTTAAATACATTTTCAACTATTTGAAATCACCAGCTACGACTAATTAATAGGAGTCTGAAATGGTTTCAAAAGTTCCTTGGAAAATTTCCCAATTGTTTTCCTAGTGTCTATTTCAATCAACTCGTATGTAGTATCATTAAAGTTTTTAGATATTTCATAGGGACCTTTATACAACAGGTTCATCCTATGGTATTGTTTCTTTAAAGCATTGGATAGTGAAATATCCCTTATGAGTACTTTGTCTCCAATTTTGGGATTCCACTTCCTTTTGTGCGCGACATTCTAATCTTTCTATAACTCTTTTACATATTTCCTCGGATGTCTCCGGAATATAATTTTTATCAACAATGGGTATGGGTAAATTTGCAATTAACCTGTCAGGTTGTTTACCTGTCATTAGGAATATGGGTGCTTCCCCAGTATTGACATTAATTGAATGATTCATAACATTCTCTATGACACTGATATGTTTAAACCAGTCAGAATGTTTATGATGGGTCAAAATTCTTAAACTTGTAGTAATTTCCCTATTAACTCTTTCACACAGGGATTACTTTTTGGGTGATATTTACTACAATAGTACAATTTAATTCCCATCACAGTAAGTTTGTCTTTAAACTTAGGACTTGAGAACACTGAAGTGTTATCACTAAGTAGTGCCTCAATAGGTCCATAATTAGGTAAATAATCCTTCACTATTTTTTCTAGGCAAGCTCTGCTATTTACATTTCTTAGTGGATATATTTTTACAAATTTTGATAATACATCAGACAATGCAAGAATATGCTTGTAACCAAATTGTGTAGCAGGCATTTCTCCATGAGTATCCATTACTACTAAGCTATTTACCTTGTTCCTTAATATGTTTTGTGGAACTATATCATATTTCACATTCATACATTTGGCTTTTAGACAAGTTATGCATGAAGAAGTAAATTTTCTCAACTTTTTATTTGAATGTTTAACATAGAAAAATTCACTTACGTTGAGAGCTAATTTTTCACAACCTGCATGATTTAAGCCAACATGAAAAGTTCTAAATAGTGGAACTTCCATGTTATTAGGAATTATAACTTTCCATCTTTTTACATTTCTTCCATGTAGTTTATAAAGAATATCATCCTTTATACCGATTTTCTTATCACAGTCAATTTTATTTTTGTCATCGTTACTTACATCTCTCGCACTATACTTCAATCGTAGAATAATAAATAAAAGTAATATAAGGTTGATCTTTGGGTTCTAGTTCTATCTGCCAAAATGAAGAAGTTAAATCAATAGAACTAATAAATCTACGAGTTTTCATATTTGCTATTGATGCTTCAATAGTCTCGGGCCTATAATTATCCCGGACAGTAAAAGAATTAGTCCTACGACTATCTAAACACAGGTGAATTTTGACATTAAGTTTTAACACCTAGCAAATGGTTGGTGTAATGAGAATCAGATTTCTGTATTATTCCTTGCATTAACATGTCATCTATCATTTGATCTGCCTGCTCTCTGATGGCAATAGGGATGGGTCTACTCTTAATATTTATAGGTGGATGTTCCATTACCTTAAAGGAATATTTAAAACAGTTGCACAATCCTGGCTTCGAAGGAAAAGAATTCTTATTTTTGATTAAGATGTCATACAACATGCCTTTCTGTTCATTGTTTATGCCATGGGTGTGTCTAACTTTTTCCTTCATCATTTTTCATATGTCTTTTTCAAGTTCGTCACTCATACAATATAATAGAGGGATTTCATCATAAACAGTATTGCAAGAGACACGTTCTAAATTACAACATTTACATGAGACATTATCATCACCACAACCATTTTCATTAATAAGGCTTTCTTCGCCCTCGACATTTTTGTCGGAAGTACAATTAACTGCAATATTATCTTGTATTTGGCATCCACGGCCATTTTCCAATTCATTTTCCTTGTGAACAACTATTCTGTATAAAAATATGTTCTTCAGCAATGTCACTCTCCTTTTTACTTAAATTCTTATTCTCCTCATATGCATTATCAAATGGGATGACGACTCTCACATTATCTTCATTACATAAGGAAATATTCTTACACTCAAAATTTATTATGGCATTATATTGCTCCAACAGGTCGCAGCCTATTAACATATTACAAGACAAATATGGCGAAATTAAACATATTTCACTGAAGCAATATCCTCCGATATTTAAATCTAGAAGGCATTGAAGCTTAATTGGCAGTTTCTGCCTATCGCAAGAGTACAAGACACTCCACATATTCTTACAGTCATTATCTTATTCCCTTTGTTGACTAAGAAATTATAAAATTTCTGATCTATTGTTGTGTTTGAGCAGCCACTATCCGCTATGCAAGTAACATCATTGTTAAAAATATTTACTTTAATTTTGGGTGGTCGCCCTATGACATTTAATTCTTTATTTCGAACAGGAATAGTATCCTGATTCTTAGAAATATTCATGTGATTATTCAATATTATGTTATCTCCCTGTCTGGAGGTACATAACTTACTATCTCCTCTCATATTTGCTGGTACAATTTCTAAATTTTGAAATCTATAGAAGCATCTATTCTGGACCCCTAAGTTCATAATGATTGAGGTACATTGCGGAATCTTTAATGTACCTTCTATGCGTTTAAAGCATGAGGTATCCTGTGATTTACTTCGTGGTCATTTTCATTATTAAGTATGTCTTGACTTTGGTTGTGAATAATTACAGAGTCTATTCTATTTTGCTCCGTCCTATCACTAGTCTCATTAATTTGTCAATATTGTTGTCATTGGAAGTACACTTTATTTTCATTACCATAGGTATTCCTTCTTTTTACCCCTACAGGGAGAAGTCCAATACTTATTTCCATTATCTCCTACTCTATTAACATCCATTAATTCATTTGTCTCTCATTCCTATTTTCACTACGTTTTAACCATCTATTCTGGTTATTGTTACTATAATTATTTGTCATCCTATTTTTATTTGGGCTGTTTCTATTTTGGACAAATCTACTATAATTGTTATTGTTGCCCTGTTTGAAATTTCTTTCTCCATTCACATTATGATATTCATTTCTTTTAGGTACAAAATTACCTTTCTTATTATAGGGCTCTGCCCCTTCCCCAAATAAATTTATTTTACTATATTTATCTACTTCTCTTTTATTCTCAAGTAGGGCTAACAACTCTAACATTTCAGATACATTTTGTGGTCTGGCTACTATAAAACAATATCTAATCTCATCTGGGAAGTGATGCGATAACATAGAAATGAAAGTTTTCTCATCTATTGGAGGTTGTAACAACGATGCCATTTTTGCTTTCTCCAAGAAATAGTTTAGATAACCTTGTTTACCATTGTTGGAGAATTTTCCACTAGTTAAGTCTAACCTAAGTTTATTTTGCCTTTCTGGTTCTCAGTAGTACCCTAAGAAGGTATTTTTAAATGTTTGATAAGTCATTGAATCATGGCATGCTATCTTAAACCAAGACTCTGCATTGTCTTTTAAACTTTTTCTTACGAAGAACATCTTAAACTTGCCTTCTATTCCTTTGATTTCCCTAATGAAATCAGTAGTACTTTGGCCTACAGTTTCACCAAAATTAGGTAAATCAATTCCCCCTAAAAGATTAGTAGGAATTTTACATATATTATTACTACTACTAGAAGGAGGATCATTATTAATATTATTAGAATGTCCTGACATAACCTCAATCTCTTTTTCAGACTTGAATGCTCACTAGTGTTTTATACATATTTGTTTTTCAAGTTCAACAATCTTATTTATCCATCCTTCAACTTGTTCTTTAATAATAATTACTTCCTTTGTTATCTTTGATTGAAGTTCTTCATTACCCAAGATAACACTTTATTTGGAAATTTTTAGTCTATCTTCGACTTTAGTTCCTAATTTTTTTATTTTATCTTGGCAACTTTGCTTACCTCAATCAAAGATATTTCTATTTGATTATATGTGTCATCAACCGCAATGGATTTAAGCCCCATACATAAAGAAGCAACTCTATCTTTTTGTTAGAAGATAATGACAACATGAGCTAATATAAATTTACAAGATAGAGCGTCTCCTATTATAGAACAATTAATTTATTTTCATGATCATGCCCTAATAATTATTGTCATAATTTTAGCTGTTTCATTACATTTTTCAATCTCATTTTCACAATCTTTAGCTATATTTACTAATTTCTGTTCTACTTTAGAATTATTGTGTTTGCATTCTAACCTAATGCTTTCTAACTTTTGATCTAGTTTTAAGTTATTTTCTTTAATTTCTTTCTTTATCTCTTTACTGAGATTGGAAATATTTGTATTAATTTTATTGCTAAGGTTTGTTACATTGGTTTCTAGTTTATTACTGAAAATTGAATTGTCATTCCTAATTTCTTTTAATTCAGCACTGTTCTTTTCTAATTTGTTGCTAATATTACAAATGTCAGTAGTATTCTTTTCTAATTTATTACTAAGATTTGAAATATTATTTATTAATAATGCTACCCAAGAAGGTGTATCATTAGTTTGATTATTACTTTCATTGTTAGAAATCATTAAATTTTCTTGGCCTTCACTAATTATTTGTTCACTTTCAACATTAACAATTTTACAAGTTATATTTTCATTATTGGCCATTGTTGGATATTTTACTATTTTCTTGTTTCTCAAAAGCATTAATTATTATTATACACTTTTGCACTATTTCACTTAGATAACTTTTAACTGTCCTCACTTTTGAAGATTTTTAATACTTTCCTCACTCTCGTGGTACTTGGTTCGGTTCAGGTTCACGGGTCCCTGGTTCGATTCACGTTCAGGTCCCGCGTCAATGTACCATTTAAAGGTGGGTTGTTGGATGTGATGTCCCACGTTGTGGAGATATTTGAAGATATGGTAATAATTTAGATCACTGGTATTTGCCACAGCACTGATGACTTCCTTCAGGGGAATGAGGGAAAGTTTCTTACATAAAAAAATAACGACACTTTGTTAACAGTTAAATTAAATGTTATTTTATTAAAGTTTTCACTTCTGTTTAGATGAATCTTGTAAATGATCAATCATTTATAAGATTCCGGCTTAAATGAATAAATTTCACTTCATATATATAATTTACTTCATATATGAAATAGATGACTATTTCCAACGGTCAATTTTTCATTCACTAACACTTTATTTTCATTTTATGGATTATTTATATTCCATATGAATTCACTTTATACCACAATATTATTTTCCGTAACTTTGACACCATTTTGTCAACTAATATTAAGAAATGAACAATAATTCTCTTATTTCTTGATGAGCCGTTGTTTAACTTGTCTAACTTCTTTCAAGTATTGTAGCCATCTTGTTGTTCTGGGAAAAATCCCTTTCATCTCTGTTATAACCTGGAAGTTCTGATTGATCCAACTGAAAAGGAAGGAGTACTACTGGCTGACTCCCATCTAATTCATCCAATCCCATTTATTTGTTTATAAAAAATATCAATTCAAATATTTAAAGTATTTTTACATATATTAAATCAGTTAGAAATACATCTTAACTGTATTAACAGTTTATTTGACCAGTTTGAATTTTTGTATATACTTATAAAAATTTGAATTCTCCTAATCAATCTTATTTCATTCGTACTAGAAATAAATATACATATATTTCAATATTAAATAAAAAAGCCCTTATTATTAATATAAAGGTAAAGGTAAAGTGTTCCCACTACAGGCCTCAGGAGGCCGTTGGGGTAGTAGGAGGTTAAGGCTCCCACTTTTTCTTGACAATCGGCACTTGATGTCAGCCGGGTTGTCAGCCCTGCGTGACGGCCGCCTTTACCCCAGAACAAGCGTCTGGTACTCATTTCAGTTAGAGGCTGAGTCGACCCCAGGGCCATAGTGCCGCCAGAAGGTTTGGGTCAGTTTAAAAATCCTGACCCCACCGGGACTCGAACCCTCGACCTTCTGGCTTGTAGCGCAGTGCCTTAGCCACTACGCTACGGCGTGCCCCCCTTATTATTATTATTATATGGGGATAAATATCCGGTTTTATGGGGCTAGTAGGCTTTACTGTGAAAGAGGGGCTTATGTTATCGTCGGATTTTTCAATCTGTCCAGTTGACCAGAAGTTTCTTGCTCACCTCTATTTTCGAGATTCACATGTTCAAACCTAGCCACAGTTGATGGATTTTTTTTGGGCTGTAAAAATTTCTGATTGTTGCTTCCTTTGGAAGAGAAGTAAAGCTATGGGACCCATGTTGTTGGTTCATTGCGTGTAAAATTACCTGAAGTCTGAAATAAGAAGTTAGGTATTAGAAAGAATGATTGTAAGGGAAATCTATGGACCGATTAATGAAAATGGCAAATGACACAGTAGATATAATCGTGAATTATATGACTTATATGTGATACTGACATAGTCAGAATAATAAAGGTTGAGATGGCTGGGCCATTTACATCGACTGGAAGAAACAGACATAGCCCGTAGGGTTACAATCTCTAAAATAGTGCGAAAAAGAAAAGTTGGAAGATCTTATACCAGATAGCTAGACAGCATGGAACAGTATCTGAAGGTTGAGAAGGAAGGAAGAAGATATAAATGGATGGAGGCACATAGTTGGGGCAGTCAAGGCCTGTAATGTGCTGTAACACAAAACATGATGATGATGATGTAATAAAAAGTTGGTTATTGTTGTTGTTTTCATTATTTAACCCATTTTGCTTCTTGCTTCCCAATAGATTGGAAGGTTGGTCAGTTGTGTTACTCATTTCACACTATCCAGTGACACCTGTGATTTCAAGAATGTCATGGACTGGAGTAAATAATAAGTAAAGTTTACCAACTATTTCATATCCAGGTTAGAATTGCGACACTATGCCAATTCTGAGCTAAGTTCCAAACTTGTATAAGATATTATTTTGTCGACACCGTCTATTGGGGGAACTTATGGTGATACATGTACCTGCCGCATGACTGAATTATGTACAAAACTGTCATCGATAGAAACATTGTTCTTAGGTATTATTGTATTTTAGGGGAAATAAGACTGAATACAAGGTAAGATAGTACCAATAATTAGGAACTTCCATTTCTTATTTATTTGTGATAAAATATTATATATAGGCCTACCTAATCAGATGTTTACACTTTTTCCATTATGTCGATAGATGTCCTTTATTTAAAATTTCATTATGAACAGAATATATGTTCTAAGCTGACTCACCAATAAATTCATCTATTATTTTCACCACATCCTCAATGGCTAAAATATATTTTTCACTAAACTGTTTGAAAATATTGTAAATATTTTGTTTCTCTCTGCTTTTCAAATACTTCCCTTTGCAATATCTTATAATTATACAGAAATGGCCATTTTGAAACAACTGAAATTTGAACGTATTCTGCATTGTGCATGTGTAAGAATAAAAAATGCTTATTTAATCTATTAAAATTGTAATTATATATTTTTAAATTCTCCTATATATTTATATAGACATATGATACATAATACTTTTTTTGTTCTATTTTGAGTGTTAGAGAGGAAATAACATTTTCTTACATGCTTAAAGGTAAAATCATTATTCAATCAATGAAAATGCAGTCTTACACCTGCTTTGTTTACATTACAGCTGGAAGAGGTATAATGACCTTAATTAAATAAAAATAATATTCACTTTATCAGCCTTCGAGCAGGTATGAAACTCATGTTGATTGAGTAGAAAATCTAAAGAGTCTGTGCAGAAACTGATAAGGTACAATTGAACACAGGATGTGTTCTAGTGATTAGAATACTGAAAGTAATTGGTATTTAAGTATTTAGACCAGTTCAAAATAAGGATATACTTGGAGAATTTGAATGAATTGTAAACTTGTTGTACTAGCTGACACAATAAGATTTAGACATGTTGCCTGGTGATGAAGATGGAGGAGAATAGAAAACCATTAGGAGGGAGAATAAGGGGGAAACTACGTAAGAGAACAATGGCAGTGCACAAGAAGTTATGAAAATTTTCTTTGTAAGAGGCTGGATGGGATGAGAAGTTATAGATTTTATTGGCAGTGAACAAATGATAATTATTATTCATTGAGAATTTTCATCATCATTGAGGTTTTTCTCCAACAATTCTTAATAATTAACATGAGTTTAAAAAATTACATAAATGACTATGGACTTATAGTTTGTAATACACATTCACAAATTTCTCTTTTTTAAAGTTCTTCATTGTTCTCTGTCCTTTTCTTTTGGGTAAAATGTCCACTTTAGATGAAATAACTTGTATATTCTAACATCCTATATTCATTTTCCTTAGACTGCTTGTTCATTTATCATAAATCCATTATTTCCGAGGCTTAAGATTCAGTTTTATAACATTTTATATTTTTTACGATGAGTGAGGAGCTGGTCCACACATCAACCTCTAACCTGTAGGATCGGATGATTTTTGATCAAGGTTGTCTTCCTCTAGCCTTTGATGAACCAACATCAAATTACGAGGCAGTGGTACCTGTAACCTTAGGCAGGGGCTCTCACAGGGTACTATCAGCCGAGCATACTGAACCCTGGTTTTTTAATGAGGTTGTTACTCCTTCCCCTCACCATTTTTCAACCTGGCTTGGGACAGACTTCGGAGGGTTTTGAATAATAATACAAATAATGAAGCTTTATTTAAGCTGGGAGAGTTAAAGGCCATAAGACCTTCTCTCCCACTCAACCAGCGAAAAATTAAGTAATAACAGGATTTATATACTTAATATACTGTAAATTAAAGTATTAACATATAGTCTAAACAGGGCACAGTGCAAATGCAGTTTAATATTAATACAACAAAACAAAAAATAAAATAAGAAAAGCCATTTAAAAAATTGAAAACATTATATAAAGTTTTGATTTGTCCTAGACAAATTTTATACAAATTTCCAGGGCTTATAAAGTGAACTAGTCAGATAACATTTTGAATAAAAATCTTTGTCCGGAAACATTCCATTTTTGTGCTGCAGATACAACAAGTTTGCATTATGTGTTTAAATCTCTCATGTCTTGTCAGGTATAAATAGATAGTAATGTAATGATTTATGATTCAATTAATCATATTTACACAACTCAACATTCACTGATTTTGTGACAGTATCCAATGTCAAGTGAAAAATAATGAAACTTCAATTTGTCACTGTAAGAATTATTTATTTATTTACTAAATAAAACTATAAAAGTTTTATATGATTTTCATAAAAAAACACTTTCATAGTTTATGTAGTAAATTCATCATGGATTTTACCAAATTAATTATTGCATAAGAATAATTGTTTATTTGCAAACTAACCAAACTTCTTTACTGTATTTTCAATGTTTTTATTTAAATTAACATTTTCCAATCCTGGATAGAATCTAATTTAAGAATGAAACATTAAAACTCAAACCGGGGCTTGAACCCTGGATCTCTGATTCTCAGCCTTCAGACGAATGAGAATTGTATAAGTGGAAAGAAATGTTGACTTTCTTATTGGCTTGAATGGCATAATTGGTATTGCACCAATGTATGGAATCAGAGATCCAGGGTTCAAGCCCTTGTTCGAGCGTTAATTTTTCTTTCTTAAATTAGATTCTTTATTGTACTTAACATTGTGGTTAGTACTTATCCACTACAACAGTGGTCCCAAGCTCGTTGCACACATTGTACCTGCAAATCATGTTCTGGTGTACACTTGCTCCATTTTATTCTTACAGTGACAAAGTGGAGTTGCTATTAGATATTAGACTTTGTTACGAAATTAGTGAATGTTGAGATGTGTAAATGTAATTAATTGAGTCATAAATCATTAAATTGCTGTCGATTTACCCCGGCATATGCGGGAGATTTAATTCTTAATGTGAACTTGTACCTGCAATATGAAAATGGTAAGTTTCCAGACAATGGTTCCTATTCAAAACAGTCTCCTCTACAAGCACTTGAACTTTATAATGGGAATTTCCAAAATCCCTGTATGTACAGCCTTTGAAATAATTGATGGCACACAGATAATTTTCAATACTCAGAACAAAGCCACTGTGCATGATCATAGATCAGCTATTTGGTTCACAAGTATACAACTATTTAAGAAACTAAATCCGTTCTATTTCGTTCTGTGTCATGCAATGAAAAACAATTTCATGTAAATAAGTCGTGCGGTAAATACTAAAAATAAAACAAAGCAAAAGAAATTAAACAAAAGAAAGAAAATTAATTGAAATAAGGATGGGAGAAGAAAAAAGCATGATAGCAGGATTGAACACGTGACCTCATGCATGGGAAACAGAAGCTCCCTCCACTAGACCACAACCATCTCTCCTAGAAATTGTCTGTATGAAGCGATGCAGTACTTCAGGACTTACTTGTATAATGAAATTAGATATTAACTTAATTTAAATTAATCAGACACATTTTGTATTAGTAATGGAAATAAATAATTTTATTATGCCATGTGTTTTATAAACAATGTAATGAGACATTACAATTGTTATTCATTTTCTATATATATATATATATATATATGTTATAATTAAATCTTTAACATTGAGCAATGCAAGCTTAATATGGTATGATAAGAAAAATAAATGCCTGGACGGGATTCGAACCCGGATCTCTGAGTCTGTACCTCAGCGTGATATCCATTACACTACCAGGCGAATCCAGTTCAAACACTTATTTTTCTTATATATGTATTATACTCTCCATTATTACTAGATGTCGCGAGAACACTGTCTTCACTGCCATCTAGTAGCTGACTATATCAAGTAAGCAAATTAAAGAGAATATTTTTTTACTTTATAGCAGTGACGCTTTATCGATATTATAATTAAATCTTTAACATTGAGCAATGCAAGCTTAATATGGTATGATAAGAAAAATAAATGCCTGGACGGGATCGAACCCGGATCTCTGAGTCTGTACCTCAGCGTGATATCCATTACACTACCAGGCGAATCCAGTTCAAACACTTATTTTTCTTATATATGTATTATACTCTCCATTATTACTAGATGTCGCGAGAACACTGTCTTCACTGCCATCTAGTAGCTGACTATATCAAGTAAGCAAATTAAAGAGAATATTTATTTTACTTTATAGCAGTGACGCTTATCGATATTATAATTAAATCTTTAACATTGAGCAATGCAAGCTTAATATGGTATGATAAGAAAAATAAATGCCTGGACGGGATTCGAACCCGGATCTCTGAGTCTGTACCTCAGCGTGATATCCATTACACTACCAGGCGAATCCAGTTCAAACACTTATTTTTCTTATATATGTATTATACTCTCCATTATTACTAGATGTCGCGAGAACACTGTCTTCACTGCCATCTAGTAGCTGACTATATCAAGTAAGCAAATTAAAGAGAATATTTATTTTACTTTATAGCAGTGACGCTTTATCGATGTTATAATTAAATCTTTAACATTGAGCAATGCAAGCTTAATATGGTATGATAAGAAAAATAAATGCCTGGACGAGATTCGAACCCGGATCTCTGAGTCTGTACCTCAGCGTGATATCCATTACACTATATATATATATATATATATATATGTAAGCTGTTTCCTTTCATTTATTTATTTCCATATATTCCAATCCATAGTAAATCTGCCCAAGGGCAGGTCTTTGACTCCTATGCTTTGCAGCTTTACTAGGGAACTGTATGTGTGATAGCTTCCTGTTTCTGTCCACACCTGTGAAGAATGATGATGATAATGATAAGGATGATGGTGATGATTTTCAGGGACCGTTGGACCCTAAGCTTCCTGACATTTATCTTACAGGTGAGGAAAAACCCAAAAAAAAAAATCTCACCCAGGAACCTGTCCCAACCAGAAATATTTCCATATATATACAAAATTTATATATTAAATTTGGGAATTTTTAACATTTTGAGGTTCAGTTCATAAGAATTAAATGAATCGTGATTCCTTCTTACCTTATACTTCTATGTTTTTTTAAACACAGCACTGCAGTATTAGCGACCGATATTGTCACCATCATCAGCTGTTTTCACGACTGTCAATTTTTTTCTTTTGCCGGTGATTATCCAAACTGCCATCTGGTGTTCTTTTGAAGGAATTATTTTCTAAACTGCCATCTGGTGTTCTTTTGAATGAATCATTTTTTAAACTGCCATGTGTTGTATTTTTAAGAACTTTGTAATCAAGCTCGGTTCGTCTGGAATCTTAAAGTTCATGGTTCTAGTATGGTTTTTTTGAATATATATTTTTTCCAAGAAAGATGTAAAATTCAAGAAATTTACTTACCATCCTGAAGTTCATAATAAGTTTCAACAAATTTTCAGAAAATTTAATATAACATTGGCTCCAATTAACAAATTCAGCCTGGGTAATCTTCTGTTAACTAATAATATAGTTAACACCCCACACTACAAAAAATCTGGAATTTATCAAATTCATTGCAAAGATTGCAACAGGATATATGTAGGAAAAACAAAAAGGGAATTTGGAAACTCGTAAAAAAGAACACTTCAGAAACATAAAGAATGGAGGAATTGAAAAAGAAGAAAACTTTTGAAACATCTGTCCAAACCTTTGGATTTAACAGTTTGGGAAAAAATATATATTAAAAAAACCATACTAGAACCATGAACTTTGAGATTCCCGACGAACCGAGCTTGATTGCAAAGTTCTTAAAAAATACAACAGATGGCAGTTTAGAAAATTATTCATTCAAAAGAACACCAGATGGCAATTTAGAAAATAATTCCTTCAAAAGAACACCAGATGGCAGTTTGGATAATCACCGGCAAAAGAAAAAATTGACAGTCATGAAAACAGCAGTGACAATATGGGTCGCTGATACTGCAGTGCTATGTTTAAAAAAACATAGAAGTATGAGGTAAGAAGGAATCATGATTCATATAGTTCTCATATACAAAATCTTCTTCTTCTTCTTCTTCTTCCGAATGCAGTATTGGGTGATGATGCCCGTTCTGCGACTACAAAAACTGATCCTTCCATCGGTTGAAGGGTCTTCCGAGGTCTCTTTTGCCATTAGGGTTGAGGTGGTAAATCATCTTTGGTAAACGGGAATTTGACATTCTCTGGACGTGTTGGAACCATTTAATCTGATAATTTTGTATATGTTCAACCATTTCCATACTATTCCACTGCATCCTTATCTCATCACTTTTCATTCTATCCCTTAATGTTACTCCAGTTAGTGATCGGAGGAATCTCATTTGTGAACTATTAATGCGGGATTTATCTTTTGCTCGAAGTGTCCAGCATTCACTTCCGTATAGTAGAGCAGGTTTGGCTATGGCAAGTTTTATTATCCGCCTGCTTATTTCTTGTAGTCTTTCGAGTATTCAAAGTTTTCCCCATTATAGGTTACCAGCCTATAGTTCGGTAAGTCCAGTGGTGGGGTTGCCACCTCAATGCCTCTTGGACAGGCATGCTTTTCTGTAGGGGATGCTCCCTTAGCCTTTGAAGTTTCTCCTTCTCCGCAAGGCAGCGGTTCCTCTCTCTTTCCCTGAGTGAGGGTAGGGTGCCTCTTCCGCCAAATCTGCCGTATTAAGGGTATCCCTCTCCGCCTTCATTGCCGTTGAGGCCTTCACCGTTCCCTGGCAAGGGGCCCTCACATGGTACTATCAGCCGGGCCAGCTGAACCAAGGTTTTTTTACGAGGTGTTACTCCTCCCCCTCCTCCTTTCTCATCCGGGCTTGGGACCGGCAATGGCGGAGTTCTCATATACAAAATTATTTACATAATGAAGCCTGGTAACATGTAGGCATTATGCAAATTAAAGACATTATTAATAATAATAATAATAAATAAAAAATCTACCTGACCAGAATTGAACATGGGCCTACGTAGTTGGAAAAAGAGCATCTTACCGATCGTTATACTGAAGCGAATGACACGAATGCTGCATGAAGAGAGACTTATGCCGCCTGCTTTATACTGAAACTAGTCAGAACATGTAACAATGTACTGGTGTGAATCGCTCTTCTTTCCATCATCAAGAGTTGCGCCATCATTTTTTCAAACGCTGTACATATGTGGTTATTAAGCAGGAAGCATTTTTATTATATGACTTTAATATAGGGTGATTCTGTAAAAGCATGCAAAAATTAAACAGAACCTAGAGGATGGTACACTGAACAATTTGAGGTAGGGAGCCTAGGGTCCGAGAAGCCAGCCTATGGAGATATGGAAGTAAACTTGTCTATCATATTGTCTTGCATTACTGTTTTCCAGCTGATTTAAAACTAATATGCATACAATTTTACATGTACTGTGCTTTTTATTTTAGTACTACATCCTTTAAGGAAGAGCTTGATGACTTGGAAGTCATGATGCAGGATGTGATTATTTCGTATAAAATCACTTGAGTTTAGACATCATTGGATACAAACATGGAATTAGTTGCCAGGATTATAGCTGCCTGTGATGTGAATCAAAACACACCAGGTATATTTGCTGAAGTGTGGCAGAATCTTGTATGCTAATGTCATGGTTGCATTGAAGTTGGTGGCTGGCAGTTTAAGCAACTCTTGTAAGATACAAAATAGTATTCATAGTTAAATATGGGAAATAATATTATGAGGTTGTTAATTCGTAAATTAATGAGTCATTTTTAACATCTTACCTCATATTTTACTCGTATGTTTCTTCAAACACGGAAACTAGTTTTCGAGAGAAGGATCTCTCTCATTTTCAACCGACATTATGACTACTGGATTATCTTTGGAATCTCCAGATGGCAACGTTATTGATGGAGATTCCAACGAAAATACGGTAGTCATAATGTCGGTTGAAAATGAGAGAGATCCTAAACTAGTTCCCATGTTTGAAGGAACATAAAATATGAGGTAAGATGTTGAAAATGACTCATTAATTTACAAAATAGTATGTTAATTTGATGGCATTATACATCAAGCAGCTATGCCCCATTATGTAAGTTTCGAGAAAAATATGTTTAAAGTTTATGTCAAGCTTCACTATTTATTGTAGTGTCAAACTAACAATACTGGATATTGCAAGTTATTTTTCTTGTATGGCAGTTATGCATCAACAATCTAAGAGCAGAACATTTTGGCTTAGCTACATGATGCAAAATTTGGATTAGCATTTATGAACATCTGGTTTCATAACTGTTTGTTGCAAAACACAGAATCTCTGATAGGACTGATGGCATTTATATTTTCTTTATTAATAAGGCTATATTTAAAGATTTGGCGCTAAAAGTGTGCTTACATTTACTTCATGAGTCAGAGCCAACAGATGGCATCAAAATCTCAATTTAAAAAAAAAAAGACACTTAACTGGTTGCTGCATAACATTGTCCAATTGTGTCAATGTTGGTACTTGCAGTTAACTGATAAATAATGTACCGTCTCACTTTTATGCTCCCTTTCTATTTCAACTGTTTTGTAGCGTGAAAATAATATTCAACACTATTCAAAATATTTCTTAAAAAATTGTTTAATGTCTAGTGAATATTTGTAGCAATTTTCAAAATTCTAAGATGATGTCTAAGCCCTTTTTTTTTCAACAAAAATATGGGACAATCTCACTTCGACTGGGGGTAACTTTGTCTCTATCCTCCAAAACCACTCATAAATAGATGACAGGAGTTTATCAGACAATGTAACCCCTGTAGCATTACAGTATACTGAATCACAATAAAAACTACAACATTTAAGTTTAAGAAAACATGATTTTGTTCAAAAGTAGTAGAATTTCATGAAAGATGTCCAATTCACTGAGCAACAAAAAAGAAACTTTTTTACTGTCTCAGAAAGAAAAATATGTGATTCTGATAGTATTTTTTCTCCTGAATTCAAATATGATATCGGTTTTTCTCCATCATGCAAGGTTTCCGAGAGACGTAAACACTTTAATATTTTCTACATTCATAACTACACAATATTTGGACTCACCTAGGAAGTAAGAAATGACGATTTTCTGCTATATTTCGCCTGTGGAGCATCCCTCTTGATGGTCCAACAATAATCGGCCAGCATATTAGGATTCCATTTGCCTTGATATCTCTTTTCCATAGCTGAAATCTCCTGATGAAAGTGCTCCCCGTGCTCATCGCTCAATGGACAAATGGACGAAAAAACATTTATTAAAAAAATAATTATTTAAATCCATTAATTGAAATTGAAATAAAAAAAAAATTGTGGGTGATGGAGAAATTCCAAATACATATTTGAAAACACAATAAAAAATTGCATTAAGTACAACTATTGGTAATCATGAGACGAAAATCATGTTGACCAGTGTTAATAAAAAAAAGACTACACAGTTATGTGAAACAGATTCACTCCCATATCTCTTTAAGCTGGCTTCTCAACCCTAGGTTCCCTATCTCAAATTGTTCAGTGGAGCATTCCCCATTTCCTGTTTAATTTTTATACACTCTTAAATCATCCTGTATGTCAATACTGAATGATCACATACTGTCAATTTAACTGATTTCCCGTTCTCTTTTGTTTGTGTTTATTTAATTTCCATCTTACTTAAACACAACATTAAATTCATTAATTTATTTCCCATAATTTATTTATTTATTCCTTTCTGCAAGATTGACCAATTTAATGACATAAACCTGTCTTGCACTAAACTGAGTTTATGGTTAACTAAAGATTATCCAATCCTAAAAGTTCGTTAATATACCTCTGTATTACACAGGAAATAATAATTTGGTCCATATAAACATGTGAATGTGCCAGAATTATCTTGAAACAAAAACAGTTGTGAACTTTGTGGAATATGTGTTGAATTGTGGAATTATCTGTCCCATATTTAGCAACGAGAACAAATCAGTCCTGTATTAAATTATTTCAGGAACTTTTATAATTGTCATCCTATGTTATAATGTAAGAGAATGCTTGTAGGTTAATTATCTTTCAATGGAAATAAATTATTAAATTGAAACTATTTTGAAGTTTTTGTGAAACCAAACTTTCCAATCTCTTCCAGATTATAAACCAGCTTTCTTAATTTTATAATAAAAATCAATTTGAATTGTGTATATTCTTACCTCATATATCTGTGTTATTTAACACAGGACCGCGGTATCAAGAGCTATTCTCCCATCTTCAGCTGTTGTTATGATTGTCGATTCTTCATCATGCCAGTCATCTTCTAAATTTCCATCTAGTGTTAATTTGAAGAACTTTGTACTTAAATTTTGTTTGTCTGGAAACTCAAAATTCATGAATCTAACATGGGTTTTTAAGACATGTATTTTCCCAAACTGTTAATTCTAAAGGCTTAAATAGATGTCTCAAACATTAACTTCTTTTTCAGTTCTATGTTTCTGTAACAAACTATGTGCTGCTATTGCTGATTTTTCAATTTCACCATTTTTTATATTTCTAAAGTTTTCTTTTGTGCAAGTGTCCAAATTCCTTTTTGTTTTTCCTATATATAGTTTATTGCATTCTTTGCAATTAATTTAATAATTTCCAGATTTTTTATTATCTGGGTGTTAACTTTTTTATTAGTTATCAGAAGATAACCCAGGTTGAATTTATTAATTAAAGCTACACGATTCAAATTGATTTATTGATTTCAATTGTAAAATTCCCAACATTAATATATGAATGGTGAAGTTGTGTTAACTATTTCATTTAAAGTAAATAATTTATTTTTAATTCCTCATAACATTGGAAATAAGATCATCATCCTGCCATCTTATGAAATGAGAAAGAGCCTTTTCAGCTGTAGCAAATGATTTACTTGTGGACAACATCTCTTTATTGACATAGGTAATCTGAATAATAGCATTTTCATGATGAACTGATATCTGGAATGTAGTCCAGTACTATTGTGATACATTAAATTCTTCAAAATCTTATTTTAAAATGGGGAGATTAAAGCAAAATTTTAGTTGCTTCTTGAAGTATTCGAAATTGTGATGTTTTTAGAGAAGTCTGGTTCCTTGTAGGTAGTGGTACTGAGTTTGATTAGCTCTCGGTCAAACATGGATTCTGAGAGACCAAAATGTAATCAGAAAAGTATTTAAACTGAAAACATAAGTTCTGGAGAATCTTAATACTTCCATTTATATATTTTCTTTTACCACTTAACTTTTACAATGAATATTGTTTCAATTGCGGCATTATTAAATATTTTACTCGCACCAAAGCACTTTTTTATATTAAAATAAGTTATGTGTGATTATATTACAATATTTTATTATCACTATCCCACTTAAGGTAGAATATTTTTATCACTCACCTCATATTGTTCTTCTTATTTGATTATAAACTAGTTTTGGAACATAGTTTCTGTTCCATCCTCAGTATCGTCACGACCGTTGTTCTGTCGTCTTGAAGAGCTGTCCTTCTCTCCTTCCATTGGCTGACTGAAAAACCTCGAAACCAGGTCATTCTCACCGGGAATTTCAAAGTTCATTAATTTCTTCTTTTCGCTCTTTTGAATGTAGATCTTTTCCCAAACAGTAAGTTCTTTAGGTTTTTCTATTTGTTTTAATAATTTAGCTTCTTTCTCGATAAGATGTTTTTCAGACCATGCATGGGCAGCCACTGCAGATTTTTCTACTTCCCCTTTCTTGACATTCCTGAGATGTTCTTTCACTCTAGTTTTCAAATTTCTTTTAGTTTTTCCTATGTAGAATTTCTCACATTCTTCACATTTAATTTGATAAATCCCTGATTTGTTTTCTTCTTTAATTTTCTCATTCTTATTAGGTCTAATCAGTCTACTGATGCTGTAGTCATTTATGGGTGCTAACCTTATGTTGAAATCTTTAAAAATGTTTTGAAACTTGTGGTGTTTTAATGGATGATATGTGAATTTTCTAAATTTTACATTATCTTCTTTTACTTTTAGAAGAGTGCTTTGATTAATAAATTTTTGTCTTTTGAACTTGTTTATTTTTTTGAGTATCATTTTTATTGCAAAACCATTTTTCGTGGCTACGTTGATTATGTGTTCTTTTTCTTTTTCATAATTTTCTTTGTTCATTGGTATGTTCACTAATCTATGTGTCAAACTATTGAAAAGTGCTTCTTTGTGAGCTATGTGATTGAAACCTAAAGCTTTTATGTAGTTATCTATATGTGTTCTTCTTTCTGTAAATTCCAAATTCTATCTTATTTTTTCTTCGTTCCTTTTTAAGTTGAGATCTAAAAATGGTATTTCTCCATTGATTTCCTTTTCCATAGTGAACTTTATAGTTTGACTTTGAATGTTCAATAATTTTAATGCATCATCTATCTGTTTATGATTAACTATTGCAATTATGTCATCCACATATCTGCACCAGAACTTGAAAATTAAACGATGTCCATTAATTATCTTGTGTTCAAAATTCCCCATGAATAGATTAGCTAAGAACAGAGATAAAGGGTTTCCCATCGAAAGTCCTGAATTTTGTTTATAAAATCTTCCATTGTAGGTGAAAAACATATTATCGATACATAATTTCGTTAAAGTTTTATATTCGACTATCTTTACTTTTTCAATATTATCGGCGATAATTAACAACATAGGGTCTCCTACTTACTTACTTACTTACTCACTGGCACTATCGAACCCTTAGGTTCATGGCCGCACGGACATAAGCTCTCCATACATCCCTATCCTGAGCTAATGCTTTCCAATCATTCCCTGTATAATCTACTTCCCTCAAATCATAGTTAATGTTGTTCTCCCACCTCATTCTTGGTCTACCAACTGGGCGTTTTCCTTCTGGCTTTCCTACAAGAAGCTTCCATGCACGTCTTTCATTCCCCATACGCGCAACATGTCCTGCCCAACGCAGTCTACGGGACTTAACTGTTCTTATTATATCTGGCTTCCTATAAAGACAATGTAGTTCATTGTTATGTAGTCTTCTCCATTCACCTGTCTGTTCATCTCTCTTTGGTCCAAAAATTTTCCTAAGAACTTTATTCTCAAATACTCATAATCTCCTTTCCTCCCTTAAAGTAAGAGTCCATGTTTCGCACCCATATAATATAACTGGTAGAATAATAGTTTTATATATTTTCAGCTTAACGTTTTTTGAAAGGAGTTGGGATATAAAAAGTCTCTGCAATGCATTAATAGCATGCATTTCCAGAGTAGGATCTCCTACATATCATTTAACTAAATGGTTATGTAAGGAATTTAATAAAATGAATGGATTTGAAAACTCTGCAATAGAAAACTCTTATGAATTGGTAGATAAACTAGAATACATACAACTACAATCTTCAGACAGATTAGTTTCATTTGATGTTGTTTCCTTATTTCCAAGCATTCCAAAAGACCAAACTATGGAAATATTAGAGATTTGGATGAAAAATAATAAAATTGAAAAAGTAAAGATAGTCGAATATAAAACTTTAACGAAATTGTGTATCGATAATATGTTTTTCACCTACAATGGATGATTTTATAAACAAAATTCAGGACTTTCGATGGGAAACCCTTTATCTCCGTTCTTAGCTAATCTATTCATGGGGAATTTTGAACACAAGATAATTAATGGACATCGTTTAATTTTCAAGTTCTGGTGCAGATATGTGGATGACATAATTGCAATAGTTAATCATAAACAGATAGATGATGCATTAAAATTATTGAACATTCAAAGTCAAACTACAAAGTTCACTATGGAAAAGGAAATCAATGGAGAAATACCATTTTTAGATCTCAACTTAAAAAGGAACGAAGAAAATAAGATAGAATTTGGAATTTGCAGAAAGAAGACACATATAGATAACTATATAAAAGCTTTAGGTTTCAATCACATAGCTCACAAAGAAGCAGTTTTCAATAGTTTGACACATAGATTAGTGAAAATACCAATGAACAAAGAAAATTATGAAAAAGAAAAAGAACACATAATCAACGTAGCCACGAAAAATGGTTTTGCAATAAAAATGATACTCAAAAAAATAAACAAGTTCAAAAGACAAAAATTTATTAATCAAAGCACTCTTCTAAAAGTAAAAGAAGATAATGTAAAATTTAGAAAATTCACATATCATCCATTAAAACACCACAAGTTTCAAAATTTTTTTAAAGATTTCAGCATAAGGTTAGCACCCAAAAATGACTACAGCATCAGTAGACTGATTAGACCTAATAAGAATGAGAAAATTAAAGAAGAAAGAAGAAAACAAATCAGGGATTTATCAAATTAAATGTGAAGAATGTGAGAAATTCTACATAGGAAAAACTAAAAGAAATTTGAAAACTAGAGTGAAAGAACATCTCAGGAATGTCAAGAAAGGGGAAGTAGAAAAATCTGCAGTGGCTGCCCATGCATGGTCTGAAAAACATCTTATCGAGAAAGAAGCTAAATTATTAAAACAAATAGAAAAACCTAAAGAACTTACTGTTTGGGAAAAGATCTACATTCAAAAGAGCGAAAAGAAGAAATTAATGAACTTTGAAATTCCCGGTGAGAATGACCTGGTTTCGAGGTTTTTCAGTCAGCCAATGGAAGGAGAGAAGGACAGCTCTTCAAGACGACAGAACAACGGTCGTGACGATACTGAGGATGGAACAGAAAGTATGTTCCGAAACTAGTTCATAATCAAATAAGAAGAACAATATGAGGTGAGTGATAAAAATATTCTACCTTAATGAATATACCTCATAGTGAGAATTCCTAAAATAAGTAACTATCCCACTTATTTGTTCGCACAATATACAGTGTGTACATAAGAATATAGTAGTTTCATGTAATAATATTATCACTCAGATGAGGCGTAAAATGTTGTGTGTAGAGTGAAATGAAACAGGAAAGAAGATAGTTTTAGTTATCTGACTTAGCTGATAGCTTTCTTTTGTTTTGTTTTTATGGCAACAATAACAAAAATGGCAACTCCTCAACAGAAAGCATTTTATGTTTTGCAGTTTGAGAGTTGTAAATTAGTTGTGATAGTCCAACATGCATTTCATAGGCAGTATAATCGTGATCCCCCCAATGTCAACATCATCAATCGATGGCATAATCAGTTCGCAACGACAAGTTATCTATGTAAAGGCAAAAGACGACCAAGAGTGTTTAGGAGAATGTTGCTGTTGCAACATTTAAAGTGCAAAATCAGCATAATCAGTAGGTTTTAGAGCCTTTGACTATTGTAAACAGTAGGGATGCATATGTAAGCATTTTCGTAAGACCTTCCACACTGTCATTACTGCATTGGTTGTCATGGTCCAGATGACAGGGCTTATTTCCAGTGGCCTTCTAGATCACCAGATCTCACCCCATGTGATTTTTTTCCTTTGGGGTTTTGTAAAGGACAGGGTCATGTACCTCCATTGTCTGCTAACCTGCCCAAGTTGAGAGACAGGATTCAAGAAGCTGTCGCTGCCATACTTATTAATGTATGGGAAGAATTAGCTGCAGGTTGGATGTGTGTCATGTAACAAACGGAACACCTGTAAACTTATGATGTAAACTGGAGATGTTACTCTTTTATTTAACAAGAGTTTTGTTTTTGTCATAGTTAGTTAAAGTATAATTCAACAATTTTAAAATCGTTATATTCTTTTATGTACAACCGGTATATTAGGTCTCTACTCGATATTGGGGATTCCTAAATAACTCTTTGTCCTGCGCCGTAGCTGAGTGGTTAAGGTAGGAAGCCTTGGTGCAGAGCTACGGGACTTGCACTGGTTCGAGTCTCTGTGGGGGAAGAAATTTTCTCATGGTATTTCGGCCAGTATGGGACCGGTGCCCACCCAGCATCGTGAGGCATTTGGGTAGCTACAATAAGTAGCGGCTCCAGGTTGAGGAAACCAGCTATAACGGCTGGGGGACTCGACATGCTGACCACATGTCACCCCTAAACTGGCTGATGATCATCTACCTCTGGGATTGACACATGTGGATGTGAGGAGCCAGCAGCCGGCTGGTAGGCTAAGGGCCTTCTAAACCTGTCGTGCCAGGAGTTTTTTAAGTAACTCTTTATAGTGACCCAAGATGAACCTCTGATTGATACCACAGTGCGCTTCCGATTACGTCATCGAGCATGTCTAGTACAAACATTCATTTTTCTTTTCAGAATATATGAAAAGAAAAATGAATGTTTGTACTAAACTCGTTCAATGTCAAAAATTTAATTATAATATATATATATATATAATTCTTCTGTACGTGTGTTTGTCACTCTACTCCTCCTAAACGACTGGACTGATTCTCAATAAATTTTTTGTGTGTGTCTGATTGGGTCCCTCGATAGTTTAGATTCACAATTGGACCTTCTAAAACCATTAGGTGTAGGGGTTGACCTGAAGTGAAAAATTAAAAATCGCTCTAGCGGTCACATTTGTTAATGTTTTACAACGAAACTCAGTATATTCTATTAAAATAAACCTAGGTAGGTATTGTCAAAAAATGAGCGAAATCCGACAGTTAGAAGTGGAGGTTGACTTGAAATCTGAAATTAAAAACTGTCTAAATGACTGCACTGATTTTAATTAATTTTTTTGTGTGTTTCAGTCGTCTCTGGATGGTTTATATTCACAATTGGACCCTCTAAAACCATTAGGTGTAGGAATTCACATGAAGTGAAAATTTAAAAATTGCTCTAGGAGTCGAAATTTTTGATGTTTTACAATGAAACTCAGTATATTCTATAAAAATAAACCGAGGTGTGTATTACCAAAAATGAGCAAAATCAGACGATTAGAAGTGGAGGTTTACTTGAAATCCAAAATTAAAAACTGCCCAAATGACTGGACAATTTTTTTGTGTGTTTTAGTGGGTCCCTGGATGATTTAAATTCACAATTTTGCCTGATACATGGCACTGCGATCAGGTTATAGGAATTGTTTTTAATGTCAGATGTGTAGTTATATGCATTAACAACATATTCCGCATGACAACTATATGATGTGACAATTCTTGAGCCACAATGGATGGCAGTAGGAGTTTTCTTGCAAACTTATTAATTAGTGAATTTTATGGTAAAAGCAAGTAACATTTTCGTTGTCCGGACATGACATGAGAATTGAACATTCAGACAGCCAACATCTGCTGGGTCTCCTAGTTTAAGTGTATATAGTCGCTGCCGGGAAGAAACCTCCTACATGTGTAAAAAATAAAATTTTACAGGGGAGACGAAAACTTTTATTACTAAATAACAGTTACAGGTATGGATCATTATTAAATTTTGCTTATAACCTCTTCCAATTTTTTACTAAAGGCTTAAATATTTACAGAATTACAATAATTTTGCTAAAAATTAATATCTTTCACTTTTTGCTACACATAGGAGATTATGTTTATTACCAAATTACACATGGTAGGTTTGTTTCTTTTACATATTCTGATAATTATTTTTCTTTTAAAAATGTTTTACAGTTTCATTTTGCTGCTATTAATGATAGGATTAATAATGGTACAATGCATACTGAATAAAGTATCATTGGTCACACACACACACTACATATAGCTGTATACACACTCTCCAGTCACTGTGTTATTCTTGCAATGCATTAATTATTTCTGTCAGGTTTCACAGCAAACTGTCATAAAATGTATGATGGTCTCTCTCAATAAAGGACCTCAAGTCTTGAAGATGATTGAATTTGGATTCAGTAATGGACAAAGGTCTCTGAAACAACTGCCACACATCCTGAAATGGAGCTGTCATTCTTCTTCACTGAGGAAGCACCTCCCATTCTCCAGTGTGGTGTACTTTGCATTTGATGACCCCATCTGGTAAATATTGTAGTTGGGAAATGCCAGTAATGAACGGTTCACCACATTTTTTCTTGGTCCTTACGGTGATAAATTGGACCTTTTATCTTCATATTTCTTAAATAAAGTAAAGTCACAATTCTTAATAATTGAGTTTGTATTTTTCAACATTCTTATCTCATATGCTTGTTTTTCCGGACATATGTTTCAGGGCTGTTGCCCCATCATCAGCGTTGCACAAACTGTTTAAGTTGTCTTAATCTGGTATGGATATTTTGGCCTTACTTGTCGCATTTGCACAACATAATCCATTGGTGAATTTATGGGTGGTGTGAAGTAGTGCTCCAGACTAGAATGAACACCGCCCCTATTGTATGGCCCTTCTCCTGCAATAACTGCTGAATTGTGATGTTCTTTGCTCTAGTGCTGTCACTCAATGCACTTGCTAGTATCCTGTTTCTGTTTTGGTAACTGAAGCCAACTAAAATTAGTTTCATTCTTTAGCATTGTGGTAAATTATCAATGAAGTCCACTATACATGTTATCAACTTATTCGCTGTTACCCAATGATACACTTCGTGTCATACATAGAGTGTTACATTTCTATTGAATAGATTATAAATTGTAAAATATGAACTTGAAGTTTTTTTTATAGTATGCCTTCGATGCCAAAAGCTTAGGACACAAAAGAACACTTTGTATGTCCATGGCGACAACAACATTTTCATCAGAGGCTTCATTTTTGTAACTGTCCTCAAGCTCTTTGGCCTTATGTTTTCATAACATGTGTGCCTGATAGTCATCTTCTGCTACATGGCCAAGATCAAATTTGCAAGTGTCACATTGTTCTTTTCTAGGGAGATGGATTGCAACCTTTTTTTTTTTCATCTAGAGTCTCCATGAAACTGGTTATCAAAGTGATTTTCTTCACACCAATCTTTAAGTGCCCTCTACATATTTGACTTTGATAGGAACGTTGGTTCTACGTACATGAGTGAGGAAGACTTTCTACGGTAGTGATTTGGGACCTTAGGTAAAAGATCAAGCCACTTCTTAATGACTTCTATGCCCCTAATTTTCTTCTGCATCCTGTTCAGTTTTATAGCATTAACTTCTTCTGTTAATATGATCTTCAACATCTTCTCTGTCACCATTTCCATTCTGAATATTTTCCTCCTTTATGGTCCAACTCTTAAGCAGGCTTCTACTATGCCAAGAGTGTTAATGAAGAACTTACTGTAAACTCGTACCCGTTCTCCATTTGTCTTTCCTAGAAATATGTCATTACCTCGGTCTTTCTTCACTAGTTCTTCAGTTTTCTCTTCTTCCTTTCTGCGCCCTCTGATTATGTTCTTTGTGTTCACTAATACTCTAAGAAACACTTTGTTTTCACCCCAAGAAGGAATATTCCAAAATGTTAAAAACATATTTAGTCTCTTCCTCAGTAATTTTGGTATAAAGAAAAGACCTTTCGGTTTGTTTTACTAAATCTTTATGATTTATATTCTTTCCTTGATTGTTTGTTTCTTGCCCCTAAATATTTATTTTCCTTTGACCCTTTCTAATTTTACTTGTCTTTCATTTGTGTTCAGAGATTTTTAACCCATTGAAGACACGTTTAAAGCGCCAGGTAAGTTCACTGGAAACCCATTTAAATCTCCCCAGCGCTACTCGGGCTGCATTGGATTTTAAATCAGAATACCCAGACCATGCATGCTGTGTTCTATCACAAATGGATTTCAGATATAATAGTTTGTTTACCCCTGTTTTTCTTGTAGTATTTTGTACTTTTATGAATAGGAAAGGAATGTGGCCTGGCTACAACCCTCTTTTTTGCAATTTAACCATTATCTATTGTTAGTTTGAAGGCTGTGAAAGTTGACTAATATTTCAAAAACATCTTTTGCTATCATTTCTCGGTCATTATATTTGAAGTAAACACGAATCACATGTTCTAACAGGAACGGTAAAAAATAACAAAAATGTATAATACTGCATATTATAAAAATAAATTAATCTAAACATATAAAAGCATAGGCATATACATTATCAAATCATAGAAAGTTCTTGCTATATATCTTCTCAAATTATTGATAATGTAAAAAGCAATTTTTGTATAGCACTTTACAAATCTCATCATTACTGGAAAACAAATCCACAACCTTGTCATGTCGATCTTCTCCTCCCATTGTATTCTAGAATACATTTAGCCTTTATGATTTTTTCTTCTTGTTCTCCTACTTTATTCTTCCATAGCTTCTTACTGGTGTCAGTCATGCCGGCATTTCCGTGTTTCGATGATAATAAATGTCTTTCGTACCTTTCCACTTCTATGCTAGAAGTCTCCGACTAGATTATGTTGTTAGCTCTCCTTTTTTTTTTCTTTCCAATTTTATGTTCACTAAATTCATAGGCATATTTCTTCTGTTAGATTTTACTGTCCCTATGTCTCTCGTCAACTCAGCTCTAAAAATAAATTAGGAGAACACAATTATAATGTGTAACCTTTCTTTACGAACAGGTTTGCTAATTCTAGGACTACACTTTCATTTGCTATAAAATCTGCATTTTTATGTGCATCTTGTCTGGTGTTTATTTGAATCATATCCTGAAGAGTACAATTTCTAACATGTTATTCCAAATAGCGCTGTTTTATTCTGTTTAGAGAGTTTGAACTGAACGTGTTTCTAAAAAAGTTACATTTACAACCATGATATTCGGAAAAAAAAAAACATTGAAACTACATACATATTTTACCGTAATAAATACCTAAAATATATTATTCTATAAATTATATCTATAATAAACTATACAATATACTAGGACTACATACACGCTTTATATAAACCAGCAACAAATTTAACAGATGGCGAACATAAATTTTTAATCACTAAAGATAGAGCCAACTTCTTATAGTGCAGGTATTTAACACGAGTGTAGGTCGTACTTGAGCTGTTTGGACTTTCTACCTGCTCACGAGGGAGACTCTTAAAAGTCTCCAATGGGTTAATGGAATTTGATGGTTCAGAATTCACAATTCGTATTTTCTCAGTTTCATTTATATTTTGATTATCTTGAGATCAAGTGATTGTTTCCTCTCCCAAATCTAGTAGTCTTGCTTGATCTGATATCTGAGTTGAATCTAATAAATTCCAAAGGTTTTCATAATAATTTTGATCATCTTGAGATCCAGTGATTGTTTCCTCTCTCAGATCTTGTGGATTTGTATGACCTAATATCTGAATCAAATGTAATATATCCGTAAGGTTTTCATTATTTTGATTATCTTGAGATCCAGTCATTGTTTCCTCTCCCGGATCTTGTGGACTTGCTTGACCAGTATCTAAGTAGAATATCAGAAACACATAGGAGATTTAGGCCTTTCATTTTCAACAAACTCCAGTTGTGCAAAATCTCCTATATACATAAAAATGCACATGGGAGAATTTGCTGGCATTCTGAAGGCACACACACACATAGGTGGTTCATATTTTCAGAAAATGAGGTTTTAATTTTGAAATGATACATGAGATGTTTTGTTACATTTATAGAGCTCGCCATGCACTTTCCAATGATACAAAAATCTCAATTTCACCCATTGCTGCACATAGGAGGTTTTTCTCTGTAGCGAAGATATTTTCAATTGGCATTTCAGAGTCTCAATAATTTCTGTTTAACCAATCAGATTAAAGATAAGTACTTTTAATATTCAGTTAAGGGGTAAGAGGAAAGCAAGTTATACTATATGAATGTGAGACATGTACTCTCATTTTAAGAGCGGAGAAAGCATTATGAGTATTTAAGAAGAAGGTGGTTAGGATAATTTTGACCAAAGCGAGACAAACAGAAAGGTGAATGGAGAAGACTAGGCTATGTAACAATGAGTCTCATAACTTTATGGGAAGTCAGTTGTAGTAAGAACATTCAAGTCTCATAGACTGCATTTTGCAGGACATGTAGCATGAATGGACAATTGAAGAGGGGCTTGGAAACTCCTTTTAAAAAACTAGAGAAAGAATCTATTAGGTAGGTCAAGAATAAGGTGGAAGAATACAATTAACTATTATTTGAGGGAGGTATATTATACAGGAGATTATTGGAAAATATTAGCTCAGGATAGGGATGTGTGGAGAGCTTTAGGCCTGCTTGGCCACGAACCTATAGGTTTGAAAGTGTTATTGAGTTTTAAAAAAAAGGTAAAACTTGGGCAAAGCCATATCCCCCAGATTCTCAATTCACCAGCCACAACTAGAGTAAGTCAACTTACTGATTTTTTATATACTAACAGTACATGTTGAATTTTCTTCATTCCTAAATGGATTTGACTGATTGCAGATTTTATAAGTAATATGTAGTTAAAAAAACTGATTTCTTCTGAAATGAGTAACTAACTGGCACAGTGGAATCCATGGGCTCATGGCCATGCAGACATAAAGCTCTCAATACACCCCTACCCTGAACTAATATTTTCCAATCATCCTCTGTATAATCTACCTCCCACTAATCATGGTTAATGTTATTCTTCCACCTCATTCTTGGTCTACCAACTTGGCATTTTCTCTTTGGTTTTCCTATAAGATGCTTCCATGTCCCTCTTTTATTCCCCATTCCTGTTTTTGAAAGGAGTAATAACTTTTTTTAAAATAAAGGAGTAATAATATATTTTTTTATTTTCATAAAACCTCATTGCTCGAACTATGCTTCCTGTTTTTTTTTAATACAGAATCAGACTTTTCACGCGATTATTGAATCAACGGGACCGGTAGACCGGTTTCAAAATTGATTGTAAACATTTAAAATTGAATTGCCCATTGTCGCCAACGTAGCCAGTTTAGAACTACTTATAATCCCTGGAGTCTAGAAGAAGAAGAACTTTAAAATATTGACTGTTTTAAATTTAAAAGTGGTTAAATTTATCCAGAAGCTTATGTTCAACAAAAGGTTCTATTCAATTCTCGCCATGATTACCGCCACTTTTTGGTAGAGAATTTTGGTCACATTGTGCTTCTTGGATACCATTTGTTATTGTTTTTCAAAGTTGATGTATGTGTTTGTATCAATTTAGTTTACGTGTACAGTTTTATTATATAGGAACAGGTTTATTATTCTATTGATATTAATTTTCTGTATATACCCTATGTGCTTTATGAGCGTATATATGTTGCCAGACTTTTTTTTGTAATCTCAATCATTCTGGCACTGCAAATTATCAGAAGGAAAAAAAAAAAAAGGATGAAAATCCTGAAAAGGATTTTGAAGAAATATTTCGTAGAATTCGATAAAGACAATATATTCTCATAATTAATCTATTGGTTGATAGCTGAATTGAAATCTCGGAAAAAGTCGGTTTTATGTCTCTCAGGAATTCTTGCAAGTTCCACAGAATCGCAGCGCGCATGCGCGAGTTGCTGTAATGGTTAATATAGACTCCAGTAGATGGCTCTGCAGTCGGCGTTACCAACTTTGGGAATAAATTTCCAAATGCAAAAAAAAAAAAAATGGACGTTAACTAACTTACCATTTTCTAACTAAAGAAAACAGTTTACATGCATATTATTTCTTCCCAAATGCTTAAACATGGACGCAAACCAACTTCCCATTTCCTAACGTAACAAAGCAATTTACATGTGTACTATTTAATGAACTATAAACTAAATTTACGTACACTAACACTAAATATCGCTTTAAATTATTTTCAAATGGTGGCAACGTTGGAACAACATGGGAAAGTAGCAAGGAAGTAATGTATCCACGATCATGTTTTACGTAAATATATAAATATAAAATATTGTGAAGAAAGCTTGAAGATCGTTGCAAAATGTTTAAAACAGTACAAAACGTGTTTACAAGTGTTTAGTGCATCAGTGGCATAAGAATGTAAGTGTAGAAATGTGAGAGACATAAAACCGACCACATCCGAAATCTCCACGTTAAAGGCGAGTTTAGGTCATATTAGTTTTTTGAAATATTCATGTATTTACACTGATACACAAATTTTAATTTTTTGTCTGGGGTCCAAATGAATGTAGGAAATGTACTTTAACACTCATATTGCAGCCCAGCTTTCGAAATTTCTCAAGCATATCTTCTACAATATTTTTTTGTAATTTGGATCCTTGTAATTTGCTAGAAAGGCTTTGATGACACTCCTAAAACCAGTCCAGTATCTGTCATCATTACTTCTAATGTATCAGAAATCAACTTCCTAACTTATGGCTCAACAAATATTCCCTCTTTCACTATAGCAACAGATATTCTAGGAAACCTGTTACAGATATATTTGTAGCATTGCCATCCTTGTTTAAAGCTTTCACAATAATTTATTTGCTTTATTAGGCCTAATTTTATGTGCTAAGGTGGTAATAGAACATTTTTTGGGTCCACAAGTTTTCATTCCTGGCATGAGACTATCTTTCTGCTTCCAATTTTTTCTTGTCCAGAAATCAGATTGGTCTCTACTACCCCACTCACGTATAAAACATGGCATTTTAGTGTAAACTGATTGCTGACCTAGTAGCATGCCAATAACTTTTTAGATACTTGGCAAACTTCTATTTTTTGTTAGTTGTTTCTCCAAGCAATGACTAAAATATATCTTCAATTGTTAATATTGCAAATTATAGGTTTTAACTCAACTTTTCGTAATCTCTATTATTCCACTAAGTTAAAACTATTTCATTTAACCCAACCTAACCTGAACAAACATGTTGGCAATTGGCTGTAGCAGAAGTGTGAATAAAATGTTGGGAAACATATCATTAACAGTCAGTAGTTCTGAATTGCGAGATTCATAGACTCACATCTCATAATATCTTAACTCCATGATGCGACAGGCATAGAAACTTCTTGGGTTACCAGTTGGCTGCTGACCACAGATCCACATGTGTTAATCACAGAGATGGAAAATTATCCAAGCAGTGTAGGGGTGACATGTGGTCAGCATGTTAGATCCCACAGCAGTTATGATTGGTTTTCTCAATCTAGAGCTGTGACAGAGCACTTGAATAGAGGGAAAACTGAGTACAGTGACATCTAAAAATTTTTGGTTGTTTACGATTAACTACAATGAGCAAACTACAATGATAGCGCTGTTTCGTAGGAACACAATATGTAACTAAATAAAACAAATGCAAGGCACACGGCATGTTCACTCAGGATTATGCGTAATTAGCCATTTTGTAAATTAAAATTTTAACTGCCATCCTTTTGTTCTATGTAGATGGTACTGTAAAAATTATATATTATCGAAAGTTAAAAATCATTACTTAGATTTTATTTTACTCTAATTTGTAAGTAAATTCAAACTTGTTTACGTTTTTAATGTGAATCTATTTTCAAAGATAAACCTACTAGAAGTGATAAAATTCTACGATTTGTTAGGTTAGGAAGAGTGATGTTAGTGTTCAGCCATTTCTAATAAACATTTTAAAAATGTGAGTGACTTTATAATGGATTTCAGATGTATGACATGGCTAAGATTCTTTAATAAATCTTATATATAAAAATTAATGTTTATTTGTTTGTATATTTGTTTGTTTTGTTTATGCATGGCCATACCGTTGATCCGATTGTGATGGGGTTTTCTGCAAAATGTTTAGGAGATTCCCGGGATGAACATAGGCTATAAGAGAGTTGTGATACTCAACTCCTACACCCTTAAAAATTGCCCTTTGTAGTGGAAAACGTGAAAAGTAGCTCTTTGGATGCTGAAATGGCTTATGCTGCCTAAACCATAAGAAATACACAAAATTAATGTACACAGAATTGAATATCTCAAAAAGCTCTACAAAAAAGTCTGCGACAGCATATGTTTATCTCTTACGGATAACTCACAATAACAATTTTTGTCTTTCATTGATACCAAGCGTCTCGCGCCGTAGCCGAGTGGTTAAGGCAAGAAGTCTTGGCGCTGGTTCGAGTCTCTACGGGGGAAGAAATTTTTCTCATGGAATGTCGGCCAGTATGGGACCGGTACACACTGGGTCAGAAATGAAATCTAGCTGGAGGAAAAAAAAAACTGTTTTGATTCACTCTCATCAATTTATCTTTTTTTTTTTTTTTCTTTCCATTCTAATGTAATTGTTAAATGACGGTTCTTAACTTATCTGCAAAGGAGGGTACAATTCTAATGTTCATGACTGTGTGACGTCATCATTCACACTTCTTGAGCCACAACAGAAGGCTGTAAGAGGTTTTCTTGCGAACTTTTTTAATAATACCTAATTATGTCCTAATTGCTGAATTTTATGGTAGAAAAAGTAACATATTTTTATCGTCTGCCCATGACATGAGAATTGAACGTTCGGGCAGGACAACGTCTGCCAGGTACGCTAGTATTGTATAAAATATGTATGTGAGAATAAGGGGGTTGGTCAGTTGTACATATTTATTAAAAGTGCTCATAATGCACATTTCAAAATTTTAATAAACGAAAATAAATTTACATATTTTATTTATTCCCATTCCTTTCTTCTGTTAAAATTAAAAAAAAATATTTAGGTCTGAGAGGTTGGAGACAAATAATTCCAAATTTAAGATTAATTAAAATGTTATTTATTCCTATAAAAGTTCAGTTCCATGATCATTCACCAGATGGTGTTACATAATTATCTTCTTCTTCTTCTTCCTTCCAAGTATTAGGCCAAGGCCTGTTACGATCCTATAGAAAATTTTCCCTCCAACGTTTCATAGGACGGCCCAGTGATCTTCGTCCTCTTGGTATATAATTATAAACAGCTTTGGGGATCCGATTTGAACTCATTCTTTCAAGATGGTGTTTCCAATTTAGTTGGTACTGTTTAATATATTCCAAAATTGGCGTAGTCTTCAATTCTTTTAAGATATCGGTGTTCCTTTTCCGATCCCATCTGGTGTAACCCGCTGTTCTGCGCATGAATCTCATTTCACAAGCCGTTATTCTGCTTTCATGTTGTTTTTTTAGTGTCCATGCTTCACTACCATAGGTTAACACTGGTCTAGCCAAAGTGTTATATAAACGTAATCTGGTGTTTTTTTGTACAAGGGATGGTTTCATAACTTGATTAATAATTCCTAAACTTTTATTATAACTAGTAACTTTTTCAGGGATATCCTTTTCATCCCCATATTGCATGGCACACAACGAAATAGAACGGATTTCGTTTCTCAAATACTTGTTTACTTATGAACCACATAGCTGATCGCTGATCATGCGCAGTGGCTTCGTTCTGAGACTTGAAAATTATCTGTGCGCCATCAATTAATTCAAAGGTTGTACATAATCATACAATTTGGTTACAAGCTACTTGCTAAGACAATACAAAAGTCAAACACAATTTTTAATGTTTGATCACATTTTTTAAAAGCAGTAATTATGTTATAGGTTTACTACGTAATAATTTATTTTACCTAAATGTGTAACATACTTTAGTTATAAGACTAATGACTACACATGTAATCAACCTGAGTGGTAGATAATACCTTAAGAATTTAATGGCCCTAGTTTAAATAAATGTACTATTATTATTATAAATTTGTGAACTTATATTACTTTGACTCTATATATAGATAATTATAATTCATAATTTTACCACCAGATGGTGCTGAATTTCATATTTAGTACCAGAAAAAAATCGAAAAAATTTAGATGTCATTAGTTGTTCTACACTAATGCCACTTGAGGCATGTACACGAAACTTGTCCAATTTCTCCTCTCGGTCCTCTGTGGAGCTGTTACTTATTATAGCTATCCAAATTATTCTTGATACTGAGTATCAGTTTCTTTCTGATCCAAATTTCATGAGAAAATTTCTTCTCCTTTGGGAACTCAAAGGAAGACAAGTCCAAGGCATCATGCCTTCAAATTCTCATGGTACATAATATCATAAGATATAGAAAAAATGTATGAATTGATTGTATTTTAATGGTGTTATTAAATTTTTTAGATACTCTTATTATAAATAATTGCCAGTTTGTTGCTGAAGCTGTTAACATGGAAATTGGACTGCATGTAAGTTACTGTACAGAATTGTATTTAAATATGATCTTAATATCCATATATAAATAGGCAAAGACAAAATAGTTAAGTACCATTTTCTGCTGTATGTCAACCAATTTTCTTTTTAATTTTAGTAGCTATTGACGAACTTTAGTGTTATCAATAAAAAAATTGGAAACATTTCTGCCATTTTTTACTGCAAGGCAGTGTTTATGGAAAATCTCCATGGTGCAAGAGTTAAATTTCTTACACAGAAGCATGTGATGTAATACATCTACATTTGCTAATCACATCCTGCCAGTGTAGGGATGACATGTGGTCAGCATATTGGGTACCAGCCGTTATAGCTGGTTTTCTTGACCTGGAGCTGCTGCCTGTTGTAGCTACCCAAATTCCTCGCAATGCTGTGTGCTAATTTAGAATATTATCACCCCATCATCACTTACGCTTCAACACAAGTATATATGTTTTCTGAGGTAAAAAAATGTTTGATTCAATTATGATTATGATCGAATTTTGACCACTTGGCAAACACTAATAAAAACTAATATACACTTATCAGCTATCTGTAAGCCATGGTTAACACGACCAAAGAGAAAAACTTTGCCTGAACTGCAATTTGTGCTTGGCCAGTAAGTTGCACAAGCACATAAAGCTGGAGTCTTGTTTCAAATCCTGATTGAGGTAAAACATTTTCTTTTTAGTTGTCATATATTAATTTCATGTCATATACAGAGTTTCTCGAGATTCATACATAATAATTTCAGTGATTGTAGAGGAATTTTGGATGAATATTTTGAGATATGGTATTTGTGTGGTCTTCAGTGTCTGATTTCAAACTATGAGGTGTTTTTGAGTTCGAACATTGTTACTGATATGTAGGGGTGTAATTTTGTGGTAATAATGAAATATGCATTTTGTTCAGAAAATATTACAAATCTTGTAAAGTTTTTAAGAAATTAGTCAGTAATTTAAAAAAAGTCCAATTATTTTCATGAATAACTAATATTATGAAATTAGTGCCTCAAATCACATTTTTATGTGAAATATGAATGGAATCAAACAAAATACTTCTATTTAATATCATTTACTAGCTGATTGCCTGGGTATTTACTTATCCCAATCTTTTTAGCACCAATCAGCTAAGTGAACCCAAAAGCTATGGTTTTGACATTATTCTATGCCAATTTTGAGATTTTATTATTTTCCTTCTTACCTCCTCATGTAGTTAGGGGTTGAACATGGGCATAAATGGCATCAAGAGCATGACTATTTATCTGAGAGCCCCAAAAAACTATAAATCTGACACTAATATTGGTTTTAAAATATTATAGGAAGTAACATTAAGAGGTTTTATTTAAATTAATATTGGGAAGTAATCATTATGAGGTTATATCATTAATAGTGAGTGGAGAACATATTTTTATCGACTCACCTCATATAATTTCAAATTTTTTGATACCGACGGTTTCAGACATGGCTTCCACTAATGAAATTCTGTGATTGTTGATTTCTCTAATGACATCCCCTCTTGTGCTGCCATCTTTCGTTGGGATTATAAACTTTGTAATTAAATTTTTATCCATCGGAATATTGAAATTCATAGATTGATATTTATTCTTCTGAATGAATATCATTTCCCAAATTGTCAATTCCAACGGTTTATCCAAAGAATATTTGGAACTAAAAAAGGATCCCTACCAAAAACAATAAAAACTTTTGACAAAACTTTAAAACAAATTAAGCATACAATTTCTGATACAGAAAAATGTAAATTGAATGTCCCAAAATGAGACCTATAATTAATAATATAGGGTCACCGTCATATTATTTATCAAAATGGTTGGTACAGAAATTTAAGAGTTTTCCAGAATTTGAAAATAAAAGTATTGAAAATTCTTTACAACTAATTGATGAATTGAATAACATTAGAGTGGATCACAATGACAGATTTGTGTCTTTTGATGTTGTTTCATTGTTTCCAAATGTTCCAATAGGAAAAATGTTGAATTTTTTGGAAAAATGGTTCAGTTCTTTGGATTTAAAAAAAGAAGTAATACAAGAATACATCAACCTTACAAAATTTTATATTGAAAATTCCTATTTTACTTTCAATGGCAAATTTTACAAACAAGTTTCGGGTTTATCTATGGGAAATCTGCTTTTGCCTTTTTGGCTAATTTATACATGAGTTACTTTGAGTGCCATATCATCAAGGCTTACCCATGGATTTTCAAGAGTTAGTACTGATATGTAGATGATATTTTTTTCGATAATAAATTTTAAACATGTTGATGATGCGTTGAAATTACTTAATCTACAAGATGTATCAATTAAATTTACCATAGAATCAGAAATTGAAAACCAAATTCCGTTTTTGGATTTATACTTAATTAGGAATGAAAAAAACTCAAGAAATTGAATTTGATGTATATAGGAAGGGTACACATATTAATAATTATATCAAATCAACGGGTTTCAATCCTCTGGCACATAAACATGCAATATTTAATAGCCTCTTATATAGATTGATATAGGTCCCATTAAAAGGAGAAAATTTTCAGAAAGAATACGAGAATATCCTAAATATAGCCAGATTAAATGGTTTCAATAAGAGTATAATATCTAACAAATTAAAGAAATTCAGAAAGATAAAACAACTTAAAGAATGCTCTACCCTACAAATCGTTAGTAAAGAAAAGAAGAATTTCAAGAAAATTACTTACCATCCAATAGTACATAGGTAATTTCAAAAAATATTTGACAAATACAACATTACTTTGACACCAATAAATAAATTTAGTCTGGAAAAACTTCTAAGTACCAATAAAAAAATCAACATCCCAGACAGTAAGAAATCTGGAATTTATCAAATAAATTGTAATGATTGTAGCAAAGTATACATAGGAAAAACAAAAAGGAATTTGGAAACACGCACTAAAAGAACATTTTAGAAATATTAAAAATTGTGAAATTGAAAAATCAGCCTGATGATGGGGCTCAGAAGTCTTGAAACATATGTTCGACAAAAGCAACCATATGAGGTAAGAATGTATGGACAAAATGTCTTAATTACTAAAATCGGTACTTTGTGATTGTATCTACACTTTTCATCCCATTGAGAATGTTAGGGGTTATATTTGGGCTTATGTTTACTACCACATATTCTCACAATAATTACCTTTATGATCATACAACAATAACTTCAACGGACAAATCACTGCAATTGTAACTGCACTACAATACATTTTCTACAGTACAAATATCCAACAACAGAACAAATCAGAAGGAGCAGAAAATAGACAAAAATTAACAAATCCACTACAATATCAAGATATAGAGGACCATATACATCTGCTACAGCCCATCAACAAATTTCAAGATCCTCCAGAATACCAATGCTCAAGAGCACTGCCAAACTTAGAAGAACTATACCCCCAAACTGAATGGTTAGGAGTATACACAGATGGATTGCTAACAAAAAACAGACAAGGTGCAGGAGCAGATGTTTACTGCCACACATTCTCACAATACCTACCTTTAGGATAATACGACAATACCTTTGACAGAGAAATCACTGCATTTGAAACTGCACTATAAAAAAATTTCTACAGGACAAATATCCAACAAAAAGTGGTCATACTAACAAACTCCGAAGCAGCAATTGAGTCCATGCTCAACTTTCACTTGACAACATCCCCCAATATACAAAACATCAGATCAATAATCAAAATCCTTTTACCAAGATGCAGTGAATAGTATTACAATGAATTTGTACCCTCATTGGCATTATTGATAATGAAATTGCAGACATGCTCACCAAAAGGGGAACCACAGTACTCTGTAAACCATGTAAGAAACAGGATCAAACTTCTAAAATCAGAGACATAAAACATCAATATAACTTAAAAGCATAACAAATGAAAAACTAGATGGAAAACACTGCAAATATTCACCAATAATACCACATCCTGACAATGGCAAGAAAGTCTGTTGTAGCCACATTCTGACTGTTCACTATTATCTACTTCATCATCAGCACAAGATGGGTATCGTGAGCAGTACTCAATGTTGCATATGCAATGAAGAAGATCAGTACTCAACAAGCAACATCTTCTAACATGTGAAGGACTGGACAGGAAAAACAACTGAACCAAGAAATTATAGGTCTGTATTTGAAAGGAACTAACACTCATCACCATTGGACAACAACAACTTTTGAAATATTTGGCAAAGTCCTTGGAATTAATAGTTTGGGTAAAAATACACATTCAGAAGAATAAATTTGGATCCATGAATTTTTAAATTCCTGGTGAGCAAGATTTAATCTCAAAGTTTATCAAATCAACACTAGTTTAGAAGAAGATGAAGAAGGAAAAATTCAGCAGTTGAAAAGGTGACTGAAGATAGGTATTAGTGTTCTTGAAACTGCAGTTCTGTGCTGTGAAGAGCACAGAGTGTATGAGGTGAGATGTATGACTCATTTTAATTTGTTTATTCTTGTGACTACCTATGACGAGACCACCGGGTGCTGCCACTACTTTTCATCCAACCCTTTTACAATACTAAACTTAGACCATAACTTCTCTAAAGTTCCTGAAAATATTGCATCCAAATTTTGGAATTTAACTTAGATTTGATATCATGATGATATAGTGTGATTTTTTATTTAACAGGATGTGAAAGTAGGAATAAAATCAGAAGAACAAGAACAACAACAATCATGCAATGCTGATATTAAGCAGGACTTATTTCCAGATTCCGAGGAAGCGGAAATCAAGGTAATGTTTTTGTTGGTATCTATACATAAATACCATATTTACGCATGTATAGGCTGCATCCAAGTTTTGCGATAATAAATTCAGGAAAAAAATATTTGTCTTATATTTTCGCTAAGAAGCAGTACAAAAGACAGAAGTAGGCCTACACCATTTTTAAATCTGACAATATTGTAAATTCCAAAACTTCTGTTGCTGGTTATGTAATGGTATACTACATTCAGGCTGTGGCTCATTCTTTAATATCAGGGTAACAGGGACGGCCAGTAGGTAGGTACGGTGTTCATTCTCATTTCTGTTCACTGTGTTTGAACATGTGTCAGTGTAGAGCAAGTTATACCTCCAAATTCAAGCTACAAGTGGTGCGCTATGCAGCAAAACATGGAAATAGGATAGGAGGAAGAAAGTTTGATGTGGACAAAAAAAATGTGTGATAGTGGATAAAAGAAAAACATGCACTTGAAAACACATCACAACATCAATAATTTTTCCATGGAAAGAAAGAGAAAAATCTACAGTTAAAAAAAGTTTTCCTGGATTATGTATGGAAAACAATGACAGACGGATTTTCTGTATCTATCGCAATGGTACAATTTGAAGGCCTTAAGCCAAGAATATGGAAATACCATGCAATGAATTTAAGGTAAGTTACGGCTGGGCAAGGCAATTTATGACACATCACAATCTTGTATAATTTGGCGGCACACATCAATAGCGCAGAAACTTCCCAATATGTACCAGTTATCTAGTTATTTCATGTAATTTAATTTTAATTGCAAGGCACTAAAATCCAGCGCCAAAGCTCTATTTCAAAAACTATAGGAATGTGATACATATACATGTGTTAATCACAGAGGTAGACGATCATCCTGCCAGTGTAGGGGTGACATGTGGTCAGCATGTCGAGTCCACCAGACGTTGTAACGTGTTTTCTGAATGTGGAGCTGCCCAAATTCCTCATGATACTTGATGCTAATTTAGAATACTATCATCCTCATCATGGAGGACTGTAAAGAGATATTGAAAAAAGTGTAAGTAAAAAAAATAGTGTACATTATAAATGAAATGTTCCTCGTATAATGCTTACACTTATATCCAAGTGAAAAGGAAGCCTACATACTATTAACTGCATTGACTCAGGACAAGTAGCATTGCCTTCTATATTCTCTTTTTGATTTTTTTGTCATTGTGTTAGATCCACAACTGTGTAATCACTTTTGGGTGCTTTTTTAATTAGATTATTATACTGAAACTTTGTCCGTCTGTTTGCAGGTTACATCAGACATTACAAAAAATGAAATTGAAAACATTTATATTAAAGAAGAGATAATTGAAAATTTGGTAAGTTTACCTTTCATGGAAAGCATATCAAAGCTAAAAAGTTTGTTTTGGATTTACCATTGCAATCTTTGATTTTGGGGTCTGTTTATGGTAATTAGAGCTTGTGAAATTAATCAATTGGTAACAAGTAGCATGATGAGGTAATATTATCATGTTATTTATCACTTCACTAACTCCTGGAATGTCATCTTCATTAGCATCAACAATTTGTTCACCAGTGTTTATGTTACATAAGTCAATGAATTCAGTGATGAGACTGCTAAGATCACTAGCAGACTTCTAAACTTTTTTTTATCATAAAAAAGGTTTTTTAATAGCTTGAATAGGGATAATTTAACACTGTTTGCTTTTTCTTCTTAATAGAAAATTATTTGAGAGAGAACTTTTATCTCTATCCAAAAAATGGAATAATTCTTACTTTTTTCAAAACTGAATATGATATTTTCTGTCTTATTATCAATTTCATCAATTTTTTTAAGAATGCAAGGAATTAAGATTTAAGAACCGCACCTTTGTTTTATATATATATATATATATATATATATATACTAGCATACCCAGCAGACGTCCTGCCCGAACATTCAATTCTCATGTCATTGCCGACGATAAAAATGTTACTTTTTTTACCTTAAAATTCACTAATTAAGATGTAATTAGATATTATTAAATAAGTTCACAAGAAAACTTTTCACAGCTATCTGTTGTGGCTCAAGGAGTGTGCATGATGACGTCACATTGTTTTTGCGTGGAATATGTCCATCTACTAATTCCGATCTTCTTGAAATAAATGAGCTGAAAGACAAAACTGGTTATTATGAGTTATCCTCAAAAGAATATGTCATGTCTGAACGTTTGCTTGCCTGCTATTAGCTGGACCAGGAAACATTTTCTTGATATTCAAATTATCGATAAACCATATACTAAGTGACATTTAACATTAAGTTTCACATTTCAATGTTTTCGTTTTGTTATTGTGTGATGGAGTACTTTTTTCCCCATAAAATCCACTAATTAAGATGTAATTAGATATTATTAAGTAAGTTCACAAGAAAACTCTTCACTGCCATCTGGTTTGGCTTAAAAATCTTGCATGATGACATCACATTGTTGTCCCAAGGATTATGTCGATAATGCAGATGACTACACATCTGACATAAAAAATTCCTATAATTCGACCGCAGCGCCACTTTCCGAGTCCAATTGTGAATCTAAACCATGCAGGGACCTGCTCAAACAGACATAAAAAATTTCATCAAAATCAGTCCTGTCATTTAGGCAGTTTTTAATTTCGGATTCCAAGTAAATCTCCACTTTTAATTGTCGGATTTTGCTCATTTTAGGACAGTACCTACCTTGGTTTATTTTAATAGGTTATACTGAGTTTTATTGTGAAAAAAAAATGTTACCACTAGAGCAGTTTTTCAATTTTCACTTCAGGAGAACTCCTATATGTAATGGTTTTAGAGGATCCAATTGTGAATCTAAATCATCGAAGGACCCAATTAGACACACTAAAAATATAATCAATATCGGTCCGGTCATTTAGGAGTAGAGTGATAAGCACACATACAATAATTATTTATATAAAGATATATGTATTTTTTTATTTTCATGTCATATTGAACCATCATTGCTATGCTAAATGCCAAAATTTAATTATAACATTGAAAATAAAGAAGCATTGCTGCTATAAATTAAAAATTCTCTTTAAAGTGCTTGCTGAAACTATACTATCCACCTAGTGACTCGAGTATGGGAGGGCATTATTCCCAACAGCTTATACTAATTCCTTTTGACATTATATAACATTTTTCCCACAAAAATGGTTATTTTTATGTATAAACACAGCACAATGCAGGCTACTCCATCTCACACAACAGTCGTCAGACAACTGATTTCACATCACACTATGTGCTCATACCAGCAATCACAGAGCCATGTCTTACTGTGAAGATACACTACAACTACATGTCTTCCGTGCAGCAAACATTCTTTTGCCATTCAACATTTGTGTGCAAAAAAAAAATAGTTTCCATGACTCATGCACCAACCCTCCTATAATTTACCATAGTAATAGTGTTTCTTTTAGGGACATATGTATTTTTTGACAGGGAGGTATAACCAGACTTTGGCAGTTGAGGCAGCAGCATCACAAAAAAGTTTGGAAACCCTTCTGTAAACAACTTATATCCCCATGGCAACAAATTACACCTAAGAAAGTTTTCAAATTGGCAGCTGCAAGTCGCAGCACATGCATGACAATAGCCCATAACATTTTCTGTCATTTAGAAAAAGAATCCCTTTTGTTAGCTCTATGACAGGCAGCAGCAGTTCTTCATTGATGTTTACTAGGGTTTCATAGACTGATGACTTTAATGCCCCTACAGGCAATAGTGAACAGTATTGTTTTGTAGTCTAACACCAGCAGCAGGCAGTTGTTCACTATGAAAACAAAATCAGCTCACAAAAAACATTTTTCATAATATCTCATGATCTCTGAAATATCAGTTTCCTACATTGACTTGCTTTCTCATAATATTCAAAGTCTTCTGTAAGCTGTATGATTTTGATCCTAAAGGTTATATATTGTAAATTAATGAGTAATTTTTTCACATCTTACCTCATATTTTATTATATTTTATTTTATTATATATGTTGAAATATGTTACAAATTTTGATATATATTGGATTATTGTAACTTTGTTTTCAGACCCCAGTATTTCCTGTAAAAGATGAAACTGAAGAAATTGACATTAAACATGAGATGCTTGAAACTGAAGAATTGGAACCAGTTACGAAAACTATCACAAAGGTAAGCATTATGTTCGGAAAATTAGACAATCTTTGTTTTGTGTATTCATTATAGTACTTAATAATACTAAATTATTTCATGGCAGATAAGTTGAGACATGTAGAATAACTTTCTGTTCTGCAGCGTTGTCTTCCACCTTGTATCACACCATATTCTTGAGAAATAGATCAGAGTTACCTGTATAACTGTGAAAGTTTCATGTTTTTAAGATATGTGGCATAACATAGTGTAGTTGGTTATGACTAAACACTTATATGTCACATAGTCATTGATTCAAGTCCAGATTATTTCAGGATTTTTAAACATTCTAAATCTTCTAGTGGCACCATGGCCCTGAGGTTGGCTCAGCCTCTAACTGAAATTAATATTAGACACATTTGATTTGTGGAGAAGAAATTGTTGTTGAGCAAGGGTGACTTTTTATGCTGATATATAATTTCATTTGTAAAATTATTTATCACGTTTACAGTATCTTGATGAAAGATATTTGATATTAATGTACATAGGATGCTGCTCTGCATTTTCTTTGATGGGGATGTTACAAAATTTGAAGAAGTGGAATGAGGTGAAAGAAAATTAATAAAATAAATTTGATGACAGAATAACATTTCACATTCATGGTAATGTTTTCTGTACTCTGCACTTAGATGCTACACTGTGACATATTTGTTAATTATTCTAATGTTATATTTTCAGGACCAGAATGAAGAAAGTCAGACTAGATTGTGCAGTCCTAATCATTGTTTGCAAACAGGGGATGTAGACTTCTCTGATAAATCTCTAAATTGTTCGTTTTGTAATAAGACATTTTATAGGAGGTACAGCCTAATTGTACATTTACGTGTGCATACTAATGAGAAACCATTCAAATGTTCTGTTTGTAATAAGTTATTTTCTCAGAAGGGTCATCTTAACACTCACTCACGTGTGCATAATAATGAGAAACCATTCAAATGTTCTATTTGCAATAAGTCGTTTCCTTTCGAGTCAACTTTGAATACACATTTATGTGTGAATAGTAATGAGAAGCCATTCAAATGTCCTACTTGTGATAAGTCATTTGTTCGGAAGTCCCATGTTGATGTACATTTACGTGTGCATAATAATGAAAAACCATTCAAATGTCCAGTTTGTAATAAGTCATTTTCTCAGAAGGGACAAATTAATGTACATTTACGGGTGCATAGTAATGAGAAACCATTCAAATGTTCTCTTTGTAGTAATTCATTTTCTTTAAAATCTAATCTTAAAACACATTTACTTGTGCATAGTAATGACAAACAATTCAATTTGTAAGAAGTAATTTCCTCAGAATTCACAAATTAATGCTTAGTTACTTAGACATAATCAGTAAGGAATGGAAATTGAGGTGCAACTCCTACAGGGTATTTCAAAACTATTCATTCAAATTAACACAGGAGGTAGAAAACATCAAAACATATATATTTTGATAAGGAACATGTTGTCTCTGAAGGCAGCTTGTAATGTTAGGGACAGTTTATACAGTAGATAGTTTAACATGCTAATTACAGCAGTAGCATCATAAAAATTGCTCAAATGCATGACTGTTGCCTGTTTGCATTTAGTACAACATCTGACCATTGATTGTCAATGTTCGTTCAAAGATTCCTGGCAGTCTGCAAGGTCCCAGAAGCGACGGCAATTCTAGCGACGAGTTTTTCTTCTCTTTTCATAGGTTTCATACACCAGCTGCTTCATATGCCCCCAGAGGAAGGAATCAAGACACCAGACGTGTGGTCAGGTGACCTGGGTGGCGGCCACCTCAACCCACACAACAGCTTATGTCAGAACCATTAACAAAATGATTTCTAACATTACAAGTTGACTTGTGAGGTCATATGTTCCTTATCCAAATGTATTTGTTTTGATGTTCTCTACCTCCTGTATTAATTTGAACAAATAGTTTTGGAATACTTTGTAAAGTGTGTCCCAATAAGAACGCCAGATTTTATAATGCACAAAATAAACTATATTTGAAATGGGTACATGTTCCAATTTAAGTATGGAAAATAACATCTGGCATATGTCCACCACGAGATACTCTGCAGCTAGTGACTCTGTCCATGAAATTTGTTATTATGTTTGCATAGTCTTGCACCTGGAGTTTGGCACTGACATGTTGAATTTCCTGCTTCAGGTCTTCTATGGTTTGGGGATTGTGTTCATAAACCTGTGATTTGAGAAACCCCCAATGAAAGAGGTTGCACTGTGTCAGGTCACATGACCTTGATGGCCAGTTTTGGGCACCTCTGTGTGAAAGGACTGAGTTTGGAAATATCTCATGCAACAGATGAATAGTCTCATTGGAGGTGTGGCATGTAGCGCCATCTTGCTGGAACCACAACTGTTCATAATTAATGTCATCCAAATAAGGCCACAAGAAATTCCTAACCATATTACGGTAATGTTCTCCATTAATTGTTGTGGCATTACCATCGTCATCTTTGAAAAAGTAAGGCCCTATCACTCCACCGGCCTAAAGTCCACACCAAACAGCCACTTGTTAAGGGTGTAATCCCGTTTCAATACTTTTTTTAGGGTTTTCTGTTCCCCAAATGCGACAGTTCTGTTTGTTTACGAAGCCTGAAAGAAGAAAATGAACCTCGTCACTAAAGATAATTTTGTTGGCAAACTTATTGTCTGCATGTTGCCTCCTAACAATCCACTGAATGAATTTCCTTCATTGCAAATGGTCTGTTGGCTTCAGTTCTTGGGTTAACTGCACTTTAAATGCATGTATGTGCAGATCTTTCATGAGAATCCTCTGCAATGAGCTTCTTGAAATGCCTAACTGCTGTGAACGTCGACAAATGGATTTGTTCAGACTCACTTGAACACTATCTCTCACAATGACCATGTTCTGAACAGACCGCGTATGGCAAGTGCGTTCAGGTGTTGGAATGTTTGCAGTGTTTCCTGTTACCTCGAATTTCGTCATCAGCCTCCAAACAGTTGATTCATTAGGCGCATTATTCCGGCCTAGGAGCACACGAAGCTTTCGAACAGTTTGAGCATAACACTCACCATTCTGGTAATAAGTTTTCACAATTAAAACTCATTGTTCAACAGTGTAACGCTCCATGTCCAGTAACTTCAACAAATATAGAAAACAAAAAGTGTAGGTAGAGTGCTGCCAACCTCATAGTAAAAAAAGTGGCGGCCAATTCAGATCCGGCATTCTTTTTGGGACACCTAGTATATAGAACAACAATTTTCGTAAAAACACTTCGATATGTACTCCGTTGCATTAAATGAAGCAAAGTAAACACTTATTTTTTTTGTAATTGTGAGATAGCACAATTTTTTCCCATTTCCCCTCCATTTTCTTGTGATAGCAACTTTTTTATTTTTTAAATTGGGCAGAAAATATATATATATTCACTGTTCTTGGGCAGTTTCTTTAAATGTTGTTTAATCAGTTGTCAACAATAATATAAACATTTATATAAACTAGTGATTAGATATCAGCAATGATAGTCATCCCTTAGGAGTGAAAACAATTTTTAAATAAAAAAGAATATTGTTTATTTTTAATATTTCACTCACCTCATACTTCATATATGAAGTATGAGGTGAGTGAAATATTAAAAATAAACAATATTAAAAAACCTCATAGTGTTATTTCCTATCTACATAACTTAAAAAAGAATATACTGCAAAGATTTAATAAGTTCACTTTGGGTATAATTTAACAGTTTCTATTGGCCATTTTAATAAATTGAAGACGTGAGATTATAACAAAATTAATAAAATTAATTTGGTATATTTCACTTTGCTGCTGAGAATGTATTTCTCTGGTTTTAATTATCTGATCTTACTAATTTATTTTTTAACTAACAGTACATTTAGGTTTTAAATGCATATTCTTTAGATATCTTACACCATTCAGTGCAAATTAAATCTCTTATAATGAAGATTAATGACAAACCTAATTGAGACAATGTTTTCTCGTCTTGTATTATAACTGACAAAGTGGGATTTTATCAAGTTGTCATTATATATGAAAATCTGCTCTAGCAATTTTGATGCAGGATATTAAATTCTAACTTCTAACAATTATTTTTTTTTTCACTTAAAACATTGATGAAAGTATGGTTTTGAAGGTTTAGCTTTGTGAATATATAACAAAAACTTCATCAAATTTTATAGGAGTAAATAGAAAAATATTACTACAATAATAGCAATTCTAAATGATAATTAATTAGTTTTGACTGTTAGTAAACACTGTTAATATTTTCATTAATATTTAAAGGAAGTGACACTATGAGGTTTATTTTAATTGAATAAATTCATTTAGACTTTATGACTTACCTCATAATTGTAGATTTCTTGAAGACTAGTTTCGATACATGTTTGTATCATTATAGATTCCATCTAACTGTTGATTTGATGGTGGGTGTTTCTATAGGTTGCTTCCTGCTGCCTCTGTTGGCTGACTGATGAACCTCTAAATTAAATCTTTTTTTCCAGAAATTTAAAAATGAAATAGTTGTCCCGAAAACAGATCTAAACCCATAAACTGCTACTCATGACTTGACTAACTTCTTCCACCATTTTGTTACAGATCACTATTCGTTTCAAAGCCAACTTTTAAAAATAAATAAAACAGGTTTGGAAGAGAGTAGGGATAGTTTTACATGCACCATGCCGTGATATTCTCTGGATAGATCACTAATCAACTGAAAACTCAACTGTTACTCTTTTCGAGGCAATTATTCAATTCACAATTTATTAATTTTTTTTTATTTCTTGTAAGTTTAGAGGAATTACTATAGTCAACATGGAATATTAGATTTCAGTAATAAGCAATTAAACACCTTTAAAATATACTGTGGCTTACAAGATTTTGGTATTACATCCAGCAGGGATCAGTATACTAGAATTCAATCTTATTTTAATTTTGCCAAAATAAGGGTTACGAGGTAGTGAATCTTAAGCAATGATATATTCTTTTGAATTATTTTTACATATATAAATCTTTACATACATGTTACTCATATATTATATTTAATTTATTTACAAAATAGAGCATAAAAATAATGCCCACTAAAAATATAATTACACCAATTTGTTTACATCATCTTTCATTCTTTATCAAGAAGTCTTTGTCAAATTTACAAAATCTTCACACTTATTCTCTCGATTACATTGCACAAATATCATTCAATCTTGAGTTGGTAACTATTTACATCATTATTTAAAATCAAAGTTTGCGTCACTCTTAAATAGTTGTGCACTTTATTAACAGATGTCGGTCCAGTAAGTTTTACCTTAGAGAGCCTATATACTTGCATTATAAGAGAGTAGCCATATGAGAAGACGCTCATTTATTGATCTAAAGTTTGATCTTTAACTCATGCATACTTGGCCATTCTTTGTCAACTATAAAATAAACCTGCCATATTCATGATGTTTTAATCAGTTGTGTTCAGGAAAAAAGTATGTTAATGGTGAAAATGTTCTTCTCACAAAGAAATCCAAATTCAAGTTGAAAATAAAAATCTTAGAGTATCCTAGTACAAATCTTATTATATATGGAAGCCATCATACTATATCATGAAATTTGAGTTCTTATGCTTTTAAAATAAATAGAATAATGAATTTTAAGTAAAACCGATCATTGATCTTATTTAAAATAAATACTGAGACTTCCTTACAAAAATAATAGTAATCATCTTGCTTCTGAAAGGATATTTATTAATCAAATACATTATTCTTTTATATTTACAGTTTGATCATGGTATAATAGCAATATTTTTAAAATTAACCCATTTCTGGATTTAGATTATTCAGATAAAACAATTTATATTAGACACACTGCATTATTCATTTGAATAATATTTTTAAAATTTATTGTAATTAAACAATTAATTAATTAACATATAAAATTAATGCACATATATGTTTCACAAAGAGAATGTTTTGATTTGGGGGCCATGAAATGTAGTTTGTGTTATATTAACTCTTATTTGATGAAAACCTCAAATGTCGAATATTAGTTCATGATGACTTCTACATGCTGAATTGAAAGGCAATGAAAAGACACCACATATGTTAACTACTGAAGCTAAGAGAAGTGGAAAGAGATTTTCATTTTCAGAGCGACAATCAGTGTTGATGGATCCAGTGTATATAAACATAGTAGAACGAAGCCACTGTGCATGATCAGAGATCAGCTGTTTGGTTCACAAGTATACAACTATTTGAGAAACTAAATCTGTTCTATTTCGTTGTGTGTCGTGCAATGGAAAACAATTTTGTGTAAATATGTAGTGCGGTAAATACTGAAAATAAAACAAAGCAAAAGAAATGAAACAAAAGAAAGAAAATTAATTGAAATAAGGACGAGAGAGAAAGAAAGAAAAAAAAACTGTGACAGCAGGATCGAACACGCGACCTCATGCATGGGAAACAGAAGCTCCCTCCACTAGACCACAACCATCTCTCCTAGAAATTGTCTGTATGAAGCGATGCAGTACTTCAGGACTTACTTGTATAGTGAAATTAGATACTAACTTAATTTAAATTAATCAGACGCATTTTGTATTAGTATTGGAAATAAATAATTTTACTATGCCATGTGTTTTTTAAACAAAGTAAAGAGACGTTACAATCATATTCATTTCCTATATATATATATATATATATATATATATATATAAGCTGTTTCCTTTATTTATTTCCATATATTCCATTCCATAGTAATTCTGCCCAAGGGCAGGTCTTCCACTGCAAACATAGCATTTTCATGCTATGCTTTGCAGCTTTACTAGGAAGCTGTAGGTGTGGTAACTCCCGTTTCTTTCCACACCGGTGAAGATTGATGATGATAATGATAAGGATGATGGCTGGATGATTTTCGGGGACCGTAGGGCTCTAAGCCTCCTGACTTTTATCTTACAGGTGAGGAAAAACCCCAAAAAAAGTCACCCAGGAGCCTGTCCCACTCAGGAATATTTCCATATATATATATATACAAATTTATTTATATAACGAAGCCCGGTAACATGTAGGCATTATGAAAATTAACAACGTTATTAAATAATAATGAATAAAAGAAATATACCTGACCAGAATCGAACGTGGGACCGTATCGTCGGAAAAAGAGCATCTTACCGACTGCTCCACTGAAGTGAACGATACGAATGCTGCATGAAGAGAGACTTATGCCGTCCGCTTTATACTCAAACGAGTCAGAACATGTAACAATGTACTGGTGTGAATCACTCTTCAAAACTCTTAACTTTCCATCATCAAAAGTAGCGCCATCATTTATTTTCAAAGGCTGTACAAAAACATATTCGAAAGGTAGTGTTGATATACATTATATGAAATAAATCACTGCATTTTAAATTAACTGAACTTTATTTGAAACAATATAAAACAATAAATGCATACTTGCTGCCATTTTATGCCTGATTGGTGTCACGGCCTGCTGTAATCTCATCTAAATTATTTTTGGCATTTATCGTATATACATTGGCCAGACTGCTAACGTTAGTCAGTTGTTTATAATGAATGCAAATATTTCCAACAAAGGTGTTATTATTTTACTATTATTTATTATTTTAAAACACTTGTGCAAAAAAATAATGTGCAACACATGTTTGTGAAGTGTTTTATAGAATCTCAAAAATTGCTCGGTTTTTAATAATTTCCTCATGTCTGTAAAAACCACTTCCCAACCTTGCATTGTAATATACTATTGTGTTTGTTATATTTATAAAAGGCGTTAACATGTTATAAGATATCCATGACTTGCTCTTCAGATTTCCCAAGACATTGGTTACACTAATTTCAATGCAAGTTGATAGATTCAATTTTGACATTAAAAACTGTGATAGTTTTAGAGAAAATTGCTCTAAGTCATTATCATGGACATCCTGCTGGAAAGTGAAGTTCATCCTTCTGAATCAACTGGAACACACCAGCCTTCTATGTTTACTTCTTCATACCTGGTATAAAGTACATTATTGTTTCATTTACAGCAACATCAGTAAAAACAGCCACTTCAGTAACATAAAACTGACTGATATCTTTTTCAAATTTGACTTCATTCTACAAGCTTCAACCAGTTCAATCCACCAAGGTATAAGGGTATGTTTCAATGTACCTTCTATAAATCTGGAGATGCATTGAATCCTCCAGATTGGTTTGAAACTCCAAAGTCTTCTGCTTTTGAATTACAAGGATTCAATTATTGTGCTATCTATAAACAATCAGTTTTGTTCACTTCTATACTAATATTGACCTAATTATCATTCTGTTTTTAGGGAAGTAAGTTGAATTTACCAGAGAGACCTTGGCATCCATTGACAGTGGGATGTAATTCCTGAACTTACTTCCCTAGGGAAGAAAAGTAATTGACTTAATTAATAATGTAAAAAGTTACCTTATTTAATAGTTTTTATATCTATTTTTCAACTTTGCTGTTAATAGAAAATGAACCGCAGCATTCACTGCTTCCTCTACATCACAATTAATCATATTTCTAATTAATATGCAGTCTGAAACTGTTGTTTAAAATGTCTGCCACTAATTCAGACAATAAAATATTGCAGTTGTTTCATCAACATTCCGTTTCTATCAAACTACTAAACACTTCAAACCAAGATATAAATTCACATAAAATATAAAAATTAAACATAATTATTAGTATAGGAGTGAACAAAATTATGCAATTCAGGAAGTAACTACATTATTAGTTTTGAACTTATTTGCTAGCTCTCACTAAAGCTCGGGCTCAAACATGTTCTTGAATAGTAATGTACTACTTACTTACCTTCTTGTGTACATAACAATTATTAGATGTTCATGATTTAGAAAATATGGTTTGTTTTGAGCATTTTTTAATTCTTCTGATGATCAGTTTCCTAAATATAAAGATTATGCTAGCAAAGAACAGAGTTCTAAGATTTAATGTAATGTATTTATTTTTCACAGGGAATTTTCAACCATTGCATGCCGAAATCTACTTTGAAATTTCTTCCAGAAAAGTGTTGTGATGTAGGCCATTTTTAACTGCAAGGCATTTAAATCCAGCACCAAATCTCTAATTTAAACTATAGGTAAGTAATACAACACCTGAATTGGTAGATTGGATAACCCTCACTACCTTTGTTCCATGCTAATATCTGCCTCATTTTATTCCATTCTTACTCATGCAGGGAATACATCTGCTCCTTACAGTGGATTCCTATTGCTGGATTCTAGCTTAAATTTCTGTGCCTTGCAGTTAAAATCAACAAATAATTTTTATGTACATGACCTTTGTACATCACAATGCTTTTCTGGGAAAAATTTCAAGATAGGTTTTGGCAAGCAATGGTTGAGAATTTTCTTGTCTGCTTGAGTAATCCATTAGCAGATAATACTCATAGTCATCATGTACTATTCCTATTGACATCATGGCCCCCTAGTTTGAATGTTTGCTTGTCAATAGCAATAAACAGTAATTAAATAAGATAGTTTTAAGCAATGTGTGCCATTATTTAACTGTTATGCATTAAGGAGTTAAGTAAACTTTGTCATTTTCAATGTTTACAGTATTCATTTAATACATCTCAATGAAGGATAAATTATATTTGAAGAGGAAAATATATGCTCAGACTGGGGTTTGTTTGCTTTCTATGTTAATGCTCTACTGACTGAGCTATCTGAGCACTCCAATCTAAAATTTTAGAAATTTGAACCCAGGACATTTTGCTTTCAATGCAAATGCTCTACTGACTGAGCTTCCTGAGCACACCAATTTAAAATAGGACCTTCACTTTCTATGTGAATGCTCTACCGTCTGAGCTACCTGAGCACTCCAATGTAAAATTTTAGATTGGTGTGCTCAGTCGGTAGAGCATTAGCATAGAAAGTGAAAGTTCCTTTAGATTGGAGTGCTCTGGTAGCTCAGTCGGTAGAGCATTTGCATAGAAAGCATAAGGTCCTGGGTTCAAGCCCCAGTCTGATCATATATTTTTTCTCTTCATATATAATTTTAGTAATTATGTTTAATTCATTTACTTTTAATTGCTGGCCTGAGGCAAAAAGATATAAATAATAAAATGAGATAAATAAAGATGTAAGGAAGAAAAAATTAAAGAAGAGAACTGGAATAGCTTCAAGAGTCAATTTATCAAGTTTTAAACTTTTAATTTATATCTCTGATGGTTCATATCAACGAACATAATTTGTCAGATATTCTGTAGTAGATCTGCATCAATGACAACTTCCCAAATGACACCAGTTGATAGATCATGGCCCACTTAATAACAAATCTGTGTTTCTTTTTATATCTTGATATTACAGAGTATGATTGTTAAAAAATTTGTCATCAAGATTACAATTATTATTTTGTTACCTAACCACCAGATTAATTTAAATAAAATCTCTATATCTACAAAACACCTTAACACAGTGGAAAAACAAATGTTCACAACTATGTGAATAAAGGTAGAAGAAGATGTGATTTATTTGTTGCTATTTACTGTGATCAGCTACTGATGTCAGAAGATTATGAAGATTTATCAGAGTACATGACAAGAAAACCGAAGGCGGGGTATGAAAAATGGGCATTAAAGATACATTTGGACAATATATATGGTAATAGGAGATAAATCAAAATATTTTATTTTAGAAGACAGACATGGAAAAAAGCATGTGATGAATATGTATATGCGGGGACAAAAATTTGTGCAGATGGAATTCATGATACTGAAAATAATGAGAGGATAAATAAGGACAAATCTGCAATATCAAAATTAAAGGTGTTCTGTGGGATCAGAATATAAGTTCTAAACAAAAATAAATATTTTAATACAATAATAAGGAGTACAATGACATACGGTGCAGAAACTTGGGAATTAAAATCTAGGACAATAAGTAAATTAAATTCTGCAGAATTATATTTTTGAAGGTGTTCAGATGGAATTTGTAGAAGAGATAAAATAAGAAACAGTTTAATTAAATGAAAGGTGATTGTTCAAACTTCAATTGTAGATATCATAAAAAACAAACACATTTGTATGGTGATGTAAAATGATTAAGAAAATTCAGATTCCCAAGAAGAATGCCAGAATGGATGCTACTTGGTCAAAGAAGAAGAGGACAGCCAAAAATAATGAAAATTGATGGTGTTTTGAGAGGGAAAAAGGATTGGATGATTCAGTTTAAAATGACAGAGAGATGTGGAGGAGAATGACAGTAGATTAATTGGGTGCAGGAAGATGTTGTGAATTCTGCTAAATAAATATAAAATAAATAACAAAATCATAATAAAGTGAGTTGTAATTAATTTTTCCAAGTAGTGTATCATTTTCTCAATAGACACGACAAATTACTTACTTATTTACTCACTGGCACTATCAAACCCATAGGTTCTTGGCCACGCGAACATAAGCTCTCCATACATTCCTATTCTGAGCTAATGCTTTCCAATCGTTCCCTGTATAATCTACTTCCCTCAAATCATAGTTAATGTTATTCTCCCACCTCATTCTTGGTCTACCAACTGGGCGTTTTCTCTCTGGCTTTCCTACAAGAAGCTTCCATGTAAGTCTTTCATTCCCCATTCCCCATACGTGCAACATGTCCTGCCCATCACAGTCTAAGGGTCGTATGTTAGAACATTACTCTCTACTCAAATTACTTCCAATCACTAGTGAGCTGATTCACCGTGAGCAATTGCTGAGAACGAATTAACGGCCGACTTATCGGTCACGCACGAGAGTCGACGTTTTCGTAATATTGGCAACGAATTACCCAGAATTCTCAGCGATAAAACCACTTCCGTTATTTTCGTCTGCTATAGAGGAATGCATTTATGCTTGCATCCCGCAAATAATACCGTATACAAACACGTCTGCGACACGCAATATTACGCCGATTCTCCTGTTCTTCCAGTTGAATTCTTTGGTAGACTCTATCAAATTCCTCTTCTCCGTGTATACCGAAAACATGATCGAAGTCTTCAAGGTCCGACATCTTGGATAAATGTTGGATAAAGCAGCAAAGTACATCGATTACCATCGGTTCCCGTTCGGTTCCCTTCGGGATTTTAATTTGAGTTGCTCATGTAAGGTACCTCCGCAGGTAGCTTACAAATTTAACCAATTATTATTGCATGAACAGATTTCTGAGTAAGCAAAATCGTATTAGCATACAACTTGCTCAGCAGAGAAGGCATTTTACTGTCTAATGCGTCCAAACATGCGACCCTATGAGACTTAACTGTTCTTATTATATCTGGCTTCCTATAAATACCATGCAGTTCATTGTTATGTAATCTTCTCCATTCACCTGTCTGTTCATCTCTCTTTGGTCCAAAAATTTTTCTAAGTACTTTATTCTCAAATACTTGTAATCTCCTTTCCTCCCTTAAAGTAAGAGTCCAGGTTTCGCACCCATATAATATAACTGGTAGAATAATAGTTTTATATATTTTCAGTTAAAGTTTTTTGAAAGGAGTTGGGACATCAAGAGTCTCTGCAATGCATAATAGCACGCATTTCCAGAATTGAGCCTTTGTTTAATTTCTTTGTGATTATTGTTTCTAGGTATTTGAATTCAGCCACTTCCTCAAAATTTCCCTCATTTGTCATTAGCTGTCCATTTCCATTATATAATGAATTTCTACGTGTGACCATATGTTTAGTTTTATTAATATTTACTACCAGTCCTAATTTCTTAGTGTTACTCAATAGTGTGTGTGTGTTGTCCTTTAGTATCTCCTCGCTATTGGCCAATAATACTACATCATCAGCATAAACTAACAGATTATTAATACCATTGAGTTGCAAGCCTTCCTCATTCTCTAAAGATTTAATGGCATGCTCTAGTACAAAATTAAATGGTAGAAGAAATAGTGCATCTCCTTGCTTCAACCCATTCTCGATTTCAAAAGTGTCCGAAAACTGTTTGCCTACATGTACCCTACTGTTTGTGCCATTTAGACACATTTGTAAAAGTCTAACTTTTTAGGAATTCCGAACTCCAGCAGGATACTATATAACCTCTCCCCTCTTAATTGAATCATATGCTTTTTGAAGTCTACATATAGTTGATGCACAGTACCATTATATTCCCATTTCTTTTCTAAAATATGTCTTATACTAAAACTCTGATCTGTTGTAGACCTGTTTCTTCTAAATGCACATTGATGATCTCCTAGAATGTCATCAATATAGGGAGTAAGTCTGCTTACTAATATATTTGTTAGAATTTTGTACGAAGTTAAAGGTAATGAGATGCCCCTGTAGTTGTTGCAGTCAGTTTTATCTCCTTTCTTTTAAATTGGTACGATAATTGATTCTTTCCATTCATCTGGAAGAGCTACCTTTTCCCAAATAATACTAAGCAACCAGCGTATTTTGTCCCTCAGTTTTTCTCCCCCTGATTTTATCAGTTCTGCTGGGATATCATCTGAACCTGATGCTTTATACATCTTCAATTTTTCAATCGCCATTTCAACCTCTTATGCACTTGGTTCTGTGACTAGCATTTCTGTTGTCTGTAAATTATCCCCTCCTCAATGCCGTGTAGACAAGACATATTTGTATCTAATATTTGATCTTCTAAAGCCAGAGGGAAAACGCCCAGTTGGTAGACCAAGAATGAGGTGGGAGAATAACGTTAACTATGATTTGAGGGAAGTAGATTATACAGGGAATGATTGGAAAGCATTAGCTCAGAATAGGGATGTATGGAGAGCGTACGTCCGCGCGGACATGCATCTACGGGTTCGATAGTGCCAGTGAGTAAGTAAGTAATATTTTATCTTCTAGATGTAATGTGTTGACACAGCAAGCAAAAAAAAAATTGCCGTTGCATTTGACAGATAAGCAATATCCGGATGCCAAGAGGATAAAAAACAAATATTCATTATCAAATGGACCTTCAATATACAGATGTCCCTAACCTTAAGGTCAAAATTATGCAGACAATAGAGGATTCTATTTGGAGTATTTTGACATAAGGGACCAGAGGTTGGATATGAACATTTTGGACGCCACGCCATCTTGAAAATATGTGAGGGATGTTTCTGTAAGCTGCTTAAATTGTCATAACAAACTTCCTGGCACTTTCATATGTTATTTGTTTAGCTTATAGTGCATAACTGACTGTCAAAGATAGAGCATTACTCGTCACAGGAACTTGCAGACATGCATTTAATGTACGGTACAGCAGAATGCGAATGTAGAGCCGAACGAATGTACCGAGAGAAGTTTCCCAACAGGCGTCATCCAAATTGGAATACATTTATTGCTGTCGATAGGAACTTACGAGAGACTAGCTCATTCAAGCCGGGAACAAAACGTAGAACTGTTCAGACACCAGATATGGTGTTGGATCATGTGGCAGACAAGCCATCAATAAGTACAGTATATGTCAACTTGCCCGTGAACTTAATGTTTCCAAAACTTCTTTGTGGAAAGTGCTAAAAGAGCAGCAATTGCACCCCTATCATAGCCTACAGGTGCAGGCATGGGGCCCACATGATTTTCAACCCACAGTTCAGTTCTGTGAATGGATTATTCAATGCTGTAATAGAGTACCAAACTTTCTACAATGTGTAATGATGAGTGTAAAAAAAAAACAGCTTGCAAATGATCTTCAAGATGGTATGGCATCTAAAATGTTAATTTCCGACCACTGGTCCCTTATGTCAAAATGCTCCAAATAGAGCCCTTTATCGTCTGTATAATTTTGATCATAAAGGTTGGGCCCATCCTGTATATACCAAATATTGTTCATATTCTAGAAGATGCCCTCGAAGTTCGGAGTTATGGGTGAAACTTGATAATATTTGATCTCCCTGAAATATTGTAGTTAACCAATGTTAGGGAAAATTCACATGTTATAAAAGTTAAAAAAAATTGCAAAATTTATCTCATCAAGTAATCGATACTTGAGTTGATATGAAGAGAACTATAAACATTAAGATAATGGTCGAAGTGGTAGGAATGGGAATATTAGTTTTACTACACATTTGCATGTCCACATTCTTGCACAGAGGTGAATACACTCTCATATCTGATAGTGTTTCTGCTATCTTCTTGAGGAACAGTGCCTCTTCTTTACGACACTTATATCTGCTCGCTGCATACACACATCGCAAGAAACCATGCTTGGCACTGCAACATTCAAAGTATCTTATTACATGAGGTCATTACCAATAACAAGTACAAGGTTAGGACAAGTTATTTTTGTTATGCATTTTAAATTTAACACTATTTTTAAAACATTAAATATGTAAATGATAATGGGGTAACCATTTTGATAATAATAATAAAAATGTATAATGATAATGAGGCAACCACTTTTAAAATAATAATAATAATAATAATAATATTAATGAAGATTAGGGCTAAGAATTTTATGACCTAAAAACCACTAAAATATGCAAAAAATATATGACCTAAAATTTACAAAAAAATATGCACTGCAACAAAAAGAATGACCTAAAATTATAATTATGTAATAATTTCAGTTTTAAAATCAAGTACTAAATCAGTTTATGACAATTAACTATTTATTTAAGAATAAAATGCAAATTAGAAGTAAATTAAGTATGGAGTTTGATATTGTAGCATGCTTCTCATTTTATTAAAATTATCAGTAGCTTCCTGTTTCTCAGGAGACAATACATAAATATTTGCTCAGGTATATATGTAAGGGAAGAATCCATACTTTGAATTGAAACGAAATAGGAGAGGTAAATAGATTTTACAAGGAACATATTGAGAAATGTATCAACTCAAATAAACATGGGAGAAATAAATTGTATGATAAAAGTTCTTTACCTCTTAAAAGAGTGAAAATATTATGAATATGACAAATAAATAGCTATAATATGCTCCGTCAAATATAAATGGTCAACTATGCATAAATATGACTTAAAGTACTTCAATTCAATCAGTTTTTGTATAAAAAGCACTTATGTATATTTAAGAAACATATCATTCTTGTCAAAAAATATGCTATATCATAAAAATCATAGCGCTAATGATGATGCTTCTTAAAATCGTCTTCTGGGGGGAATGGCTATGTTTTAGCGTTGATAAGACTCAACATTTCGTCTACTGATGCGGTAGACATCTTATGAAGACTGAACTTCTCAACTTATGGCTACATACTCATAGGTCACAATCGAATAGCAATCAGTTGAGTATTTATAGAGGTCAAGCACAGTTTTCTGAAGATGTCTACCACAGCAACAGACGAAATATTGGGTCATATCAACACTGAACCACAGTCATTCTGCTTGGAAAATTATTTTAAGAATCAAGACATCGGGCATAAAAGCCTACGCAGTAATAAATAATAATAATAATAATAATAATAATAATAATAATAATAATAATAACTCCAACACTCATCAAGAACTGCTATCAAAACGTAAAGCAGAGGATAGCAATGACAAAAGAAGCTTTTAACAAGAAGAGAAGAATTTTCCGCGGACCTTTGGCAAAAGAATTACTGAAGAGGTTAGTGAAGTGTTTTGTGTGGAATGTAGCATTGTATGGTGCAGAGACTCGGAATGAAGAAAAGCAACTGGAAGCCGTTGAGATGTGGATATGGAGAAGGATGGAGTGTATAAAATGGAGAGACAAAATAAAAAATAAAGATGCGCTAGACACAGTGGGTGAAGGAAGAACAATGCTGTAACTCATAAATAAGAGGAAAATAAATTGGATTGGCCACTGGCTAACAAGAAACTACCTGCTGATGGATGCCCTAGAAGGAATGTTTCAAGGGAAATAAGGTTAGTTGCAGAAAAATACATCAGATGATAGACAAAATATATTATTTGTATGCAGATACAAAAAGGAAGCTTGAGTTAAGGAAAGTGTGGAAAACGCTGAGTTTGCAGTGAAAGACCTGCTCTTGGGCAGAACACTATATATATATATATATATATATGTATATATGTATATATATATGTATATATATATATATATATATATATATATATTACATGGCTCATAAGGCCTACAAGGCCCTTGGCGTACCGCCGGCTGCTGACCTCACATCCACATGTGTTAATCACATAGGTAGACGATTATCCTGCCAGTGTAGGGGTGACATGTGGTCAGCATGTCGGGTTTCCCAGCCGTCATAGCTGGTTTTCTCAACCTGGAGCCGCTACTTATTGTAGCTACCCAAATTCCGCACGATGCTGGGTGGGCACCGGTCACATACTGGCCGAAATTCCGAGAGAAAATTTCTTCACCTCCTATGGAGACTCGAAACAGCGCAAGGCATCTTGCCTTAACATAATAATAATGCTGATGTTTCAGGGTGAAAATCAGACAACGGCTATCGCTTATGACAGGAACAAACGCTAAAGATGATTCTGTAAAATTTGAATTAAAAAACTTGAAAAATGATCAAATGCGGCAAGAATACCAAATCAAAATTGCTAATAGATTTGAAGTACTGGAATCTTCAGATGACAATGTGGCAAACGAAGATGAAACTGATATAAATAAAGAATGGGAGGCTATAAGAGATACTGTTAAATTGTTAGCATCAGAAAGCATTGGTTGTTTAAAAAAGAGCAAAACAAGAAATGGTTTGATGAGGAATGTGCCGACATTGTAAAGAAAAGAAAGCTAGCAAAATTGAAATGGTTACACGAGCCAAATGAGGTAAATTTAGAGCAATTGGGTAGTATTAGAGGGAAACCACCAAGTTACTAAAGAGTAAAAAGAGGGAATATTTGAGAGAGAAGATTAACGATCTTGAAATGAACGCACAAAATAGGAATATTAGAGAATTATATCAGGGAATTAGTATAGAGAAGAAAGGGTTTCAGGCTAGAACAAATTCGGAATGAAAATGGGGATATGATTGCAGGTTCCAGGAGTATATTAAATAGATGGAAAAGTTACTTTAATCAGCTATTAAAAATACATACATAACAGGACATTGAGGAGGATAATTTACAGACAGCAGAACTGCTAGTCGCAGAACCAAGTGCATTAGAGGCTGAAATGGCGATAGAAAAATTGAAGATGTATAAAGCATCAGGTTCAGATGAGATCCCAGCAGAACTGATAATATCAGAGGGAGAAAAGTTGATGGACAAGATACGCTGGTTGCTTAGTATGATTTGGGAAAAAGAAGCTCTTCCAGATGAAAGGAAGGAATGAATTATCGTACCAATTTATAAGAAAGAAGATAAAACTGATTGCAACAACTACAGGGGCATCTCATTACTTTCAACTTCCTGTTAAATTCTAGCAAAATATATTAGTCAGCAGACTTACTCCCTATATTGATGACATTCTAGGAGTTCATCAATGTGGGTTTAGAAGAGACAGGTCTACAACAGATCAGATTTTTAGCTTAAGACAGATTTTAGAAAAGAAATGGGAATATAATGGTACTGTACATCAACTATACATAGACCAAAAAAAAAGCATATGATTCAATTAAGAGGGAGAGGTTATATAGTATCCTGCAGGAGTTCGGAATTCCTAAAAAGTTAGTTAGACTTATACGAATGTGTCTAAATGGCTCAACGAGTAGGGTGCGTGTAGGCAAACAGTTTTCAGACACTTTTGAAATCCAGAATGGGTTGAAGCAAGGAGATGCACTATCTCCTCTACCATTTATTTTGTATTAGAGCATGCCATTAACCCGTCAGCGTGGAATGACGTGACGTGTACGCGGGGTGAATTCATCACCCAATGCGGAAGGACGTGACATGTACGCAATCTGCACGCACTGCTATAAACTGTTATTATTATCTTATTTTTTACGTTAACTATTTCCCGTTTATAGAATTATGATATAGAGACTTCAATGTTTTTATTAGTGTGTATATTATTCGTTGATGTCATTAAGGAACATTTTAAAACAATTTTAGTTTTTATAGTTATTCTTGTGTCTCCTGACACTTTCTTACATTTATAACTCCATAAAAGATTTTTGTGTTATGCCCTCTTTTTAGCTGTAAACTTCAAGAACAAACCGGAATGTTATATTGACCAATAAATGGTCAGTTGACCTTTTTTTTTGTTTACTTTTTTTTCAAAGGAAGAAAATCCATGTTTCACTCTGTGTTTAGTTCTTGGTGATCTTGTCTAGCGTATACTAAGGAAATGGCGAAAAGTTTATCGAGTTCCGAGATTGAGAATCTTTTAAATTCTCGTTTTAGTGATTCAGAAGAAAAGTGCTTTTGATTCTGATGACGAATCTGAATTAAGTGACGTAGCAGTGGCAGAAACGGAAGTGCAATCCGATTTGGAATGTGATTCAGATGAAAATACTATAGCAGGTCAGGCAGAAGGGGTTGAAATATTTACATGGGAATCCATGTGTAATTATGTCCCAAAACGTGAAACATTCACTAATGTGTTCGGCCCACAAAGTGTTGCAAGAAATGTTAGTAGTGTGGTAGAAGCATTCAAACTTTTCTTCACTCTTGAACTTGTCAGCATGATTGTTACAGAGACTCACCGTTATGCAGAACAGTACATGAAATCTCGGGGTATGCTTTTCTCATTTCGATCCAGAGTGAGAGAATGGACCCCTGTGACACACTTGATGAAATGTATGTTACTTTAGCACTATTTATGTTGATGGGAATAGTACAGAAACCTACTTTTCGCTCTTATTTTTCACGAAATTCGACAATAGCCACGCCCATATTTGGTTCTGTTATGTCCTTGGACAGATTTGAATCTATTTGCAAATTTCTTCATTTTAACAACAATGACATAAAATTCACTACCTATGACGGTCCAAAAAAGTTATTTCCGATTTATCCTTTAGTGGCAGTACCTCAACAATAAATTTCAAACAATGTACATACCAAAACAAAATATTTCAATCGACGAATCCCTTACATTATGGAAAGGGCGTCTATCATTCATTCAATATCTACCGCTAAAATCATCAAAATTCGGAATTAAAAAAACTTTTGAACTCTGTGAATCGACTACTGGCTATTTGTGGTCGTTCATTGTTTATACAGGCAAGGACACAAAATTGGATTCTACTTTGACGTCAGGTGTAGCGAATAAAACTATGGCTATTGTATTTCAACTTATGGAACCATTACTAGGAAAAGGGTATACATTGTGGATGGACAACTTTTATAATTCTCCGTGATTGGCAATGAACAATGAAATTAAAATAGTTTAAAACTGACTGTGTTGGGACTCTTCGACTATCAAATAGGAACCACGTGCCTAACGACAGTAAGTTAAAGGAGAAAAAATTGAAAAAGGGTGAACTTATTTCAAAACATTAAGGTCCAGTTACAGTAGGAAGTGGAGTGAAGTGACAAAAAAGAATGTGACAATGTTATCTACAGTACCATACTGACGAAACCAAAATTGTGAAAACAAGAAGAGGGACACGATAAGGGTGAAACACCGGCGATGATCGATTGTGATATGCGACTACAATTACTTCATGGGAGAGGTAGGCGGTGGCATTGAAAAGATCAATTACTACAAGGTTACCTGATCGAGAGAGCAAAAAAAATGAGTTAGGTAAAGGTACATGAAAATGTTTAAAAGACTTTTAAACATAAGTATACTAAATGCAAGTATTAGAGACAACGCAAAATAGTGGTGGAAAGAAAAAGAAAGATAATTTGAAATTTAGGGTCGATTTAGTTCAAGGTCTCGTAGCTCAAACTGGTTCATTGTATAGAAAGGAACGTTTCTGGAAGGCACACGAGCAATAATAATGTACCCAGACTGTTAGAAAGACATTTTTTGGAGAAGATTCCCCCAACAGGGAAGAAGTCTAAACCACAAAAGAGGTGTGTTGTTTGCAGTAAACATGGAAAGAGAAAAGAGTCAACTTACTGGTGTCCCGACTGTCAAGCTGGTTTATGCCTCGAAAATTGCTTTAAAATTTATCACACTAAACTAAATTTCTAAAGCCCCCTTCAGCTCTGAGTTTTTTTTTTCTGGAAGACCCTTCTCTTGTGTAATATTGCATGTGTTGTTAGGTAGTGTGCCGGTTCTCTGAATCCTTCAAAGAATTTGTTGTGTAATTCACTGTTTTAATTATATATGTGAACTGTGTTGTTTTAATTATTTTTACAACTGTGGAATAAAACCATTGTTAGTCTACACCTGAAGAGATGTTATGTGAGTATTATAATATTTATAATTTATTAAATGTTATATTAAGTATACACCGAGAGGGAGTCTGAAATAATTTAAATTACGCAGGATCCTTTTAAATGTGTTACTTGAATACTCGCATTGGATGGCCGGATTTAAACCCCAGTCAAAATTCCTCCCGCATCTGGTTATGACGGGCCATTTAAATCTACCGACGTTGAGGGGTTAAATCTTTAGAGAATGAGGAAGGCTTGCAACTCAATAGTAATAATAAGCTGTTAGTTTATGCTGATGATGTAGTACTATTGGCCGATAGCGAGGAGATACTAAAGGACAACACACACACTATTGAGTAACACAGAAATTAGGACTGGAAGTAAATATCAATAAAACTAAATATATGATCACACGTGGAAATACACTATATAATGGAAATGGACAGCTAATGACAAATGAGGGAAATTTTGAGGAAGTGGCTGAATTAAAATACCTAGGAACAATAATCACAAATAGGGATGAGATGCACAAAGAAATTAAACATAGGTTCAATTCTGGAAATGCGTGCTATTATGCATTGCAGAGACTCTTGATGTCCCAATTCCTTTCAAAAAATGTTAAACTGAAAATATATAAAACTATTATTCTACCAGTTATATTATATGGGTGCGAAACGTGGACTCTTACTTTAAGAGAAGAGAGGAGATTACAGGTATTTGAGAATAAAGTACTTAGGAAAATTTTTGGACCAAAGGGAGATGAACAGACAGGTGAATGGAGAAGACTACATAACAATGAACAACATGGTCTTTATAGGAAGCCAGATATAATAAGAACAGTTAATTCTCGTAGACTGCGATGGGCAGGACATGTTGCACGTATGGGGAATGAAAGACTTGCATGGAAGCTTCTTGTAGGAAAACTAGAGGGAAAACGCCCAGTAGGTAGACCAAGAATGAGGTGGGAGAATAACATTAACCATGATTTGAAGGAAGTAGATTATACAGGATAGGGATGTATGGAGACTCTATGTCCGCGCGGCCATGAACCAACGGATTCGATAGTGCCAGTGAGTAAGTAAGTAAGATGTTTCATAAAAATCGTCTTCTGCGGTGAAAAGCTATGTTCCAGTTTTAATAAGACGTGTACTGTTGTAGTAGACATATTTAAGTAACCCACTTCTGAAAGTGGCGTAGTTACGCTGCCCCGATGTTATGATGGCTGACGATGATTATGATAGTGGTGCGCCAGGAAAGTCCTTCATCCCAAAATTAATCTAATGCAAAACTGAATGATGATGATTGTGATGGCCATATGTTGTTCCCGGAACCGTTTGGGCCTTAAAGTTTCCTGACATTTTTCTTACAAGTGAGGAAAATTCCCGAAAACCTTCACCCAGGAAAATTGTCCGAGACTTGAACTCAGGTCCGCTGCGTGATAAGGTAGTATGCTACCTCGAGACAACAGAGGAGGACCAATGTTCCAGCAATATTGTAACATTAAATTAAAGCAAATATACTTTAAAATATCCATCCGAAATGTTCCTGCGTACTCCAAACTAAAACACTTTCGCCGAATATGAATGGGGGGTTTAGCCTACTTTAATTTAAATTTATGGGTCAACCAAACTCGGACTAGGAGAGGGAGCGGGTGTTACATTGAAAACAAGGTAGTACCGCGTTAGTTCTCCGTATGAGCATCGTAGTTCCTCTTCACAATTTTTCCGACTAATATGTGGTTTGGCTTTACAAATACTGTATAAGTGCCTATAGTAGTATTTATGATAGGGTTTCTGACGATTCTGTGCCAGAAAACTCAAAATAATTGTTCTAGTGTGTATACAATTAACTCAAGAAAATACATAAATTGAATTTCCCCCTCCCAAATTGTAAGACATGTTTTTAAATGAATGCGGGGATGAGAAATTGACGTAATTTTAACCTACAATGACCTTATTTACAATGAAAACATGCATTAATCGTTCGAAGAGAATAGCCAACTTGTCCTTACAGGGCGCCAGATTAACCAATAAACTGTAAGCTAATCTGATGTGTACTATTATGTGGCACAAGGACTTAGTAATGAGTAAATAAATATATGAAACTCCAATCTTATAGTGGTAATGTGTATTATCGTGTTGACTAACATAACGCTAGCAGTGAATAATTGAATAGGTGCCCGGAGAAGAGATCTAACCCACAAACAACAAATTGTTGGGAACATTAAAAAAAGTATGATGTTCAATTTGAGGCTATTACCTTTATTATATCATGTTTTAATCTGGAAGGCGTGGTTACGCTGCCCCGATGTTATGATGGATGATGATGATAGGGTACGCCAGGAAGGTCCTTAACCCTAAACTTAATCTAAGGCGAATATGATTGGTGATGATTATGATAGTCATCTGTTGTTCCGGGATCCATTTGGGTTTGAAATTTTCCTAACATTTAGACAGATGAAAATCCCCGAAAACCTCACCCAGGAAATTTGTTCTGACCGAGACATGAACTCGGGGCCACTGCGTGACAAGGCAGTATGTTACCTCGAGACAACGGTGGACCAATGTTCCAGCAATATTGTTACATTAAATTAAAGCAAATATACTTAAAATATCCATCCGAAATATATATATCCCCCGCGTTCCCCAAACTAAAGCACTTTCAGTCATTTCGCCGAATATGAATGGTTGGTTTAGCCAACTTTAATTCATATTTCCTTATTTTATGATTATGAGTCAACCAAACTCGGACTAAGAGAGAGAGAGAGAGAGAGAGATACAGAGACAGAGAGAGACAGAGAGACACAGAGAGATACAGGGAGACACAGAGAGAGACAGAGAGAGAAAGAGAGTGAGAGAGAAGGTGTGGTAAGAGAGAGCGAGAGAGAGAGAGAGCTATGCGAGATAGAGAGTGAGTGAGTGTGTGTGAGTGTGTGAGTGTGAGTGAGAGTGAGTGAGTGAGTGAGAGAGAGAGTGTGAGAGTGTGTGTGTGTGTGTGTGTGTGTGTGTGAGAGAGAGAGAGAGAGAGAGAGAGAGAGAGAGGGTGGCGTTAATGCAGCTGTAGCGGGTGTCACATTGAAAACAAGATAGCACCGCGTTAGGTCTCAATATCGTCGTTCCTATTCCGAGTTTCTCCGACTAATACGCGGTTTAACATTGAAAATATAAGTTAATTAAATAAAAATAAATCTTAGTTTTATTTGATCTTCATATTTATTAAGATGCAATTCAGTCAAATAAAACTAGTTTTATTTTTATTTAATTAATAAATATGGATTTTCATCAAGTAAACACCAACTCAATTGATTAAAAATATAAGTGCCTATGGTAGATATTCATAATATTATATATTTATTAAACACAATGTGTACACTAATATTATATACATGGTTTTACCATTTTGCTATTAATTCGTGAATTGTTTTAGTTCTGTTTTCGCACTTCACTAAGTGATACTTTGGGCACGGTTTGCTACAGAGTTTACAGATGCAGGCCTCCTCGGGTTCATGGTAACTTTGTTTATGACATATTTTCCCATGGAAACCATGAGCGGCGAAGCGTGTGTATAAGTGGCGAAGTCGAAAATTTGGTCCTTTCCATTCGTCTGTGTTTAACGCTTCCGTTTCTGTGATTTCGTTCGGAATCTCTCTGGCTTTTCTCTGTCTCTCCTCGATTGCTGTTTTGTATGCCTGCGTTTCTGGTAGATCGAAGTGTTTTCGGATGTCTTCTATGAAGTAGGACTCCTTTGCTATTATGTAGGCATAGCTATGTCTTGTGAATTTTGAAATTGAAAGAGCCCGCTTTAGGAATCTCGCTTTTATGCTTTCAAGTTTCATGAAATTGATATTCATAATAGGATTTCTGATGATACTATGACAGGAGTCCACAAAATCGGGGTATGGCTGTGTCGTGGACACGGCCGTGTGTTTTACGTGTACTTAATGGGTAATATTTTCTTTGAGCTTATTATATGTATATGGCTGCAGATATACTGGCGCTGTCGTTGATCCGCTCGGACGCCTTCATTCTTTTACGTTCCCGACACCGCTTCACTCTGTCATATGGTGTTTTATGGGTACTATTGGATTACTTTTGAGAAGCCCTTTTCAACCGTATATGATCTCTGTATTTTGATTTGGCTTTTTGATGAGTATATTGCATTATTTATTTTCATTTTTTTATTTTAACACCATGTATATTCACTATAACTGTTTCACACTAATATTTTATATACGCAATCAATAGATCTTGATGAGAGCTGACGATTGAAGCTCAATCGAATGTAGTAACTTCTCCTAGACAAAATTTATACTAAACGAAAATTATGTGACGCAGCGAAACGACCTCAAAATTGCGGCTGTTCCCCTCAGCCGCGTGCGATGCGTCACAGTCAACACTCAACGTAACGAATTCTTTGATCCTTTATCTATTGTGTGGTGTAATTAAATTTTGGATGTCGATGATAGATATGTAATTGCAAAATCAAACTCTATCCCCCGATTGTGTCATCAGTTTTTTGAATTACGTCCCACTATGGACACAAATTTAAAGACATATTCAGTCAAAACCGAAAACGCAAAAGTATTGTTCTAGTGTATATATAATTACCTGAGAAGAAGAAAATATATATTGAGTTCTTCCCCCCCCAAACGAATGGGAGAATTGCCTTGAAATGAATGAGGGAATGAGAAACTGAGGTAATTTAAACCTAAATTTTACACATTTACAATGGAAAACATACATTAATCGTTCATACGGAACAGCCAACTTGCCCTTATGGGGCGCCAGATTAGCCAATAAACTGTAAACTAATCTGATGTGTACTAACTTTTATGTTACACAAAGACTTGGTAATGAGTGAATATATATGAGCAATTCCATATGTGACTGACTGGCATTTACAGTACACTTTTCCAGCAAAATGCTTATATAAATATTACAATTGATTGAAATTAGGAGTGTTTTCACGTGATATGTTAGAGGAAAAGTGTACGGTTAAGGGCCGGTTTCACCAACATCGGTGAAATTTAACCTTCACGACGAGTTACATAACCGGGTGAAAAATAACTAAGCGTGTTTGCGTTTCACCACGCCATATAACACCGACGTAAACAAACTGGCGGTTTACCGTTAAAATTATTTTGAATCGTATATTTCTCATACCTCATATTCAAGCGGAACAAATTTGTAGGAGGGGAAAGATATGCTATTGGTTGTTACTTATCGCGTTACCATAGAAACCTAAATAAACACATTGAACCAACACAAACACGTTCCACAGATCACGTCGATTATTAGTACACGTGGAAAATTTGCCAGAAATAAAGAACATGTCCAACGAAAGATTTTCAAAACTATAATAGAATTAATATAGAAACGTTGAAACTATAGGAAATAAGAAACTATCCATAAAACATGCGTAACGACGAAAAATATTTTTCTTGATTAGGCCTGTTTTTAAATTAACCTAATGATTGATTTAAAAACACTTTTACATTAATATAATATGGTAGTGTATTATCATCATCATCATCATCATTGGAATGCTTTAGTATATTTGGGTTATGTAAAAGTTTTCATGGAACAAGCCATTTTAATGGTATAAGAAGAGCAATTATTTTGGTTGGGACCATGTATTACAGTGTTTACAAAGTATCTAATCCATCTCCTGAAAATGTTGCTGCTGTAAACTCTCATTCTTGGAAGAATTATTTAATAACATGCAAAATGATTATGATAATGCAGGCCATGTTATAAATATAAGGTGATTTGGAGCCATTAAGTAACAAATCTGATGAGAGGTCCTTAAAAAAAATTCCAACATTTCTCACTCTCAATGCATAGAATTGCTAGATTACAAACCCTTGTGCTTCATGGTTATTCAGGTGTAATCATAACATAGGAACGTCCTGTCTGCGGATGAACTTGTGATGGAACAGATTAGTTTAATTTGTAAAACTTGGAGTAGATCTTGGGAAGCTCAATTTTTTTGGTTGTTCCTGGACCTATTATAAGAACAGTGAGAGTTTTCTTTTTGTCTTACATATATTCATTATTTTCATTGTTGCACTTTGGAATACTGCAACCCAGTCTTAACGAATTTCGCTAAAAATGTTTGACTTTATCAGACCCATACCCTTGTCATATTCTAGGTATGTAGGTCCACTTATTGGGAATGTGACAAGAACTGACTGCAAATGTGTCTTCTCATGAACAATGTAGTGTAAATATCTAAAGAGCATGTAATTTTTATTTGCCCTCCTGCAGATTCACAGAATATATTTAACTACTAGATTTTTGGGTTAAGGATGTTTGTAATATACTGATTAATAAGAAATGAAGTTACCTTATTGGCTCCTTTCCTACCATGAGTTTCAGAATAAATATAGAAAATGACCTTGTTATCAAACAACTTTTGAATGTTGAAAGAAAAGTAGCTAAATCGTTGCTTGTAATATATGATGTTTGGACAGGGGAGATTTTTCTGAAAATCCATGGAAATAAATTTAGTACTTCTCTTCCATGCTTCCCTCTGGCCGTTATAAATAATCTCAGTTCTTGCTATGTGAACCTTGTTTTCAGTTTCAAGATACATTACCTTCTTCTCTATCTCCAGCCTCATCTCTTCATTTGCAATGGTACTTAACTGAACAGGAGCGACTTCTTATTAGCAGTAAATTCATCACAGATAATATACGAATCGTTTCTGGGGTATCCAAATTAAATGTTGAACTGTGTTATGAAAATGGTTTAATACATTTCAGAAGATATAAAGTTTTCAGAATAATTGTCTTTATACATGTTATACGTTGTTAAAAATACACAGTTCCCCAGGTAAATACAACTTCTGTTTTCTTTATGCTATAATGGCTTTCAGGACCCTTAAATGATGTGTGTTCCATAACCAGTTTTGGACAATTTGGTCTGCCTGTTGGTGTGTTTGCCTTGCATATCCTTGCCTATCTCTGCATTAGTATTTATAGATTTTCGGATATTTTCAATTCTCTATTTTGAAATGGCATCTATAAACCTGAAAACTTTTTTACATATATCTTTATTTCATTTGCATAATTTTCATCTGAAATTCTTACCTTGTATCTGAAACTTTACTATGAAGGAGAGCATCATCTTCATTTATTTTGGCCTCCTCTGTTTAATATTGTGGGACCAAACATATATATATAAAGTTAATAGTGAGTGGAGAACATATTTTTAATAACTCACCTCATACAATTTCAAATTTATTTGATTTAAGACCATTGGTTTTGAATGAATTTTTCATTCATCTTCAGTTTATTTTCAGTTGTTGATTTCACCAATTCTCTAATTCTGCCATATTTGGTTGGCATTATAAATTTTTTTCTATAGGAATATCAAAATTCATTGATCGATATTTGTTCTTTTGAATGAATATCTTCTCCCAAACTGTTCATTCTAATGGTTTATCCAATTGTTTCAAATTGTGAAATTTAAAAATCAGCAATTGCTGCACATAGTTTATTAGAACATCATAAAATTAATAGAGATGCAAAACTTTTGAAACAATTGGATAAACTATTAGAATTAACAGTTTGGGAGAAGATATTCATTCAAAAGAATAAATATTGATCAATGAATTTTGATATTCCTATAGAAAAAAAATTTATTTCAAAATTTATAAAGCCAACCAAAAGATGGCAGCGTTAGAGGTAACCATGGTGAAATCAACAAACATAGAATTTCAACAGTTGGTGTCATGAAAATAAACTGAAGATGAATGAAAAATTCATTCGAAACCAATGGACTTAAATCAAATAAATTTGAAATTGTATGACGTGAGTTATTAAAAATATGTTCTCCACTCACTATTAATGATATAACCTCATAATGTTTACTTCCCAACATTAATTTTAATATATATAAAGATTGTGCCTCTAACATTGTAAATTTTGAATTTGTTGATTCATTTATTTTGCTGATTTACATCAATACGTTTTAAATATTTTAACCTACAATTACAGGAGTCTCCAGTTTCATGAATCTGAGCTCTCAATTTTTTGTTAGTATCTTTCATCCTGCCAAAAACTCTTCCTCTTCTTACAGCTTTCATAAGATACACAGTTATTGATCATACTCATTCATTTTGAATGTATGTGATTCCAGTTTTCACTTTTCTCGCACAATATTACTAGTAAAACAACATATGAAGCAATACAATGAAAAAATAGTGTACATGTAATTCTCCTCCCAAATAAGACCAATATTGAATAAATCCAGTTATATTACTCTACACCTGCACTGCAACAGTTAGATTAAAATGACTTGCTTTCCTTTTCCCCTGTTCACTATAGACTTACCTCTTTTTTTCACTATCAAATGGGCCTTGGGTTCGATCCCCGGTCGGGACAGTTTTTCTGGGTTTTTCCTCACCTGTAAGACCCAAACGGTCCCCGAAATCATTGTATTCATATTCATCTTAGATTAAGCTTGGGATTAGGGACTCTCCTGGTGCACCACTATCATCATCCATCATATCATCGGGGCAATGTAACCCTACCTTCCAGGCGCCCCAACCTCAGAAGTGGGTTACAAGTACGCCATGCCAGGAGGGAACACCAGGAATGTTGAAGGGCAACCTGGGGCATTTGCAAAAAAAAAAAAAATCTCAGTGACTAGCCTTACTTTTGCTCCATAATTTAGCCCATATAAAATTCACTGCTCAAGCTATATGAATGTGCCCTTAACTGATTTTTTTTATCACATTTACTGACTTACCTCTCTTTTTCCCTATAGTCTTCAATTCCATCACTGCATTTCCTCAAGAAAAGATAGTCTCCAACGTAACATACAGGAATATTAATTAAATTATTTGGAGTCAATATTAATGTTGATTATCTTGAACATGTTTCGCTTATATCATAATCATTGATATGCTATAATCGAAACATGTTCAAGAACAAATCAACATTAATATTGAGTTAAGATGAACAGACTCCAAATAATTTAATTAAAAGAACCTCAAAATATTACTTCCTAAAATAAAACATTAAATACAGGAATATGTTTGAAAATAACTTGAAAACACTAGTGGGTAACACATAGAAGTAATTATTTTGAAATTATATTTTATTTAATATTTTTCATAATTATACAATAATTCATATAAATAAACTCTTATTATTTACTGCTTCAAATATCTTATTGTTTCTATCAGATACAACAAACTGCAAAACAATAAGACTGAGGAACATGTATATAATTTACTCATTTTATAATTTCATACTGCGTAACATTCTACAGCATCTCTCAAATGTTCACAGGCAATCAGTTTTAGTAAAATATTTAAAATTGTACTGCACATTTTGAATGTATAACAATAAATCACATAAAAACCTAAAATATTTTTAAATTATTACAGTATCATCACTGATTAAAATATTATAGAACAAAAATATAATTAACAATTTACTCTACAATGGGATTTGATGAGCCTTCACTTTACACCATTGTTGTCTCGGTTAAAATAATATTTTTCTTTCTCAAATAATGCAACTAAATTGAGATTAAGAACGTCCTGAAGTACTTGCTCACCTGTATATCTTAAAATATTGTGTAAAACATCAGTAGCCCAATGATATGAAATTCATTAATCAGTTTTAAATTAATTCCTACATCACTTCCTAGAACTGAAGAGCTTCTCAATAACCTTCAACATTCTGATTTAAGATTCATTGTACATGTTATCTGCAAGTGTGTACAAAGAAGACAGAAATACATTAACATGGACATCTGTTTCAACATATACGCAGTGAGAAGTGTTAAATTAATAATGAAATCGTCAAAAATGTTGTTATTGAGAGTGTATATCCCTTGAAATCCATCTCTCCAAACCCAATTATGAAAAAAAATAATTTATAGAGAAATTATAACAAAGTTATATGACGTAACTAACAACGTTACATTTTACAATATGAGAAATGTAAGCTAGGGTGAGTTATTTTTTTAAGCTGTTCTAAGTTTAAGACTGATGTGTATAAATATTTATAACTGTTAGACTTAATAGTTGCAAATGTTATAATTTGCCATAAATTGTTCTTCACCTAGCAATGATGTCACAAAATGTCATATTTGATTTACAAATAGCCTTCACTTTTAAAGAGAAGTAGTATTTCAAGTTACTTGAACTATTCTGCAACACCATCACCAGGTCTTTATTCTTTGTTTGTGTAATCCATTGAACTTCTGGTCTTTAGGGATGTAGCTTGAAGTCGAGAACTTGCAATGGCACAACTGACTCGGCAGACAATATCTTAGGACTGTTGATCTCCTGACCCCTCCTGAATGATGAACCCTTATCTAATCATTGTCCAAAGCCAGGAGCAGCTGATTTATTGGAGAAATGGCTTGATTTCTAAAAAAAAAAAAAAGCAGTATGTAATATAAACTTATTGTGTTGTACAGATCAACTCACATAATACACGCATATAGCAGTACAAGTGAATTATTCATAACTAGCTGAAGTTATTTTATCAATAATTAAAATTATAGATTTCACAATCAACATAGTATACCACTGGTGTATAACACATAAGGATTACTGTATGCTGGCTCAACTGCACTTTTACTAGCGCTTGATTTTTCAGTTATATTATTGTAAACTATAGCTCTTCTTTTTGTAAACTATAGCTCTTCTTTTGTATTTACTAACATTATTTATTATTTTAAACTTTTTCAAACAATTTTATAACATTATTAGACAGTTTTGAAGTATTTATTTAAATATGCAAATCACAATATTATGACACTGTTAGACAATATTGTGATGCTAACTGCTATTTTCTCCACAGAGTATATTACTTAGTCTATGATTTTTCTATCGCTGTTTTGGGTTATCGCTGGTTGGATCAGCGTTAGGGAGCGATAAGGAAGTGTACACCCATTTTTAATAAAGTTTGGTAAATTTAATATTATTAATATATCTTTATAACATAGATTTGGGGACTTATTGCAAATATTGGTCATTTAAATTTCATAGCGACGGATAGTAATCCAGGATGATAATCAATATGTGGTTCGATTGTGGGTTATCGGTGGCTCTACAAACTCTGGTGCATGCGCACTGTTATTCTATAGGACTTTGAAAATATTTGACGCTAGTTTAAGTGCAGTATTTCCCTGTATGCTTAGTAACTTGCATTTCTTACAATTTGTAACTTCTGTGTATCATAGATTTGCACATGCTGATATATCAAATGTTATCATTGATCTGCAGTTACTTCATGAATTATTTTTAGTGCTACAGGTGTTTAGTCTACAATATTAAGACTCGTCAAAACATATTACTTAAAGAAAAGTAGTATCACAGAATTAGAATAATAAAATCAAATAATAGAGAAACTGCTGATTACATATAATGACTGTTCTGTTCTGGAACATGTTTTCAGAGAAATACTTGATCTTACAATTAATGACAATATATGTTAGGCCACTATACAATTTTAGCATAATTCCCACTGCTCTAACATTAAATAACAGGAAAATTGTCTTGGATGTCAGATATATTACCGGTACTGATTATCTACAAGGCATTTAAGATTAACACATTTTTGGAAATTATCTCTAGAAATATTTGTATTTAGACCTAGGATCTCATTACTTGTTCTATATTGTAGGTATATACATACTAGATTTAAATTACGGTACTTGCTAACAATTTCAACAAAAATAGGCCTACTGTATTTAATATCCCAAAATATTAAGAATGTCAAATAAAACCAAATATTTTATAAAATATATTTCTGTAATTGGTAATTAAATATATAGTTCAAAAATAGTCCATAAATAATAAACATAACCTCACATTATTTTGTAATGATACTAACTTGCTTTTAAATATGTATTCATGAGTGAATAAAATTAGTAATTCATTGTGTAAAGTACTGGTATTATACATGAATAAAATAATTTTCATTAACGAATTAAACTTACTTGTATTTATGCCTGACTTGTTTTATATAATAGGACAGTATTCATACTAGATTTATATTATTTGCTAACCATTTTAACAAAAATAGGCCGACTGTATTTAAGAACTCAAAATATTATGAATATCAAATAAAACTCAAATACTTTCTAAAATATATTCTGTAATCAGTAATTAAATATATTGTTAAAAAATAGTCAAATAATAACCATAACCTCACATTATTTTGTACCGATACTAACTTGGTTTTAAATATATAAGCATGAGTGAATAAAATTAGTAATTCATTGTGTAAAGTACTGGTATTATACATCAATAAAGTCAGTTTCAATAATGAAATAAACTTACCTCTCCGATGATCCAAATGTGCAGTAGCCTATCAGGTAGACAGGCCTGGTATCTTCGAAAGTCTGCGGTATCACTGTAATCGTAATTTTCAAACTATTCACACAGTTCTTCTACCCAACTAGAGTATTTTTCAATTCAATTGGCCTTCAAAATAATAATTAAAACCATATTCACGTTTAATGTTAAAAATGTCCAGTCTTTCACACGCCATTTTAATATAGGAATCACCCTCCGATTCTACCGACCAAATTCGTGCGGTTACGGTTTACTAACGAAATACGACGAAATAACTCCCGGTGAAAAGTTACTGTTGTTGGTGAAACGCAAATTGTAGTGAAGCTGGGAAACGCTCCATTTAATTCACCGGTAACACGGTTACCTGTGTTGGTGAAACCGGCCCTAAGACTGTACATAAATATCCACCTTCTGAAGAAAACATATCTATCAAGGTATGTGTGGCTGACTGCCATAAATGTCAACTTATCATGCAGCTTAACATGTTCATCTACATCAATCACTGAAATGTCATTCCTAATTCACTTTTCCAAAATACCGTTTGGAGGGCACATTTCAAGTTTCACTCTAAATAAAAAATGAAACCTATGACTTACTGACATATCTGAAGATTTAATATTTCTGATTTCTAGATTGAAACATTGAAATAAAAAAAATATTCACAATATGCATTCCAGAACGTATGCACATACTTAATAAGTTAGTTATTTATCAGTGTGCATGTACTTTCAAAACAAATGATTACAAATCACATGAGTAAACGGTCCAATTGCTGATGTAGTGAATTCTATAAAAACAAACCTCTTATTGTTATTACTTATTACATTAACCTTACACCACAATCTTCTGTGACTCACTTCCTAACATCGATGTATCAGATTCGCTTATTCAGTTATCATTATTTTACTCCCATTAATAAAAATGTTTCCTGTCACACACGAAGTCCCACGCTGTAGCTGAATGGTTTAAGTCAAGATGCCTTAATAGAGAGCACTGGTTCGAGTCCCCATGAGAGAAGAAATTTTCTCATGGAATTTAGGCCACCATGGGACTATTGCCCGCCCAGAATCGTGAAGAATTCTGGCAGCTACAATATTTAGTGGCTGCAGTCGAGAAAACCAGTCATAACGGCTGGAGTACCCGACATGCTGACCACACGTCACCCCTATATATTGGCTAGATGATTGCCACCTCTGTGATTGATATATTTGAATGTGAGATCAGCAGCGGGCTGGTAGGCCAAGGACTTTCTAGACCCATCGCGCCATTCATATATTTTTTAAACACACAAACTAATGAATTTGTTGCGCTGATTGTTAGTTCGACAATTGTGCATACTCTATAACATACGGTCCAACACTTTCACGTTGTGAACACAATGAGTCCGTGATAGCTGAAAGATGTTCAAATTGTTTTTCTAGAAATTTTTTACCTTCTTCTATATCATTTTGTTACCCCTCCCGAACAGTTATTTGGTTGGTTTTACAGCTCACATTACAGAATTCATCACCATTTATATCTTCTTTCCCGATTTCCGTATATCCGTGTCGTCCTTTTTTACATGGTCGCCAATCCCATCGTACCCTTTCCATGGAACGATTCAAAGAAGTTACAATTAGTATTGATATATGCTTGTTGTTCCAATGAACAGCCTGGATCTCATTTTGTTCTTTGTATGTATAATTTTCTGAAAAAATCAACAAGTATGGCTGCTTCATTTACTGCAACTTATTCCCGAATATATTTAAATGCTTCCGCTGACTGCCTTTTAGCTCAAATTGACACAGGACAAGGGCCTGTAATTATTCTATGGAACAGCTGAGCTGAATAGTCTATCAGATTTCCTAAACCATGTTTATATTAATCCTGCAGACTACAACAAGCAACTGACTGCGCCATGGGTATTAGCAATATACACGAGAGGACAAAAAGTCAGTCAGTCAGTCAGTCAGTCAGTCACGGGACTCTAGCGGGAAAAATAACGACTATACGATAAAATCTCATGAATACTTTTTGTTAGTTGTGTACCGATAACGTAGAATCGAAGAGCAAATTTTAATCCATCAATTATTATGTTGGGTACAGTAATTTTTATACGTTTAACTTAAGTTAACAATTATACGACACATTTAAGGTATATAGAACATTATAATGCAATTAATGTTATTACATTTACAACTAGGAAGGACAGCTAAACAAAGGAGTTTGTGAAATAAAACGAATTAATACGACCAAATCATTAAATAAAAAATTGGTAAAATTGTGTGTGTTTTTACAGGTTTGGAATATGACAAATTCTACCACTAATATTAGATTAAAATAATACACATTTAAAACGTTATCTTATAGAACCAGAAAAAAATATTTAAAGATATGTATTACGTCAACATAATTATTCCTACGTCAATTTCAAAATTTTCACCTCCGTATGACATTTTCACGGAATCGCTCATATATAAAACTTCAATATTATAGCAAAATGTGTATTATCATGTTGGCTAACATAACGCTAGCAGACAATAATAGTACTCTGTTAAAATATTCACAGGTGGGCTCCTAGCAAATAAAAGGCTTGCTTGCTTTGCTTTTTGTGATGGCAACATTGCGCCGTCTAGTGTGCTGATTCTGAGATTTGTTTCTCTTGACGGCTAATTACTGTTGTTGCTTTGTTGTATAGGGTTTTTCGTTGTTATTTTTGCTACCTAAATGGCGTTGTTGTAAAAGTTATGTTTTATTGTAATTTTATTGGGCAGTACCCCATAAGTTTTATGATATTAACCCTGTCAAAATATGTTTTGGTGTGTAGCATGCCGTTGTGTTCGGCAGCCTATGTTGCTCACTATAGGGTTGATATGGGTAGCAATGTTGTTAGACATTGTAACTACCCTTTCACTGATGAGCGCATCAATATAGGAGAGATGTGCTGCTCTATGAAGATCAGAGATTCTTGTGTATCGTGGGGCCGAAAATATAATTTTGAAACATTTATTCTGAATTATTTGAATTTTTCTCTTGTGTTCTGCAGCAAGAATGCTCCAAGCTTCACAACCATACAGTAGTATGCTACGAATCATAGCTGCGTACAACGTTAGCTTGATCATTGTAGATAATGTATTAGACCTGAAGAATGGGTATAATATCGATAAGGCAGCATTCGCCTGATTTACAGTATGCCGAACGTGATTTTTGAAAGCAAGTCTCTTATTTAATATGAGGCCAGGATATTTAACTGCTTGCTCGAAACGTAATGCTTGTTTTCCCAGGGTAACTATGGATTGAGGGGATAGGGAGTTTCAGATGAAGAGGATAAGCTGAGTTTTTGAAACATTTACTTTAATGTTCCAGATGTTGTACCAGGTAAGGATTTAATAAGGGTTGTTGGACGGTATGGACTTGTCGTGGAAGTGCACCGAAAGTATATTGGTAATAGAAACAGGTGTCATCCCGATAGGATGCAATATGAACTTTTGGAAAAGAGGGAAGGCCAGTAACATAAAGTGAATAAAAGTAGTGGGGATATGACTGCACCCTGAGGAACTCCAGCTGCCAGGGGCTTGCAGTCAGACCTTGATCCTCTTATAGCAACATAACATTTTCTTTGCAGTAATAAAGATAATATTATTTTAATGAGAGAAGCCGAAAAGTTAAATTTGATGAGTTTATATATTAATCCATTGATCCAGGTAGTATCAAATGCCTTCTCAATGTCAAGGACGATTGCTAGGTTGTTACGTTTAGCATTTTGACCTGTGATAATTTGGTCAGTCAGTCTTGCTAGTTGGAGTGGAGTACGCGTACTGTGATGTTTCCGAAATCCGAATTAGTGATTTTTGTAAGATGCAAATTAGAAGTGGAAAGAAAAATTATAGAAGAAGCATTAGAATTTAATTATTTATGTGTATTAATAACAAACACTAAAAATCCAATTAAATAAATAAAGAAACATGCTGATAAAAAGCACAAGTATCAGAATATATGAAAGATTAAATTTGGCGCAACAAACATATGTCAATAGGAAGCAAAATCTTCATATACAAAACGATATTTCAACCAATTATCATATATGGAGCAGAAACTAGAGCTGATACAACAAAAACTAAACAAATAATAAGCACATGTGAAATGAAGACCTTAACTATTCAGGGAAAAACATTATTTGATAGAATATACAATACAGCAATTAGAGACAAATGTCAAATTCTAGACATAACTAAATTTATTATAGACAAAAATATTGGAAAGATCAAATAGAAAGAATGAAAGGTAACAGACTTCAAAAAGAGCTAAAGAAGGTAGACCAATGGACGGGAGAAGAGCAAGAGGAAGACCATCCAAGAGATGGATAGACAGTGGATACACAACTAATACCTCTTCCTTTGAGGAGTGATTTGGGAAATAAACAGGATGAAAATCCTACAAATAAAGAATAATAGTGAGAATTGGTGATTTGGAATTAATTGCATATTATTAACTTCAATTTTGAGTTTTGCCAAAATGAGTCTTTTCTAATAATTGCCTCAATGTTGGCAGCAGAGTGGTCGGTCGTACATTATCAGGATTTGTAGGGTCTTTCCTGACTTCGGAACATTAATGATTTTGGTAGTTTTCCAAACTGCCAGGAAGTAGTGGATCTTGAAACAGAATTTAAAGATGGTAAGAACTAATAGAAGGGCTTTATTTGGTAGGTTTGGGATTTTATCCGTACCGAGAGCACAAGTAGTGCGAAGTGTACGGATAAGTGCTCGGAGGTTGGATCAGGTAAGATGTGTAGCGTGAAAGTTTCCAGGAAGTTGATTTACGTTAGCTTTCTGAACTGTAGTCACCAGTTGGGGTAATTGTGTATTATGGTATTGGCTAACATGACGCTAGCAATAATTGTTCCCAGTTGGAACATTCACAGATAAATAAACTCCTGGCATTGGATAGCGCGGTTTGTTGCTAAACAACTGAATAATATGTATCTTGTGATTCATGCTCAGTGAAAACGATATTAATATTGCACAGTCTTACTGTACGCTCAGCAACCGGTGTACAAGAATCGCGGTAATGTGTTACATTATTAAACTGCGCATGTAATACATGGTAATGTTTTGTTTTCTGATTTGATGCTTGTTGTATTAATGATGACGTCGCGTCGTTTGGAAAGGCTACTGCTTGAAGATAGGATTCCTATTAATATTTTTATTGGGAGTGAAATAGACAAATATGCTGTATCTCTGAATACCATTTGGACGTTACTTTATATCAAATACGGAAAAACTGCACTTAAACTAGCATAAAACATTTTCAAAGTCCTATAGAACAACGGTGCGCATGCGCCAGAGTTTATAGAGCCAGCAATAACCCAAAATCGAACCACATATAGATTATCATCTTCGATTGCTATCCGTCGCTATGAAATTTAAATGCCCAATATTTGCAATAAATCCCCAAATCTATGTTAAAAAATATATTAATACTATTAAAATTACCAAACGTTTATTAAAAACCACTCCCTAACGCTGATCCAACCAGCGATAGAAAAATCATAGACTAAGTAATATACTCTGTGGAGAATCTAGCAGTTAGCATCACAATGTTGTCGAACAGTGTCATAATATTGTGATTTGCATATTTAAATAAATACTTAAAAATTGCCTAATAATGTTATAAAAATTGTTTGAAAAAGTTTAAAATATTAAATAATGTTAGTAAATACAGAAGAAGAGCTATAGTTTACAACAACTTAACTGAAAAAATCAAGCGCTAGTAGAAGTGTAGTTGAGCCGAAAATACATACAACGATTTAAACAAATGTTATTGAAAGATTGAATTTGTGCATAACCTTTCACTGTATATTTATTCAATAATAGGAACAATGGAAAGCACTACCCACTAACCCCTGTTCGGGTACGACGCAAAAAGTGGACATCCGAATTTCGAGATAATTTTGGTTTTGAAATGAAGCTTAGGAATGTCGAAGATGAAAACATGAAAACAATTGCGAACCATCCAGAAACAAAGCACTAATTCCTATCTTACCTGAAGGAAGCGGCTGCCATTGTGGTCGTGACGTCAGATTCGATATTCAGATGTTAGTCTAGGGTGAAAATGTTTCCTTCAATAGAGCTGCGAAAATAGAATAAATATTTTTTTGCGCGATAGTGCGTTTTGTCGTACTTACAGCAATGGCAATCATGATTGAAAGTTCAACTTTCTACATTTCAGGGTTGTCAACCTAAATAACTACACTGTAATATTACATATTACAAACCTCGTGCGGGAAGTAAAACTACTGCCCTTTATGTATACTACATACAATATACACTGCTCAAAAAAAATTAGGGGATATTGTAGAATAACCTATTAAGACTATGTTTTTAGGAACAGTATTAGATGCAATCACTTTCTATTATTCCAAAAGAATGTAAAGAAGAGTTTGAAGTCATTACATAACCTCTGTACCACACCAGATGTCAAAGAGATCCTGATTAGGAATATGGCAAACAAACAAAGCAACATTAACATGGGTGAAAATGTTTCTTTAGTATGGTGTATGGTCTCCTCGAACGGCCAGCACTGCCTCACACCTGTGTGGCATTGATGCAATGAGGTTAGCAATGAGTTCTTGGGGGATACGTGGCCACTCTTCCATAAGAGCAATGTGCAGCTCTAGAACAGTTGTGGGAGGTGCTGGTCTGCCTGCAATGCGCCTGCCTAATGCATCCCACACATGCTCAATCGGATTTAAGTCCGGGGAGGAAACTGGCCATTGCATGCGCTCGATACCCTCCACTTCCAGCATGTCGTCCACGAAGCCAGCTCGTGGCGTCGTGCATTATCGTCCATAAAAAGAAAAGAATCATCTATGGCACCAACATAAGGCACGATAAAAGGTCGGAGAATCTCATCTCTATACCTTACCGCAGTCAAAGTACCACCTTGGATGATGTAGAGGTCCGTACGTCCACCACTACCGACTCCTGCCACCATAGTCTTCACGTACAAAAGCTGAATTGTTTCGTGTCCCTTTTTCTCTCCAGATGAATACACGCCGACTATCACATTCCACGTTGAATCGCGACTCATCAGAAAAAAGAACTGATCTCCATTCGGCATGCCTCCACCCACGATGTTCCTCCGCCCAGTTTCTGCGATCTCTACGGTGTTGTGGAGTTAACCTGGTACACACCATGGGCCTCGGGCATAGAGATCACTTCCATGCAGTCGATTAGGGACAGTTTGAGTTGACACCCTGCGTCCTGTTGCTGTTTGAAGTGTATTTCGCAGTTGAGTTGCATTCTGCTGTCTATTCCGACAGGCTGTTAACAAGAGGTAACGGTCATCCCTTGCTGTTGTTGCCCTTGGTCGACCTTGTCCGGCTCTTCTGTGAACAGTATGTTCTTTGAAAATGATTCCAAAGTCTGGAAATCACGCTTTGAGACACCCCAATGGCTTGTGCCACCTCTTGTTGTGTCTGTCCAGCTTCCATCCTTCCTATGGCTCTCCAAGCCATTGGTTCAGGTAAATCACGTTGTCGAGGCATCACTGTCCCTAAGGCAAGTCATTCACTAACTGAAAACTGGACTGGATTTAAAAACAGCAACAAAATATTCACCCCCACACCACCCTTTCACATCAACAGTACAGACTCTGTCCTCTGGTGTGGTACCGAGGTTACGTAACAACTTCAAACTCTTATTTACATTATCTTGGAGTAATAGAAAGTGATTTAATCTAATACTATTCCAAAAAACATAGTCTTAATAGGTTATTCTACAATATCCCCTAATTTTTTTGAGCAGTGTATATACAAAAATATATCCAAAAGATATACGTTATACGAAACAAATTACTGGATTTTAAATGAACTGAAATGTATTTGAAACAATATAAAACAATAAATATGTACTTGCCGTCATTTTATGACTGAATGGTGTGACGGCCTGGTGTAGTCGCAACTAATAAACGTTGCCCACTCTGTTAAGTTAGTCAGTTGTTTATAATGAACACAAGTATTTCCAACAAATATGTTATTATTTACTATTATTATTATTATTATTATTATTATTATTTTGAAAACACCATCACACAAAAACATAATGGTACAACGTACGTCTGTGAAGTATTTTACAGAATCTCGGAAATTAAAAACGAGTTTTAAAACATTTCCTCGCTTCTGTAAAAAACACTTCCCAACCGCGCACCGTAATATACTATTTTAATAAAAGTGCATTGGTATATTTCCAAAATGACATACCAAAAATTTTGAAATTTAACAAAAATTACATCCTCACATAGAGTTTCTTAAGAAAAAATGGTTTAACCGAAACGATTGTCGATAATAATCGATGCGTTATCGTATGTACTGTATTTCTCGAAATTGAACAACGGTAAATTAGCCCTTACAAAATGTTCAATAAATAGAAGCCACTTATTTGTAACATAAATCTTCGAAATTTGTAATATAATTTATTAAAATACATGTATAATAACTAGAGCTCGGACTTCATTGCCTTTTCATTGCCGTTTCGCTTTCAAACAGTTAACTACACAGGTAGTTAGTCCTGTCCCGTGCGCAGTGCCACAGTCAGTGGCGTCTTTGCTGTGCTGCTACAAGTATAGTATGCAGTCGAGTCATAATACCGATCACCACGATCTGATGAATGATTACAACATGCCGAAACCCAAACGCACACAAGATGAATTCACTTGTACGTGAGTACGGCCCTGAGTATTTTTGCCTAAAAGAAGATAAACTATTTTGTAAATTGTGTAATGTAGAGTTGAAGGGGGAGAGAAGAATTTTTTATCAAGAGCCATTGCAAATCTAAAACACATTGGGAATGTAAAACATAAGCTTGACGATGAAATACAGTCAAGGAGTTTCAGACACTTTTAATCATCGTGACTTTTACAAGGATTTATGCGAAACGATGGTTTCCGCAAATATTCCTTTCAATAAAGTGCAAAATCCAGCTTATAATTTTTTTGAGAATTATACGGGAAGGAAAATTCCTTGTGAAACAACTTTACGCAGATATTATTTATCTCCTTGTTATGAAGATGTTCTGAAATACATTAAAAATACTGTGACAGATCATAAAATATGGGTGTCAATCGATGAAACCCAGGATGCGTCCAGAAGGTCTGTAGGAAATGTGATAGTTGGGATATTATCACCTGAAAACCCCGGGGATAAACTTATGTTAACTACCGAGGTCTTAAATAAAGTTAACCATTCAGAAATCGACAACCCAATGAAATAAAAAGAGACAATGTTTTTCTATTTGTGACAGACGCAGCCCCTTATATGTTGAAAGCAGCTTCCAGAATTAAAGAACGATATCCGAATATGATTCATCTAACTTGCTTTGCCCATGGACTTCACCGAGTAGCCGAACGAATTAGGTTGCATATCTCTGATGTGGACATTTTGTATCAAACATGAGGAAATATTTTTAAAGGCCCCTTCTAGGAAACAGAAATTTAAGGAAATTGCATCACAAATCCCTTTGTCACCTCAACCTGTTTTAACTCTATGAGGGACTTGGTTGCAGATCACTGCTGCTACTTACAGCATAATGAAGTGATTGTTAAAGTAGTTAATACATTTAATGCTGAAGAAAGTTCGGCGATAAAAATTGTGAAATCCCTGATGTCAGGACAACTGTATCAAAATTTGCTGGTAATCAACAAAGTCTACAAAGATATACCTTTAATAATAATAAAAACTGGAATCTTCACATATAGCATTAATTGATTCCATAAAACTGGTAGAAATTTTATCGCGGCATTTTGATGAAACAGGAGGTAGTTTTGGCATCTGAAATTGCAATACAGAAATTGCAAAGTGTATTGCTGAAAAACCCTGGATACTCAGCTATTTGCAGTATAAAGGTTTTTCTAATGGACAACAACAACGCATGTACTGTCTCCGTGTTAGATACCTGTGATATAACGTACTTTCGTTTTGCACCAGTTACCTCATGTGAAGTAGAAAGGAGTTTTTCTAAATATAAACATTGCTTGAACAGTCACCGAAGAAGTTTTACTTTCGAAACTTTGCGGAAATACATTGTTATTCATTGTAACAGTTCTACGGAAGCGAAACGAGTTTAACTAACAGGGTTTTAAAAATATTATATACAGTGCACATACTTTTTGTGTGTTACCTCTTTATTTAAACCTGCACGAAGAAAATAATTGGGCAGAAATAATGAACTTGTTATTTTGTGTAATAATGTATGCATCATTGTATTTTATAGATGCACAAAGAGAATGAATGTACGGAAATTTTAAATTTGTTTAACTTTTTGTTGTACTGTAGCGTTTAATTAAAAAAAGTTAAAACATATTTTACGCAACAAAATAAACTTGTAATCCACAATTAGCTACTTATTTCATTACCCGCCTATACCTCCTGTAAACAGTACAGCAAAAATGCCATACTAGTCAGACTGGTGCTACTACACTCCCTACCACTCTCTCATCAAGCAATATTATGTATAGTAAGAGTGCACATAGTCTAACTTCGTGTCCGAACCCTAATAATAACCTAAAAGCTAACATAACTTATTTCAGTCACTCTAACCTGCAAAAGTAATAAATAGAATGACACATAGAGAATATTAAATTACAGGTATGTAAGTAAATTCTACTATTGTATAAGAAACTAAAAACTAACCTAATTCTGAAGCTGTGTTTAATTTATACCCCTCGTTGTGGAGACATTTAAAGTTGGGTTTCTCGGTGAGATATCCGAAGTTGAAGATTTGTGATATAATTTAAACCACTTTAAATCTGCCACGGCACTAATAACTCTCTTCAGGGGAATGAGGAAATGTTTCTTACACAAATGACAACACTTTATTAACGGTTGAACGATAAGTTAGTTTATTTAAAACTCTCACTTTGGTCAAGATGAATCTTGTAATTTAAAAGTTCCAAAAGATTCCGGCTTAGGTTGATATTTTTCACTTCTAGAAGATTACCATTTTATGTATTTAATGGATGACGAATGCTAACGGTCAATCCAGTCATTATTATCCATTATTTTCACTTAGAAACTGTTTTTCACCAAGATGGATGACTATTATATCACTATATAATCTTTCATACTTTTAACACTATTTCTTTCAACCAACATCAATAAAATAAACAATTATTTCCTTATTCTTTAAGGAGCAGTCGCTGAACATGACCGACCATCTTCAAGTATTGTAGCCATCTTTTATTATGTAATAACCTCTAGGTTCTGATTGGTCCAACAGAAAAGGAAGGAGTATTTTCAAGCTAACTTCTATCCTCTTCGTCCAATCCCATTTATTTCTTTATAAAATTATCAATTTGAATATTTGAAGTATTTTACATACTGCATCAGTTATAAAAACATCTAACTGTATTAACAGTTTATATTGACTGGTTATTTTTTTTATACTTATAAAAAAATTTGAATTCTATAAATCAATCTGATGTCCATTCTTCATATAAATAAATATAATTATAAACAAAACAAAAACCCTTATATATTATTATGGGGATAAATATCCGGTTTTAATTGCCCCTGATTTATTTTAATCTTAGCTACAACTAAGTGTGAGGCTAAATTAAAATAAATCACTTTCCCCCAAATATCAAGTTTCTTTCTATACAAGATTCATCTGTATTAGAATCAATACAATGTAATACATCACAATTATAATAATACATGTTACATAAAGAAATAGAAGTATTAATTTTACAAAATTTACATACAATATTTTAAATACACTTTGAACTGTTTGAAGTCACCAGCTACAACTAATTAATAGGAGTCTGAAATGGTTTCAACAGTTCTTTGGAATATTTTCCAATTTCTTTTCTAGTGTCTATTTCTCTTAGCTCATATGTGGTATCATTAAAATTCTTAAATATTTCATAGGGACCTTTATACAATAGGTTCATCCTATGATATTGTTTCTTTAAAGCATTGGATAATGAAATATCCCTTATGAGAACTTTGTCTCACACTTTGGGATTCCACTTCCTTTATGTCTTTTAACCTTATTGTTGCGCTTTTCTGCGCGACATTCTAACCTTTCAATAACTCTTTTACATATTTCCTCGGATGTCTCCGGGATTTGACTTTATCAATGATAGGTAATGGTAAATTAGCAATTAACCTGTCAGGTTGTTTACCTGTCATTAGGAATATGGGTGCTTCCCCAGTATTGACATTAATTGAATGATTCATAACATTCTCTATGACGCTGATATGTTTAAACCAGTCAGAATGTTTATGATGGGTCAAACTCTTAAACTTGTAGTAATTTCCCTATTAACTCTCTCACAGGGATTACTTTTTATCTAAATGTTTAACATAAAAAAATTCACTTATGTTGAGAGCTAATTTTTCACAACCTGCATGATTTAAGCCGACATGAAAAGTTCTAAATAGTGGAACTTCCATATTATTAGGAATTATAACTTTCCATTTTTTTACATTTCTCCCATGTAATTTGTAAAGAATGTCATCCTTTATACCGATTTTCTTATTACAATCAATTCCATTTTTGTCATCATTATTTATATCTCTCGCACTATACTTCAATCGTTGTAACTCTATATCAGATTTTTGATGCTCAACAATGTTTTTCATCAACAATGAAAATTCTTTGTCTCTATACAGTTTTACATTAAACATTACTACTTCGTGTTTAGGAGTATGTACAGTTTCAGGTATTTTCCCAACACTTTTCAATCTAGACAGGAGGTCAGCAAACACATTCTGTTCTCCTTCTATGTGTTTTATTTCAATATCATAGGAAATTATTTCCATGATCATCCTACTCAGTTTATTATTGGATAATCTACATTTACTTATAAAACTTAGTGAAATGTGGTCACTATGAACAATAACTTTGTTTTTATAAACATAAATTCATATACTTTTCCATTATGTATAAATGCTGTATAGGGCCGAACTTTGGGGTCTAGTTCTATCTGCCAAAATGAAGAAGTTAAATCAATAGAACTAATAAATCTACCTGTTTTCATATTTGCTATAGATGCTTCAATTGTCTCGGGCCTATAATTATCCCGGACAGTGAAAGAATTAGTCCTACGACTGTCTAAACACAGGCGAATTTTGCCATTAGGTTTTAACACCCAGCAAATATGGTTGGCGTAAGGAGAATCAGATTTCTGTATTATTCCTTGCATTAAAATGTCATCTATCATTTGATCTGCCTGCTCTCTGATGGCAATAGGGATGGGTCTACTTTTAATATTTATAGGTGGATGTTCCATCACTTTAAAGGAATATTTAAAACAGTTGCACAATCCTGGCTTCGAAGAAAAAGAACTCTTATTTTTCATTAAGATGTCATACAACATGCCTTTCTGTTCATTGTTTATGCCATGAGTGTCTTTGACTTTTTCCTTTATCATTTCACAGATGTCTTTATCAAGTTCGTCACTCACACAATATAATAGAGGAATTTCATCATACTCAGTATTGCAAGAGACACATTCTAAATCACAACATTTACATGCGACATAATCGTCAGCACAACCATTTTCATTATTAAGGCTTTCTTCGCCCTCGACACTTTTGTCGTAAGTACAATTAACTGCAATATTATCTTGCATTTGGCATCCACGGCCATTTACCAATTCCCTCTCCTCATGAACAACAATATTCTCTATAAAAATGTGTTCTTCAGCAATGTCACTCTCCTTCTTACTTAGATTCTTGTTCTCCTCATATTCATTATCAAATGGGATGACGACTCTCACATTATCTTCATTATACAAGGAAATATTCTTACACTCAAAATTTATTATGGCATTATATTGCTCCAACAGGTCGCAGCCTATTAACATATCACAAGACAAGTATGGAGAAATTAAACATATCGCACTGAAGTAATATCCTCCGATATATAAATCTAGAAGCACTGAAGCTTAATTGGCAGTTTCTTCTTGCCTATCGCAAGAGTACAATACACTCCACATATTCTTACAGTCATTATCTTATTCCCTTTGTTGACTAAGAAATTATAAAATTTCTGATCTATTGTTGTGTTTGAGCAGCCACTATCCGCTATGCAAGTAAATCATTGTTAAAAATATTTACTTTAATTTTGGGTGGTCTTCCTATGACATTTAATTCTTTATTAGTAACAGGCATAGCATCCTGATTCTTATAAATATTCAAATGATTATTCAATATTATGCTATCTCGCTGTCTTGAGGTACATAACTTACTATCTCCTCTCATATTTGCTGGTACAATTTCTAAATTTTGAAACCTATCAAAGCATCTATTTTGGACCCCTAAGTTCATAACGATTGAGGTCATTGCGGAGTCTTTAATGTACCTTCTATGCGTTTAAAGCACGAGGTATCCTGTGATTTACTTCGAGGTCATTTTCATTACTAGGTATATCTTGACTTTGGTTGTGAATAGTTACAGAGTCTATTCTATTTTGCTCTGTCCTATCACTAGTTTCATTAATTTGACAATTTTGTTGTCGTTGGAAATACCCTTTATTTTCATTACCATAGGCATTCCTTCTTCTTTTACCTCTACAGGGAGAAGTCCAATACCTATTTCTATTTTCTCCTACTCTGTTAACATCCATATAATTAATTTGTCTGTCATTCCTATTTTCATTACGTTTGAACCATCCATTCTGGTTATTGTTACTATAATTATTAGTCATCCTATTTTTATTTGGGCTGTTTCTATTTTGAACAAACCTATTATTATTGTTGCCCTGTTTGAAATTTCTTTCTCTATTCTCATTATGATATTCATCACTTCTTTTAGTTACAAAATTACCTTTCTTATTATAGGGCTCTGCCCCTTCCCCAAATAAATTTCTTTTACTACATTTATCTACTTCTCTTTTATTCTCTAGTAGAGCTAACAACTCTAACATTTCAGAAACATTTTGTGGTCTGGCTACTATCAAATGATATCTAATCTCATCTGGGAAGTGATGCGATAACATAGAAATTAAAGTTCTCTCATCTATTGGAGGCTGTAACAATGATGCCATTTTTGCCTTCTCCAAGAAATAATTAAGATAACCTTGTTTACCATTGTTGGAGAATTTTCCACTAGTTAGGTCTAACCTTAGTTTGTTTTGTCTTTCTGGTCCCCAGTAGTAACCTAAGAAAGCATTTTTAAATGTTTGATAAGTCATTGAATCATGGCAAGCTATCTTAAACCAAGACTCTGCATTGTCTTTTAAACTTTTCTTATGAAGAACGTTCTGAACTTGTCTTCTATTCCTTTGATTTCGAAGTATTCTTCAATTTCCCTAATGAAATCAGTAGGGCTTTGGCCTACAGTATCACCAAAATTAGGTAAGTTAATTTCCCCTAAAAGATTAGCAGGAATTTTACATACATTTTACTACTACTACTAGAAGGAGGATCATTATTAACATTACTAGAATGTCCTGACATAACCTCAATCTCCTTTTCACTAGTTTTTGACACATATTTGTTTTCAAGTTCAACAATCTTAGTTATCCATCCTTCAACTTGTTCTTTATAATAATACTTCATTTGATATCTTTGATTGAAGTTCTTCATTACCTAAGATAACACTTTCTTCGGAAATTTTTAGTCTATCTTCGACTTTAGTTCCTAATTCTTCGATTTTATCTTGGCAACTTTGCCTTACCTCAATCAAAGATGTTTGTTTCTATTTGATTATGAGTTTCATCAATCTTTTCATTACATTTTTCTATCTCATTTTTACAATCTTTGGCTATATTTACTATTCTCTTTTCCAGTTTAGAATTGTTTTGTTTGCATTCTAACCTAATGCTTTCTAATTTTTCATCTAGTTTCAAGTTATTTTCTTTAATTTCTTTCTTTATATCTTTACTGAGATTGGAAATTAGGTTTAAATTGTCAGTTTTAATTTCTCTTAACTCTACACTGTTCTTTCTAATTTATTGCTAAGATTAGTTACATTAGCTTCTAATTTACTACTGAGAATTGAATTGTCATTCCTAATTTCTTTTAATTCTGCACTATTCTTTTCCAGTTTATTATTAATATCAGAAATGTTATTTATTAATAATGCTACCCAAGAAGGTGTATCATTAGTTTGATTATTTTCATTGTTACACAAAATTAAATTTTCTTGGCCTTCACTAATTTGTTCGTTTTCAATATTAACAGTTTTACAAGTTATATTTTCGTTATTGGCCATTGTTGGGTATTTTAATATTTTCTTATTTTTCTTAAAAGCATTAATTGTTATTATCACTAATTCACTTTTCACATATAAATTTTAACTGTACTCACTTTTGAAGATTTTTATTACTTTCCTCATTCTCGTGGTCCTTGGTTCGATTCAGGTTTACAGGTCCCTGGTTCGATTCCCATTCGAGCCCTCGTTGATGCGCCATTTGAAGCTGTGTTTAATTTATACCCCTCGTTGTGGAGACATTTAAAGTTGGGTTTCTCGGTGAGATATCCGAAGTTGAAGATTTGTGATATAATTTAAACCACTTTAAATCTGCCACGGCACTAATAACTCTCTTCAGGGGAATGAGGAAATGTTTCTTACACAAATGACAACACTTTATTAACGGTTGAACGATAAGTTAGTTTATTTAAAACTCTCACTTTGGTCAAGATGAATCTTGTAATTTAAAAGTTCCAAAAGATTCCGGCTTAGGTTGATATTTTTCACTTCTAGAAGATTACCATTTTATGTATTTAATGGATGACGAATGCTAACGGTCAATCCAGTCATTATTATCCATTATTTTCACTTAGAAACTGTTTTTCACCAAGATGGATGACTATTATATCACTATATAATCTTTCATACTTTTAACACTATTTCTTTCAACCAACATCAATAAAATAAACAATTATTTCCTTATTCTTTAAGGAGCAGTCGCTGAACATGACCGACCATCTTCAAGTATTGTAGCCATCTTTTTATTATGTAATAACCTCTAGGTTCTGATTGGTCCAACAGAAAAGGAAGGAGTATTTTCAAGCTAACTTCTATCCTCTTCGTCCAATCCCATTTATTTCTTTATAAAATTATCAATTTGAATATTTGAAGTATTTTACATACTGCATCAGTTATAAAAACATCTAACTGTATTAACAGTTTATATTGACTGGTTATTTTTTTTTTATACTTATAAAAAAATTTGAATTCTATAAATCAATCTGATGTCCATTCTTCATATAAATAAATATAATTATAAACAAAACAAAAACCCTTATTATTATTATATGGGGATAAATATCCGGTTTTAATTCAATTACTGTAAACTAATTTGATGTAGTAATGGTCTGCAGATTTTTCTTCGTGTTTTCATCTTTGGTGATCCTAAACTTCATTTTAATACCGAAATTATATAGAAACGGAGATGTATAGAAAACTAGTGAAATATATATTTTATAGTGTTTATAAAATATAATTTTACTGCTTTGATTCTAGATGGTCCGCAATATTTTTTTTGTGTTTTAATCTTTAGTGGTCCTAAGCTTCATCTAAAAACGCAAATTACATCGAAATTCGGATGTCCACTTTTTGCGCCGTAAGCACTTGTTCTAAATAACCCTAACAGTGTGTATTATTTTGATACAAATATATTCCATTGATCTCCATTGCAGAATTGCCTTAAGAAAGATTGAATTTAAGAAAACTAGGTATCGATATCCTATCTGATTTAAATATATCCTAAAGTATTAGACCATGATCTAATATAAATTACGATAGAGTGAAGATCACTCTCAATGAAGTGCAAATGGAACTGAAAGCAAATACATTAGTATTACATAATTCGCTGTTAATTTGATAAAAGTCTTATCTAAACATATTTAGACCCTCTTGCATGTTAGGCTAGACCTAGTATAATGTTAATAAGCGATACATTCTAGATATTCATTAAACTGAATGTAATAAAGTGTTACGTAATCCAATAATTGATATTTTAAAACGTAAATGTTGTTACAAAGCATTTAAAACATTTGTAAATGCCATTTTCACCACATTGTAGTTCATCTTCTTACTACTTATTTTATACGTTTTAATTTCATTTGTTTTGTTTCGTTTATTTGTTATTTTTGTTTCATTGATATATTTTGGAACTAGCGGACCCGGATTTTGTAACAAGGGTCCGTGATGGCCGGACGATAAAAATATTATTTTTTACCGTAAAATTAATTAAATAATGAAAAACTCCTTACAGTTATCTGTTGTGGCTCAAGAAACTTGCATTATGACGTCACATTCTAGTCGAGCAGAATGTCGGTAATGCAGATGACTACACATTCGACATAAAACAATTCTTATAACCCGATCGCATCGCCATCTACCGGGCCCATTTGTGAATCTAAACCATCCAGGGACCTACTCAAATACACACAAAAGATTTCATCTTTTAGGCAGTTTTTAATTTCGGATTTCAAGTAAACCTCCATTTGTAATTGAATGATTTCGCTCAATTTTTGATAATACCTTCCTCGGTTTATTTCAATAGGATAAACTGAGTTTAGTTGTGAAATATAAAAAATTGTGACCGCTAGAGCGATTTTTAAATTTTCACTTCATGTGAACTCCTACGCCTAATGGTTTTATAGGGTTGTTTTGAATCTAAACCATCCAGGAACCTAATCAGTCACACATAAAAAAAATCATCAAAATCGGTCGAGTCGTTTAGGCAGTTTTTAGTTTCGGATTTCAAGTAAACTTCCATTTATAATTGTCCGATGTCGCTCATTTTTTGGATAATACCTACCTCGATGTATTTTATTAGGTTATACTGAGTTTCGTTGTGAAACATAAAAAAATGTGACCTCTAGAGCTATTTTTAAATTTTTGTTTCAGGTGAAGTCCTACACCTGATGATTTTAGAACATAATAGATAGCGGACAAATACTCACCGCATCTGGAAACCTGTATATACAAATTTTCACGAAGATCGGTTGAACGGTTTAGAAGACTATAAAGGACAGACGCATTTATTTACAGGGCAAATCAAAATGGTGGACCCAATTTCATAAATTTATTCTGTGAAATCCACTGATCGTATCATAATAAGAGATATATGCCCTGAAAGGAAAACTCTCAAAGTTTAGTCTACTTCCCGCGTGGTTTCATTTTCTACCGCTACGCTGCGCAGGAAGCGGGTAAAGAAAATGGCGGTGACTGGAGAGCAGAAGTCGTTCTGTGTGCTTGATTACCATGTAAACAACTCTGTGATTAGTGTTCAACGGCATTTCCGTACCAAGTATGGACGAGACCCACCTACTGGAAAGGCCATTCGTGCGTGGTATGCAAAGTTCAGAGATACGTGCTGCATATGTAAGCGAAAATCGACTGGCCGTCCCTTGACTGGGGAAGGAGCAGTGGAACGTGTTCGCACATGTTTCGTGCGGAGTCCACAGAAGTCAACCTACCAGGCAGCGAGGGAAGTGGAACTTCCACAGAATACTGCATGGCGGAAACGTTTACAATTGAAACCTGGTACAAGCCTTAAAAGACAGTGATTATGATGTGA